>CM053586.1:322816762-322833685 GCA_028646515.1 Pseudochirops corinnae
TCTGGTTTTGGGACTCAGTCTTCTGGTATTTAAATGAATGCTCTAGCTATATTTCTTATTTAGAGAGCCTGTTCCATTTTGTGATTAATAACTATATCAGCATATTTATAGTTACTGTAGGCATTGTGAATACTGCATTGCTGATACAGTTGTGTAGAGTCATAAATTCCTTACATCTAAAATCCGTTACAAATAAGATCTCTAAAGACTCGTTCATTCCACAAAGAGTTATTGTGCAAAGCAGCATTCTTAGAGACATTAAACTAGGGTTCATCAGCACTACTTTGGATGACAAAAGATGAATTCAAGCCAATTCAGCCAACATTATTTTTAAGGATCTACTACATGTATAACACTATGCTAGATGCAAATGAACAAAGATTTAAAAAGACATAACACACCAACTGGCCCTCAAGGTGCTTATATGCTATTGGGTGATGAGACACACAAAAAATAATCCTAATACAAATTAGAATGTAATAAATGCATGGGAAAGGGCCCATGGGAAATTTAGGGAGGGATCACTTTCTGTGAGGATCAGGAAAGATTCAATGAAAAAAATGCCATCTCCCCAAACCCCAAAAGGAAGAAAGGACTTCAAAGTACAGAGGGAAAGGATACAACATAATCTGGCCATGAGGACTAGAATTTCGAAAATTATAGAGACAGGAGAGGAGAGATTAGATGAGAGAAGATCTGAAAGTCCAGTTTAGAATGAAAAGAAACACATTTTAAAAATCAGCTATACAAGCCAACTCTAAAAGACTCAAGATGGAAGGAAATGTCTACATTCAGAGAAAGATCTAGAAAAAACAAAGTTTAAATGCAGACTGAAGCAAACTACTTGCCCTCTTTCTTTCCTATGTTTGGTTTGTTTCCTCTTTCCCATTGTTCATTCCATTGGTTACAATCCTTCTTTACAACAAGACTAAAGTCTAATGTGAAAGTATTTGCAGATCCTATACTTGATTGCATGCTGCCATGGAGGGGGGGGAGGGAAGAAAAAGGGAGGGGAGAAAATTAGAAACTCAAGGGACTGTGGAGCTGAATCTCGTAAACTAAACATAAACAAACAAATCAATGAAAAAATTTAAATCAGCTGTACAAGAAATGTGTACAATTCCTTAAACAACTGTTTTTAAGGAGACATGTATTGACAATTCACATGACAAAGACATAGAAATTTAATTAATGATAAACTCACACATGAGTAGTATTATCAAGTGACAAAATGTATATAAAGTGCATTTCAAAAATTAAAGAGCTATGTAAATCCCAATTAACATCATTAGCAGTCTTATAATATAGTTGTTCCAAAAACCAGTTTATTAGCCAGACCAATTAGTCCAAGTATAGTAGTCAGAAAGAAAGAACCTTCTTGTATGTTTCCCTAGGCAGCCTATATATGAATGCCACATTTTCACTAGAGCATTAATAAAATGGAGCAGTCTATTAATTTCACCATGATTCAGTAAGTCAACAATCTTTTATTTATGGTCTTGCTAGTACCAAGCACTTCGTTAAGCATTAGGAATACAAAGACAACAAAAATATAAAGGAATTCACATTTTACTTGGGGACTACATGCAAATTACCATGAATATACACAAGATATATACAGTATAAATTCAAGGCATCCAAAGAGGGAAAGCACTGGGTTAGTGGGAATCATTGAAAAACTTCATACAGAAGATAGAATTTGAGCTGTCTTTAAAGAGGAAGCTTTCTCTGGATGTAGATAGATAACATTTTCCATCATGAGTATTTTGAACTTGTCTTGGATAATTGTATTGCTGAGAATAACTAAGCCAATCATAGTTGATCATTGTATAATGTTGATACTGTGTAAAATGTTCTCCTGGTTCTGCTCACTTCACTGTGTATCAATGCATATAAGCATTAACGGGTTTTCTAAAATATTCCTGCTCATCATTTCTTATAGCACAATAGTATTCCATTGCATTCATATACCACAACTTGTTTAACCATTTCCCAATATATAGGCATCCTCTCAATTTCTAATTCTTTGCCACCATGAAAAAAAGACTTGTTACAAATATTTTTGTACATGGAAGTCTTTTTCCATTTTTAATTAACTCTTTGGAATATAGATGTAGTACAATTATTGCTGGATCAAAGGGTATGCACAGTTTGACTACCCTTTGAGCATAGTTCCAAATTGCTCTCCAGAATAGTTGGTTAAGTTCACAACTACACCAACAATGCATTAGTGTCCCTATTTTACCACATCTCTCCAGCATTTATCATTTGCCTTATCTGTCATATTAGCTAATGTGAAGTGGTAACTCAGATGTGTTTTAATTTGTATTTCTCAAATTAATACTAATTCAGAGTATTTTAGAGTATTGTTTTTATTTCTTTATCTGAAAACTGCCTGTCCACATCCTTTGAACATTTATCAATTGAGAAATAACTTGTATTCTTATAAATTTGAATCTGTTCTCTATAAATTTGCAAAATGAGTGAAGAGGCAGTTTTTAGAAGAATACAGCTTATCTATGTGTTCTAAATCATTATTGATTAGAGAAATGCAAATTAAAAGGACTCTGAGGTACTCTCTCAAAGCTATCAGATTGGTTCACATGACAGAAAAGGAAAATGACAAATTTTTGAGATGATATGAAAATGTGTGTATGCTAATGCACTATTGATAGAGTTGTGAAGTGATCAAAGTGAATGATTGGGAACCATGCCTAAAGGGCAATAAAATGTGCATACCCTTTGATCCCAAAATACCACTACTAGATCTGCACTCCAAAGAGATCAAAGAAAAAGGAAAAGGACCTACATATACAAAAGTATTTATGAAAACCCCCTTTGTGGTGTCAAAGAATTAGAAAATGAGGGAATATTCACCAATTGTAGAATGGTTGGTGCAAGCTGAAATAAGCAGAACCAGGAGAACATTGTACATATTGTGACAGCAATATGGTGCAATGACCATCTTTGAATGATACATATTTTTAGCAATACAGTGATCTAAGACAATTCCAAAGGAATTGAAAAATGTTATCTATCTCCAGAGAAAGAATCAATGGAGTCCTAAACGCAAATTGAAGCATACTTTGAAATTTTTTTATGTTTGGTTTTTTTTTTTTTTGGTCTGTGTTTTTCTGCAACATAGCTAATATGGAAATATTTTATATGACTACACAAATATGATCTATAAAATTACTTGCTTTCTCAAGGAGGGGTTTGGGAAGGGAAAGGATATAGAACTCAATTAAAATATATTTAAAGTATATGTTTAATTGTAATTCAGAAAAATTAAAAACTAAAAGAATATGTAAAAATAAAGAGTAAGGGGATTGGATGTCATGGTGATGATGAACAGAGTTAGATATCACACTGAATAGAGAAAGATAAGATAAAAAAGATGATAAGAAAAAATGATTTCAAAGTTTCCAAACATGGAAATGGAACATTGCTAGGTAATAGCAAAATCAAGGGCACTAATATCTCTGTCTATAACTAAGGTGATTGTTTTAGTCATTTTTTTTTCAGATGAATCCAACTCAGTGTGACATCTTTTGGGGATTTCTGGGCAAAGATACTGGAATAGGTTCCTTCTCCAGCTTGTTTTATAGATGAGAAAATTGAGGCCAACAAGGTTAAGTGACTTGCCCAGAATCACACAGCTAGAAAGTGGATGAGATCAGATTTTAATTCAGGAAGATGAATCTTCTGACTCCAGGCACAGTACTCTATCCATGGCACCACTTAGCTGCCCATAGGTACGGTACATTCAAATAATGAATTTTGGGAACTGAGTAGATTGAGGAATCTGATGTTGTGGTTGTTGATGGAACATTAATATGTGTGTTGGAGTCCTGGCATGAGAGTAGAAATTGTGTTGGAAAGCCTATGATGCAAATATTAAACTCAATGTGGAAAGAAGGATACTGTCTTGGGGCTTGGTAGCTAAAAGTTACCTGGATCTAGTTTGGATGATAGATTTGAAATACAGGAATACCAAAGCATGAGTGAAAGCTTAGTGATATTGGTAGATATTAGATGGGATATATAAATGGCCAATAAGAATATCTCTGGAATACCTAAAATATCTAAATTCCTTTCACAAAGAGGCAAACTATCTGAGATTAGGAAAATTCTATGGCAAGTAATTTTATGTGATATATTCTTTTTCTAGTATTGATATATTGAACATTTGTGCTCTAAAACAAATGAAAGTGTAATTTCCATTACATTATCTTTCATCTACTCTCTCTATCATGCATATGCCATGAAATATAATGTTATCTTCCCCACTCTCATGTACACTCTTTAAGGAAAGAGATCGCTTTCTTTTGTTTATTTTTCATTTCTTTGTACCCAAGAGCTTTTCCCAGGGTTGACACATAGCTAATAATTTAATTAATAATTATAAACATGTGTAGAGAAGTATATGTGATATATGTGTATACATGTATATATGCCTGAAATATTGAATTTTTTATTGAATTGTTGAACTCTTGATATCTCCAAGGTATAAGAATATAGCTAAAAATGGCTGATTAACTCCAATTCCTCTCCGTTTTAATCTAGTAATTACTTTTCAACTTTACCCTTTAAAGAGATCAATCATACTACCTCTTGTTTCTCTTCTTACTAAACCTGTACCAATGAGTTCAGTTAGAATTATTTCTCTGTCTTGACATCTTGCAAGCTAAAAATGTGATTTCTATCAAAACATTATTTTTTAAAATCCAATTCAACAACCCTACTTGGGGAACCTGGATTGGCTGCTCTTCTAATCTCTATCACTTAACAAGAGATTGTGAATAGAAGGAAACACCTGTTCAACCCACCCAGAGATACCCAAAAATCTGTTAACAGTACTTAGCCATATCTATGGTACTCCAATGCATGGATGATCTGCAGACAAGTATTTCTTTGGAAAACCTTCTTCAGAGTAATTAGCCATTGAAAGCAGAAGTAAACTTAGAATGAATATCGTTTAAAAATTATATAAATTTCATAAATATATGTTAATTTAAAGGTAACTAGATAAACCTATAAAACAAAATAGTGATCACTAATGGCCATTCAGCAATGCTAGGTATCAATTGAAGTTATCTAACTATTGATTTTGTAAAAAAAAAAATATCCTCACTGTCACCACAATTCTCACTAGCAACATTATCATTGCCACCCCTACCACTAGCACTATTATCATCATCATTATTAATATTTTCACTTTAAATGAACACACCATGATCATAGACATCAAGACCACAAATCAGAGTCAAGATTCTAATGACCAGCATCTAGAAAGCAAGGACAAAGTTATGATGGTGCAAAAAAAAAAAAATTTTGTTGTTTAAAATTATATTATACTATTTAGGATAGGCCTTATTTCATTGGTGGCAAAATGGTAGGATGAATATTATCTAAAATAATTTGGTTACTAAATGACCCAGGAATTGATGGATGAATGGATGGATAGATGGATGAATGGATGGATGAATGCATGGATGGATGGATAGATGGATGGATGGAAAAATCTTTTAATATTTATATTGCAGACAATGGGGTAGGTGCTGGAATGAAATAGCTCTTTACTAAAGTGAAGCAACTCTTGACCTCAAATACTTTACAATATGATGGGAGGAGACAATAAATTGAGGGTAGTGATATCCAAGGGAAAAAGGGATTGGTTTGTTTGCTTGTTCTGTTTTCTTTTTATTTTGTCTTAGGAGTCACAAGAAAGGCAAGTAGAATCATAAAACTCAAATTCATTGTCCTGTCCTTTGCAGAACCAATCATATTATTGATTAGTTTACTGTTTCCAGAGCTTAAGATGGATAGTAGAGGTGAGAGTGTAAGTTGGTGGGAGGGAAGAAGGCCAGATTTTACAAGATATCTAGCATAAATATTTATGTGCCATGGTCTTGTGTAAGCTAGATACTATCCCTCAGGGTAGCAGTTATCAATCTGTGGGTCACTATCCTTTGGAGTCGAATGACCCTTTCACAGGGGTCACAGGGGTTGCCTAAGACCATTGGAAAACACATATTTCTGATGGTCTTAGGAACCTCCTCTATCCTTCTACAGGTGGTCTACCCACATGCAGACACACCCACATAGGAGTATTAAGGGCTTGCAGCATTAGGAAGGTTGAGAACCACTGCCTTAGGGGAAGTTTACACTCAGCTCCTATCCAACTAAGCTCAGCCCTATGGCAGAGATCCAAACTGAATGGATTACTTTACCTAGGGAAAGATATGTAGCCTTTGGTGCTGATGAGCCTAATCCACATGGGAAGTGGCATGTAGCAAAAGCAAAGTAGATAGCCATTGACAGCCAGAATGCTGATCTAATAGATGTGACTTATAAAGAGGTTGAGATGAAACCATTTAGTATGTGGGACAAGTCTTTTCTGGAAGATTTATAAGAAAACATGGATCGAATCAAGGAGAATATGGAGGCATTTCTGAGTTGCAATTTATGCCAGTGGAAGGAGTGTCCACATCAGTCAGATGATAGATTCATTGAAGTACTATATCATAAAGTAGACTAAAGCCACCAGAAAACAACTTCACCATTGTCTGTGCTACTTGCCTTTGGGGAGAGAATCACCATCAACTTTGAAAGTCTATTCACTGGCAGTTTTCCTGAATACTAAATTCTCCCTGAATTATTTTTAGTAAATCTTACTACTTATGACAGTCTTTTTTTTCCACATGGTACCTTGAAAGTCATGCTGACAGAAAGTCCAAAAATAAAACAGAAAGCATCTTCCATCACATTACCTATGATCTCCTATTTAATTTTCTACAAAATTAAAATTTAATAGCATAATAATCCAATGAATTGCAGTCATACCTGTGGTCAGCTTTTATTAGGCCAATTTCATGGAGAATCTCCTTTGAGTTGGTCATAAATCATTATCTGTGCTGCTCTTGTCAGTGCACTGGGACTGGCCTTTAGTCAGTATCCTGTGTACTCAAATATGGTAATGAGTTTTCTTATCAAAAATTAAATTATACTAAATACAAACCTTGGCTTCAATGACCAGAAAAAAAACTATGCCAACAAAATGGAATCTGGCAGGATGACAAATTTGTTTCTGCCTGATTTACAAAGGAAACCTTCAACATTTTCACTGTAAAATCAACATTGTTGGTTGTTTTCCAGCATGACATCATTGTGCTTTTGTTGACAATGATTGAGAAATAATGTGAGAAAAGATAAAATTTGGACATTCAAAACATTTCAGTCTTTGAGGAAATTATGACCCAGAGAAAATGGTCTGTTAGATCTGACATTATTGAGCTCTCTATAGTACATTAAATAGGAGGGAAAGGTAACAGTATCTTCCCACTTCCTGCTGTCCCAATCAGCTGAACATTTTAAACCTCTCTGATATATTTATCACACATCGGATTCTACTGTAGTTGTCTGTGTCTTCTTCCATGCATTAATGGTGAATTATGTAATGTCAAAGATGATGCTCTTCACATAATCATCATTTTACAAATGTTTGTTGTATAAAAATGGAAGACTGACAACACTCAAATACGTCAAATACTGCTTTTAGTCTGAGAACTCCTGGTCTCGAATTGGATCAATTTATATTTTAACGATGAATTCTGTTCAATTACTAATGAATTTTTTGGGTGAAGTGGGAGAATTAACTTGTTTCTCTCATGTTTAGGTACAATTTCAACTATTGGGTGGAAAGAAATTGTCTGTACTTCCTTGAAGAAAAAGGAACACTAGTCGTCCGTTACTCATCAATAGCAATCTCACTACCATGATTTCACAATGCTCATTAGATAATATCTATAAAGAAGAAACCAATCATTAGAGAGTAGATCCATATGTGTGAATATGAAAGTGACAGTTCTGCTTGCTAGATTCTGTTCTGGCTATATTACTTGTCATCATTTCTGGGCACCACAGCTAAGGAAGGACATTGATAAAATAGAGGATGTCCAGAGAAGATAAACCAGAATGTTAAAGGGTCATAAGTGAAGGCAATATGAGAAGTGAAGCACTGAGAATATTTAGTCTGCAGAGAAGACAAAGAGGGAGAAATGTTAAGTCCATAAGTACATAAAAGTTTGACATATGGAAGAGTTGCTAAAATTATTCTTGGTCTCTGAGTTAGGAAGGCAGAATTTTTTTTTTTTAAGGATAAATTTGAGCTAGATATAGAGGAAAATTTTCCAATTACGACAATCCGAAAGTAGAATAGGATACCTCTGTTACCCTCATTAGAAGTAGTTTATTGTGGCAGATGAAAGTGTGGAATGGGAATGTGAAACACCTGGGTTAGATTTTCGTCTCAGATGTTAACTAGTTTTTTTTTTTTTTAATCTTTGCAAGTTACTTTACAAATGTCAGTTCTCCATTTGTAAAATAAGGGCAATAACAGCAGGATTTGGGGGAGGATCAAATAATAAAATTTTTGTGAAATGCTTTGCAAAACTTGCAGTGCTATATAAGCGTTAACTATTATTATTGTAGTTATTGTTACATGATTTTAAGTTTAGATCTGAAAGAGACCTTAGGGAAATTAAATCAAGCACTCACATTTTAAAGAACAGGAAACTGAGGGGTGGCTAGATTGTGCAGTGAATAGAGTACTGGCCCTGGAGTCAGGAGGACCTGAGTTCAAATCCAGCCCCAGACGCTTAACATTTACTAGCTGTGTGACCTTGGACAAGTCACTTAATCTCAATTGCCCTGCCTTCCCCCCTCCAAGAAGCAAAAAGAAGAATAAGCATCAGCAGAAGCAGAAGAATAAGCAGCAGCAGAAGAAGCAGCAGCAGAAGAAGAGGAGAGGTTAAGTGACTTTCCTAGGGTCACATACCAAAGAAGCATCTGAGAAAGTATTTGAAGACAGGTCTTCCTGACTCCAAATCCAGCAGTCTATCCATTATTTCTCTTATTTTTAAGGTCTTTTGATCAAATTTGCCAGCTGCATATTTTATTTTTCATAAAACCATTACTTTTATTAATTAGTATATTTTATTTTTTCTATGAATTTTATGACTCTTGTCTTTGATTTCTATTTTGGTTTAAGTTGGGGATTTTTAATTTGTTGCTTTTATAGAATTTTTAGTTGCATGTTCAATTCATTGTTCTGTTCTTTCTCTCTTTTGTTGATATAAGAAATTGGGCATACATTTTCCTCCTAAGTCCTACTTAGTCCAGATGCCACAAGTTTTAGCATTTTGCTTCATTGTTATCATTATCTTCAATGAATTTATTCATTGTTTCTATGAATTATTTTTTGATACACTCTTTAGGATTAATTTGTTTAGTTAACTTAGATTAATATGTAATCTATGCTTCGAATACCCTTTATTGAATATAATGCTTATTGCACTGTGGTCTAAAAGGGTGCATTTAATATTTCTGCTTTTCTGCATTTGTTTGTAGGCTTTTTATACCCTAAGACATGGTCAATTTTGGTGGAGATGTCATGAACAGCTGAGAAAATGGTATATCTCTTTCTTTTCCAATATAATAGTCTCCATAGCTCTACCATATCTAACTTTTCTAAAATTCCAAACATATTTTAACTTCTTTCTTTCTCATTTTAACAATAGATTTATTTAAATCTGACAGGGGTAAATTGAGTTCCCTACAAGTATACATTTTCTCTGTATTGCCTACCATAACTCATTTAAACTTGCCGTCCAGAATGTGGATGCTAAGCCATTTGGTAAATATGTAAATATGTATTTGTTATTGACATGCCATTCATTGTCAGTGGTACTTGTGAACAAAATGTAGTTTCCATGGTTATCTCTTTTGATTACACCAGTTGTTGGTTTTGTCTGAGGTCATGATTATTATCCTGTCATTTTTTTACTTCAGCTGAATCATAGTACATTCTGGCCCAACCTCTTATTGTAACTTTACGTTTCTGTTACAAACAGAGTTTCAAGCTTTTTTAAAAATTCTCTTTAAATATATTTTTTAAATTATTTTTATTTTTGGCCAAATATTTACCTATAAATTTTATAGGTAAAAATAGCAACCTTTTTTTACATTTTAAGTTCCAAATTCTCCTCTCCCTCCTGCTCATCCCTACTCCTTGAAAAAGCAGTTTGATTATGTTTATACATGTGAGGTCATGCACAATATATTTCCATATTAGCCATATTGCAAAACAAAAGACAAAATAAATGTATACAGATAAAGAAATTTTTAAAATATGCTTCAATGTGCATTGAAAACCCATCAGTTCTCTGGAGATGGATATATGTATTTGTATATGTATGTATATGTATATGTATATGTATATGTATACACACATATGCATGCATGCATATATATATATATACATACACACCCATGCATACACATAGACACATACATATATATAGACATACACAGAGACATATATAATATACATGAGTACATACACACACACGTATGTGTGTGTGTATATATCCTAAGTCCTTTGGAATTATCTTGGATCATTGCCATACTACTATATACTATGGAGCAGCTTGTTGACACAGTTATAGAGTGCTGGATCTGGAGGCAGGAGGACTTCAGTTCAAATTTAGATTCAGGCACTTACTATATCTATGACTTGGGGAAAGTTATCTATGTATGTTTGCCTCAGTTTCCTCTTCTGTAGTAAAGGGATATAAATAACACCTAATTGCCATGGTTATTGTAAGTTTCAAATTAAATAATAATTGTAAAGCACTTAGTACATGTCCTGACACATAGTATGTGCTATGCAAATTTTAGCCTCCCTTATATATAAATTTGGCCTCATCATCCCCTTTCCACTCTAAATCTATGACTTTACAAAAGAAAAATCATGTATTAAGTACTTATTATATTATAGACGTTGTGATAAGTGCTGACAACACAAATGAAAAATTAAAATACTGCTTCCCCTCAAAGAATTTATGTTCTAATAGGTAAACATATTACATATGGGGAATTGTCATCAAGCATGGGTGTTTTGGTATGGGAAAGCAAGAATATATTATTATATTAGAAAAGTCAATCAACTCACTTTTTATCAGAAACAATTATATTGATTACAGAAGCAATTGGTCTAATAGCATATCCCAGAGCAAGAAGTGGAAAAAAGGAGGAAAGGGTATATACATAGTAGCACATCAGAAAATTCTGACTTGAAAAATCAGGGTATGTGGGGCTAGGGATGTGCTTAGAAATAATAAGATCTCACCAAAGCTATTCACAAAGGATTAGAAAATGCAAATGTTGAGAAAATGCAACACCCATTAGTTCAACACAAAGACCTTCAAACATCTGTGCTACAAGGGAGGCAGGCCTTCCATTCTTCATTATCCTGAGGAATCTATTAAGTTAAGATGTGTTATTAGAAGCTCCAAGTTTCAGAACCTATTGCATGAAGAGCTCTGCTGTCCTACTCTTGATGTCCCAGAGGACTTTTACTGTAACCATTCTCCAGGCAGAAAGGTAACAGCAAGGAGGGATGCCCTACAGTCAACTCTAATTATGTCCTTTAAGAAATACTTTAACAATGAAACTAAGCTTCCTGGCTCTGGAGGGGCCATCATTGAATCCAATTAAAAATCTTACTTCTTCCATGCTGCATATGAGATCAGCAGACCCTCTTTTCAAGCATTGCTGGTTTGCAGCTTAGTTAAATGTCTCAGTTGACATGTCTAGACCTCAGATGGCTCCCGTGACAAATTCCCTCAACCTCAGAAGCCAGACAGAGATAACTTTCATTTCCCCATTCACATGTAGGCTTGCTCCTCCTTAGAAATAATAAGATAACAAGAAATGGAAATGAAGAAAAATAGTACAGGCATTCATGTCCTCTCATGGGTAACTTATGATTTTTCTGCCAAAAAGGAAAAAAAAAAAGACAGATCCTTTTTTTTTTTCATACTGTGTTGGGGGGAAGATAAATGAGTGGTAAAGTAGGTCATGAAGGAGTTCAGCTCTACAATCTGTGGGTATGCCACACATTTCAGCAGCATTTCTGATTTTTAAAAGTAACTTTTGAAGAAGGGTCAAAGCCAGAATCTAGCCTAATAAAATAATTAAAGGCAGTTTTCACCAGTCAGCATTTATTTTAGTTTCTCTTTCCCCCTCGGAATGGAAGCCATGCTGGCAATTAGTTTAAATGAGACTATGTGGGGATATTATTTGTGGAACAAAAAATAAGCTTCTCTTTGTAATTAAATTTAATGCTGTTGCATTGGAGGGAACTGCATAAGTTTTTTTTAAGACTAGCAAAGCTCCAATCATTTGAGAACTTAGAGGTTCATGCCTAGAACAATGCAACGGGCATCTTCCCTGAAGTCTTATCAACTTTGAATATGCTTAGTAGACAACCCCTAAAAACTCGGTAATTTGAAGAAAACACCTATTTCTAGGGTTTATCAGGACTGATACTATTTACATATGATATTAAGTTTAAATGCTCTGAAATAAACATTTTTATTATTATTTTGCATTGATTTATCATCATTTTGATTTATAATTGTACTGAGAGGGTCATACAGGTTTTGATTAATATCTCTGATGGCATTAGAAGAGGCGCTGTGATATACTGGATAGGAAGCCAGTCCCAGATTCAGTAGGACCTGAGCTCAACCTCTGCCTCTTATTCAGACAAGCTATGTCACTGTTGGCAGGACACTTAACCTATCTCTGCCTCCAGGACATTCTCTAAAATTATAAGTTGCTAAAAGGACACCAATTCACATCAGTAGAAGGGATTTCCTCACCAACATTTATCTACATCAATGAAAGTAAGGCCAGTCTGCATAATGCTCTGTGCCCCACACGGTGCTATTATTATAATAATCTATGCCCAACTGTGGAAATCTATAATAGTTTCAAAGATAAAGAATTTAGGTTAATTGTATCAAACTCAAATAAAAATTGAAGTCACTAACTTCATCGTGGCATAGTGACTTAGGCTTGAAAATGTAATATTATCTATGTTTTATTGTATTTTTATTTATTTCATTAAATATTTTCTGTTTCTTTTGATCTGGTAATAGCCACCCTCAGGTCACATGTTTGACACTTCTGGTTTATCGAACATTAAAAGTGACACCTTCATATTATACTTGAGGAAAATAACATGCAGAAAATTAAGTACCTTGTCTGAAATTACATAAGTAACAAGTAACAGAGACAGGTTTCAGACCCGGGCTCTTCTAAATTCAGTGCTTTCCACTAAACTCCTTTGTTTCTTCATCATATATTTTCATGTTAGTTTTGGTCCAGACCTATGATTGCTACAAAGAGGAAATTTACTCAAATGTACATTCTTATAATGGGGCATTCATATGGCCTATAGTCATGAAAGTATGGGATTAGATCAGGTCTGAGACACTTCCTAACTGTGATCCTGGGCAAGTCACTAAACCTTTGCTCGCCTCAGTTTCTTTAACTATAAAATGGAGATAATAATAGCACTTATATCACAAGGTGAGATTTTTTATGTAATGCTTCCCAGAGTGCCTGGAATATGGCAAGTGCTTAATAAAAACTTGTTTCCTTCCTCCTCCTCTTCCCTTAAGTGAGTTGTCCATTATTTCAGACCATTTTAAGAGATGAGGTTTTAACTCAACTATCCCTCTCTTTGGGGCTGTTTCTTTATCTACCAATCAGTCAATACACATTTACTAAGTGCCTACTATGTGCCAAGCACTGATAAGTGCTGGAGATAAAAGAAGTGTTAAAAAAAAAAGTCTTTGTTCTCAAGGAGTTTGTGACGATGTGCAAACAAACCACATAAAGGAAAAATCAGAAATAATCAACAGAGAGAATTACATATGCTGTCCATTTTTAATAAGGATCTGAAATTTTTCTTTTGATTTGTTTTCTCCACAGTGAATGTACCATTCCTTACAATTCAAAGTCAAGTCCCTTTTTTTTTTTACCTTACTGCTATGCTTCTTCAGACCCTTGAGCTATCACCTAGTTCTATTAAAGAATTTAACATCAATTAATTTTTAGCCAGAAATATTTACCTCAAAGAGATAGAAAGAAACAACCTATGGAGATTTCTTCCCAACATTTCAGGGTATAGGAAATGCCTCACACTCCCATCTGAGGAAAATTGGCCCAGACTTTAGTTTCTACAAAGCATTGGTAACACCAAATTCATATTCAAATGCAGCATCATTCATGGATAGATCTTTTTCTTTCTTACCACTGATGAATTGGGAAATGTGTTCTTCATGACCTCAAAGATAACTACATAACTGAGCATGGACCTCCCAGATTTCTGGAAATTCACAGGGTTATAGATTCCAATTCTCTTCACCTAAAATGGAAGAAAAAAAAAAGACAAGACAACAAAAAGCTAAAACACCTATTTGTGGACCTCATGTTCACCTTCTGTAGGGAAGTAATCAAAGCCTCTATCCTTAGAGCATTGTTTCTCACAAGGCTGAAAGAACATAGTAGGGGTTTTTGAGTGTTTCTCCAGTTCTCTCCAGACATCTGAATACCATCAAAGAGGCCACTATTCACCCTGTGGTCAGTAGACCAAAATCTACTACAGAATAAATAAGCAGGATCCAAAGTTCCAGTGGAAAAGACTTAGTTAAGCACTATGTACATTCATAAGGACTGGGCTCATTAGCCAGTTGGCTGATTCACTAGCCATGTACTCTTAGCTCCAAGCCACTTCTGAGTAAGGAGTGGGGAAGGGAGGGCAGGCCCAGATAATCACTAAAAAATTACTTTAAAAAAAATAACTATGAGCAAACCTTTTTATTCATAACCCTAACACCAAAAAGAAGAGTTTCATCTCTCAGCACACCATCTATAAAATGCCATATAATCTAGCAAAAGGTAGAATGTATGGATATGGAAAATTCTGAAAGTTTTCTGTTCAATTCAAGTTATATTGATCCATTTGTAAAAAGATTAACACCCAAGAATCATAACTGATTCTTTTATGGAACCAGTTCAAGGAACAATGATTTATGATATCTACAAAACAAACCTTAGCAGAAAACTTGGGAATAACTTTTTTTCTTAAAGAATATTAAATAATCAAAGTTTAGAATACTTTGGGTCTTTTATTAGTCTTCTGCAACAGCTTAGCTATTCAGAAAGTGACAATTAGTGGAAGTATTCATTTAACGTGTAATTTGTTTTATTCAATATTGATATGATTTAATCTGTGATTTATTTGATTCAGAGCTTGATATAAATGTACTGTCTTAATTAACAGGTGGTACATATGACTAAGTGAATAATGCATTTGATTTAATAGGAGATGCACTATATCTGGCTCTAAAGGTGATTGGTCTTTTTAGTAAGAGATTAATCCATTCCAAAAGGTGATGTATCCTTTTCAATAGGAGCTAAATCAAATAAATGTATAATGAAATATGTTTCTTTCTTCCATTTTTTATGTGATATAAGACAAGGAACAAGTTTGCCCTCAAGTGGACTTCAAAAGCAGAGCATGGTTCAAAAGGAAAAATATATGGAACCATGGATTTTCTCTTTAAAATGGTAGGTATGGTGATATACCAGAGTCTCCATTCCCTTTACCAGTTTCCCTTTTTTCTTCTTCACAATTCATTCCTTAAGATTCATATTTGAATATGTCAGCATTGATGCTCAAATCATAGTATGAATCATAATCAGAAGGTTTTTGAAAGTGTTTGTAAAATGGCCCAGGGAGTATACAACTAGATTATATTGTGGTTCTGCATTTTATCTCAATTTTCTGGTTTCAGAGAAAAAAAAATCAAAGAGTTTGAAGGCATCATCTATCCTCCAGCTGGCTTTCATTAGTATTAATAAATATTTATATAAAAGGGTCTTTGTGACCCCACATTCTCCTGGTGCTTCTGGTTATTCTGACTTTTCCTTCTTAGTCGCATTAGCAGGATTGTTCCCCCACCTTGAGGGCAGAGACTTTCAATTTTTTTTTTTCATTTGGATCCTCAGTGACTAGCATAATGCCTGGAATATATTAGACATTTGAAATAAAATTACTAATTGATTAATTGATCTATATCTCACTCCTATAGTTTGGGGAAAGCCCAGAGCTCTCCTGTTTCCTCTTTACTCTCTGCATTTCCTATTTCTTAAAATTCTACTCACATTGTTAGCCCCTTTTGTAGAGGTATTTTTTTAACCCCATTGCTAAATTTATTTCTTCCATTATTTTTAAAAATATACTCTAAATTTCTTGTAATTTCCTTCATTTTTTTGGAAGTTGTATTTATATAATTTCTTGGGCGTAAGGTGTTTGCAAGTAGAATAATATGCTAGTGTCTCTTTTCATTTTAAGTTTATATTGTTTATATTGTATTTAAAATATTTAAAATATGTTATTGATGATTAGGCTCAAGTTTTAAGGATGAGTCATTTTGGGGATGCATCTTGAGTTCCTTCTCCGTGTGTATGTGCATGTGCGTGTACATGTGTACACATATGCAAAAACACATATACATATATGTTGAATACAATATATACATATGTGTCTATGTATTTGTATACATGTGTGCACACATGCACACACATGTGTGCGTGTTCCACTCCCTTCTTGCAATATCTGGTGGATACAACAAAATCTTGTGTTAATTCAAATTTACCCTTTCTCACATTGGAATGTTGTTTGTGTTATTTTTTGTTGTTGTTGTTTTTTCCTCCTGGCCACTTGCAAAATTGATTATTGTCTTTGGAATTGTTAAGTTGAGTGACTATATGTCTTAGAGATTGAATGACAGTTTTCTTTGTTTTCAGCATGGCTATAGCATATAATCTAGGTAGTTTTCTTATTATAATTACTGCATTATACTTTGAGATCTTTTGATTTGTCATGTTCTTCAGGGAGACCAATAATCTTTAAGTTATTTTTTACCTGTCTCTAAGATCAATGATTCTGGCGTATTTGGAGATTATTTTTTTGTTATGTTTTAATTGATATTATTTTCTTTT
>CM053586.1:322834185-322858031 GCA_028646515.1 Pseudochirops corinnae
ACTGGAATGGCTGTTTTGGGGCGGTGGGTGGGGGGAAGAGGGGGAGAAAATATGTAACTCAAAATCTTGTGGAAATGAATGATGCAAACTATAATAAAATTTTAAAAATTAAAAAAAAATTAATGCAGAGTTGGCAGCTATACATAATTCTACTTTAAAAGTATTTATTTTTAACATTGATTTTTTAAAAAAAATTTGATTTCCAAATTCTCTCTCCCATGCATTGAGAAAGCAAGCAATATGATATCAATTATACATATGAAGTCATGTAAAACATACTTTCATATTAACCATGTCACAAATAATAATCAAGAAAGATAAAAAAGATAAAAAAAAATTGATTTCAATCTGCACCCAGAGTTCATTAGTTCTCTCTCTGCAGGTGGATAGCATTTTTCATCCAACATCCTTTCAGAATTGTTTTATATAATTGTACTGATCAAAGAAGCTAAGCGTTACACAATTGATCGTTATTACAATATTGCTGTTATTCTTATACATAGTTTACATTGCAAACTTTATAGTTTTCAAAACTATTTACCAACATTATCTTAATTGAATTTCACAGTATTGTTGTGAGGTAGATATATAGGTATCTTTTATCACTCACTCATGTATTCATTTAATAAGCATTTACTATGTGCCTTCTATATGCCAGGGACTATGTTAAGAACTGGGGATAAAAAGACAGACATGAAACAATCTATGCCTTCAGAGAGCTGGAATAGAGAGAAACATACTTTAGGAACATTTTGATCAGGACTTACCTATGATTTTGTCAGGCATTTCATTTCTTTTATAGATGAGGAAATTGAGCCATAGAGAGCTTCAAAGACTTCCCAAGAATCATACAGAGAAGTCTCAGAAGTAGGATTCAAACTCAGATCTTACTGAACTGAATTCCTTCATGACATCCAGTATACTATGTTATGTCTTAAGAGGTTATAGTTTTAAAATTAAAAATATATACTCATTCAATTAATTAACGTATTGATTCTGACATGGTTTTCTCTCATGAGGATCCTTCAGATAATATTTATTTTATTTTTGCCTCCTCTCAGGAACATTTGAAAATCATTTGTATGAATACATGATAGTATATTTCTAATTGAATACAATATAATATAGATTTTTAAAACACTTCTTATGTGACCAACACCATGCTTGCTATTTAAGATACAAAGATACATATGAAACTTTTCCTGCCTTCTAAGAGATTATGCTGATAATAATTTATGTTGATTATAGTATTTGACTTTCATGACAGCAAAACACCAGAATAAAATATTTATATCTGTAAAATAATATTTTAATATTTAAGCCATAGACAAACATTGCTCATTTAATATCCATTTCTGTCCTACTTTTAACTTCATCTGACACTTCCAAAAGATTATTTTGGGCTCACAGGAGTAATAATTAAACTCTGTAGGCCATATCAAAAAAGTATAATATGAATATATAAATGTGCAGAAGTTTTATTAGATTTATTTTTTAAATTAAATGATGGATTTATCTTAAGGGTTGGAAGTAGGAAAAGCATCAGAATTAGGGTAAGTTTTATTTACAGTGGTCAGAACAGTAGGGTATAATGGGAATAGGGTTGAACTTGGACTCAAAAATTGAATTTGAATTTGGGTTATATTAAGGGTGGTTGTGATGATATAGAGAAAACACAGGACCACTCTTTTCTGGTAAAATGCAGATAAAAATATTAATTCTATCCATGAGATAGTTTGGTTCACTCCTTGACACATCTTCAGCATTTTGTCAAACTGCTTTTTTTTTAAATTAAAACACATCTTGTGGTTGTAGCCTCCTGTTTCTATTTCTCTTAATTACTCTTGCACCTTCTCTTAATCTCCAGGTTCATCTCCAGAACATAATGTCTATCTTCTCTGCCTCTGGCTTATCAGAGAATGTTCACCGAAACAGACATACACAGTTATGCCTTCCACATCATGCTTTTCCACATTGGCCAAAGGAATTTACGTGGATTTTCCAGATCAGTGTGGTGGCCCTAAACACCCTCCACTCTATGTGGAAGGGATAACCATAGTGTTTCAGTTTACCTAGGAAATCACACCCCACATTTTAAAGATGAGGAAAGTGAGGCAAAAGATATTTACTTATTTTTCCAAGGTCACAAATGGAGTATGTAGTAGTAGATTTAGAATGTGAATAAACAATCTTCTGATTCTAAATCTAGAACTCTAGAGATAGCATGGTATACTAGAGAGATCACGGAGCTTGAAATTAGAAAAATATGGTTTCAAATCTCACCTCAACTGCCAACTAGCCTTGCAACACCAGGTAAATGGCTTTACCTATCTGAACTTCAGTGTCTTTATCTGTAAAATGAACAGATCATACTAAATGGCCTCTTATAATCCTATAAGCCTCTTTCCACTAAATCCCACCATCATATTGCAATGTTTTAAAATTATATATGATATTACCTTAGGATTTTAGAGCTGAGAGGAGTAGTATGTAGATCAAAGTAGCATTTTACAAAGCATTTTGAATATATCATCTCATTTTACACTATCTGAAAAAGATAATATACATTAGGATCTCTATTTTAGAGATGACTAAGCTGTGGCCAAGAAACGTTAAGTGCCTTTCCCAAAGTCTTCCAAATAGAATGTTCTAGAATTAATATTTAAACATAGTTGTGATGATTACAAATCTCACAATTTTTTCTTTCAGATGAGGATGATGAGGTGGAAGAGGATAGTTTTTATATAATTTATCAAGGTTTGAAGAGCTTTACAAACGCAATTTCCTTTGACCATTACAACGCTATTAAATATTATTATTTTATCCATTGTACTGATGAGGAAATTGAGACTGGGTAAGATTAAATAATTTTTCCAAGGTTACACAGAGAGTAAGCATAGCAATTGAGATTTAAATTCAGGTCTTCCTGACTCCCAAGTATAAAATTCTATCCACTGCATCAACTAGATGCCATTTATGGATTATAGATTTAGGTCATCTAGTGTAACTCTCTTATTTTTTTTTTTTTTTTTTTACAGATGACAGAACTAAGGCTCAGAAAGGTTAAGTAATTTGTCCTATGTCACCTGGGCCATGCCAGATAGAGCCAGGATTTAACTCCCAGTCTTTTGCCTCCAAGTAGAAAGTTACCTTCCTTGTCAATCTTCCTCCTAATTGCTGCCTTTCATAACACATCTCCATGTTCTCTGTGACCATAACATTGATACTACTGGATCAGAAGTCAGGCCATTTTTGGCATTTAGAGACACAGTAGCTCTTTTCTCATCTTAGGAAGATGTATTAAAAAGAATCAACCAGCTTTCCTGAATTTAACACAGATTGCAAATGGCGAAGTTTAGTCTGATCTCTTTTGTAAGATTTGGATTCAATAGCATCCACTATTCTTAATAATCACTAAGGACAAAATTGTGAATTTATTTTAAATGAAATCCTTGAATGGGTCAGAATCTGATTCACTAAGAATCTAACTGCCACTACATTTCCTGATAATATTTTCTGAGGATCAAGACTACAGAATCTGTCCCTGAGGTTAAGTTGTCAAGATCAGAGGAAAGCATTCTCTATTCAGATGACTGAACTGTTTAATTCTCCCCATTTAGATAGGTCACAAGATCAATAGGAAAGAATTTTGGAGATACAAAAATTATTTTTTTTCACTTAAAAGCTTTTCTGTCATATCAAAAAGAGGCCATTTTGAGGTCACATAATATTTCTTTTTTTAAAAAAATTCGTTGTTTTTCAATGAGCTTTCCATTGTGTTTTACAGAATATAAATGGATTTAAATATGTGAAAGAATTTGTGTCCTTGCTCTTCTGTTCTTAATATAATAAAGTTTTTGGGACTTTGTAGCCAAGTACTAATGCCTCAAGATACGGAGACATCAGCAACCCTGTAAAGGTATTTTTAAAGTTATAATTACTATCATGAGCACCACATTAATTGTTGTCTGTCTGCCTTCCATTTTGAATATAGTCATCACCAACAGAAAGTTTCCACAAAGGAGACCTTTACTAAGTGTTTACTAAATGAAGATATATTAAAAAGTTAATATCATTTCTTCTTAGGAGGTATAGCTAAATAATACAGAGTCAAGGTCAAAGTTTAAACTTTTAAATAGGGCTAGTTTACCAATTCCACCTGCAATCTCATTGATATAAACACTCCCTCTATCAATGAAGATCTGTACTTTCTCTTGCCCACAGTCAAACTCTTAGGGGGAAGAATGTATATTCTCTGTGTCTTGTTTCACTTTTGTCTCATTCAGAGCTGAAGTCTTTTCATTCTCGCTCCTGACGTCTTTCCTCAACTGAAAATGGTTTCTCTAACTTTACCTGTGATCTATTCATTTTCCACTTTAATGATTTTTTCTCAATCCTCATCTTCCTTGACTTCTCATCAGCATTTAATACTATTGACTATTTCCTCCTACTGAATACTTTCTCCTCTCTGGGTTTTTGCTTTGGTTCTTCCCCTACTTATATTAGTTTCCTTTTGTGGATCATCATCCATATGAAACCCCCAAAGTATGGCTTGTCTTGGTTCTGAATTGTGTTCTCTTTTCTTTTCCATATTTATTTTCCCTTGGTTTTACCTCACCAACTTCTATGGGTTTGTTATGATTGCTGGGCAGATGACATGGCTCTATATTTGTAGTTAAGTTCAAGTTCTATCTCACCAACTAACTGTCTCATGGAAAATTTCAACAAGATGGAAGAGATGTAAAGTAACCTTTCAGTGATAACAGAACAAAAATGGAATTTCTATCATAATATTTCTCCTTCCCAAACTCAACCATTTTCCAAATGTCTCTGTACTTAGGTCTGCATCATCTTTCCAGTAATCTACAGAGATATTCCAATATAACTGAACAGTTACATTCATGAATCTCATCCTTAGTTCTTCATTATCTATCACTCACATATCTAACAAATTGCCAAATTGTGTTATTTTTTCCTAAAATATTTCTCACCACTATCCCTTTGTTTTCACTCATAGGGCCATCATCCTCGGATCATACCTTCAACATTACTCACATGCTTACTTGTACCAGTTTTCTGGTTGTTCCACTGGACTCAAATATCTCAGCTCTCAAATCCATCCTTCAAACAACTACTGAAAATAAAATTGCTAATGCACAAGACTGACCTTTTCACTCCCTTCCTCAATAAAATCCATTGACTTCCAGTTACCTCAAATATAAAACAGAAATTTATTTGCTATTTAATTCTCTTTATAACTTTGTTCCCACATATCTTTTTAAAATAATGATACATTAGTTTTCTCTGCACATTATTCAGTCAAACCAAACTGATGCCCTTGATGTTCCTCATGTAGGAGATGTAACTTTCCATCTCCATGTTTTTCAAAGACTTCCCTTACTCCAGGTCTGGACTTTAATACTTTCCTACTCTTTCTCTTAGAATCTCTTATTTCTCTGAAGCCTTGAAAAAGATACCTTCTACGTGATGTCTTTGTACTCTTGATAACAGGTAGGCTGTACCATTTAATGGTTCCTTGGTTCAACTGATCAATTTTTTATGTGTATTTTTATGTGTATTGATAGAGACAAACTTACTTTTATCCATGTTTTTCTCCTTTATAGAATGTTCTTTGAGTAAGAGTATCATATAAGTAATGTCATTGTATCTGCATTGCTTAGCATTGCACTTTGCTCATACTAGTAACTTGATAAATACTTGTTGAGTGATTGATAAGTTTCTTCTTATACTCTATTCTTCTTTTCTTCTTTTTTAAAATGACATTTATTTTCAATTTAGCAAAACAAAGCATTTATATAATATAGTACAACAAAAAAGGTGATTGCACATGAATCTGCAAATCTATCCTATACAACTTGTTATTCCCTACAAATATACAACAAAGTTATCATGTGAATTTCTTTTTTTTCTATTTAACTTCCTCAAAACTCTTTGAATAAGCTGCTGAAGGGACACTTTTATACTCTGATTCTTGTCCATATTCTAGAACATCCATTGACAGCCTACTTAATTTGCATTCTTTTAAGTCTTGCTATATTTTGTAGAATCAGTGGTATTATTGCAGCTTTGGGAACTGTCCATCTGTTTTCCTTTATATATGTTCAACTTTACTGACCAGTCTAGTTTCCTGATCTCACATTTCTGCAATAATATCTACTGTGTTATTTTGAAATTTTGTTCACGCAAATTATTTTGACCAAAATTCAGCATTTTTGACTGGAATAACAAATAAATAAGCTAAGTGTAATCAAAACAGCACAGTAAATGTCAATTTATTATCAGAAGTGGCACTTTAATCTGGATAATTCTCACTCTAATGTACCCAACAAGTGATCACTGAAACCTCTGCTTGCAGAATTCCAGTGAGAGATAAGTGACAATCAATTCTATTTTTACATAGTCACCATTCTTAGGAAGGTTTTTTTCCTCCCCTAATATAAAGCCTAAACTTGTTTTATTGTAACTTCTTCCCATTTCTTCTAGTTCTGCTATCTAGGGCCAAAAAATACATATTTAATTACTTTACTGCATTCCCTTAGTTTACCTGAAACCAGCTACTTGAAAGGACCTCTCCCACCAATCCTGAATCTCCTCTTTTCCATTATAAATGTCAAGAGTTGTTTTTCTTTAAATTTATTTGGCACATAGGTAAAAAACAAAAAAAAAGCTTGGCCTTTTGAGTTGTGTTCTAATATTCAACCTCCGATTTATAGAGGTGGCATCTCAGTTTTGATACTACTTGGTTCATCTCTTTCCTTTAACAGCTACCTTTAGTACCAGAGAAGAGAAGAAACTCTAAGTCACATAAATTGTGAGTGGAAATACCAGGATTCAAATTCAGGGATTTGGATTGCAAATCTAGTTTACTTCTGGTAGCCAAACACCTGCACTTAAAAGCTATCATTCAGTTGGGACCTATATTATTTAAGCATTATGGTTTCTCTCAGAAGATGAAATACACTGAGGAATTTATCCCTGCTAGATTCATAGGTGCCCTGTTTATCCCTTATCAGAATGAATTTTGCAATTATTCATCCTACTTGGGAAAATATTCTTTGTTTATAGAAACATTTTGAATTTTCTGATACTAATATATGAAGGTGAACATATGAAAAATTATGTAAATCTTTGGACATTTTAATAAGAAATAGTAATCTTTTGCAAACATTAGGAATAGTAATGACATTTCCCATTCACTTGTAATAAGAAAGGGGCTAATTTTTCAGACTGTATGCTTACAAGTAACTCTATAGTTTAGCTCTAACAGAGATTTTTATTTTTGCTTCATTTACTAAGTAATAGACCCAAGAGGCATACTGAGTAGACCATTCATGCATATATTATTTTGTACTGTACACATTCATTTAAAACCATTACTTTGAAAATTCATAAAAAGGAAAATTAACTTTGATGAATAATTGTCCTACTTCAGTTTGATTTGCAATGACATCTTTCTACAGAAATGTTAAATTTTGGTTTATTCCCATTGTCTTCTCTATGCCCAACCTGAGACACTTTTATCTTTGTCCCAAATATAACTTTTTCTTCCTTTCTTTTTAAGTAGAAACCTAAGAGTGGAAGGAGGGGAAATAGAACTGAAAGGGATAAAAATATTTGGTCCATAGGACCTCAATACCATTTGCAAAGCTTTAGAGCAAGCTGACATTATTCTGAGAAAGAGAAAAGAAGACAAAAGGAAAAGCTGACCTAGAGTCAACCTAAAGGGAGGATGCTAAATGAAGTATAAAAGGAGTGGGAAGAGGGAAATCCTTAGGTCGAAGAAATACCCACACTTCTGCTACCCATATGACTTGAATTCTTGAAGTTACTCTATTTAAGACCAAGAGTGGAATTAATGTATCATATCCAAAAGAGAACACGATCTATAGATGAACAGTTCTGACAGTTTCATGCTTCATTAAAATAAGTATTTTTTTTTGTAAACTGTGATTAGTACGGACAATCATTGAAAAGTTGCCAAGAAAGGTTAATTTAATTAACTCATAAATGCCTCCCTCAATGTATATGCATGCATGTGTATACACACACATATACACATACATATATACATATACACATATGCATATGTGTGTGCATAAACACACCAAAGTCCTTTAGGGACACAAGAATAATTCTATTATCATAGAAAAATAACTTGTCACATTGCTCTGCAGTCAGTTGACCTGAGTTCTAATCCTGCCTTGGATATATACTATGTAATCTTTTAGAAGTCACTTAATTTTCCTGGGCTTCTTTCTCCTTACCTGTAAAACAAG
The DNA here is from genome assembly GCA_028646515.1 of Pseudochirops corinnae. Lineage (NCBI taxonomy): Eukaryota > Metazoa > Chordata > Mammalia > Diprotodontia > Pseudocheiridae > Pseudochirops > Pseudochirops corinnae. The sequence continues at coordinate 322,842,483 of CM053586.1, forward strand.
CAAATCAAACTAGATAGCTCCTGTTTTTGTTTTTGTTTTTTTCCAGCTCTAATCTTATGCTCCACAGAAAGTTTTCCACACTTCACTAAAGACCACAATTAAAATTAATAATATCTCTGATTTACAAGTTAGGAAATTGAGGTTTCAAAAGTTAAATTTGCTTAAGACCACCCAATTATGGGACAGCTAGGTGGTGCAGTGAATACAGCACTGGCCTTGGAGTCAGGAGGACCTGACTTCAAAACCATCCTCAGACACTTGACACATTTACTAGCTGTGTGACCTTGGGCAAGTCACTTAACTGCAATTGCCCTCCAAAAAAAAAGGCAAAAAAAAGAAAAGTTCACCAAAATAGGTAGAATAGGACTACAGAACAAGAGGACAAATATTATACCTCTATTCTCATTTCACCAGTGAGTGAACTGAGACACAGCTATATTAACTTACGTTAAGAAGAAAACTGAATCTCTATAAAAAGTACTGTATCCAACTTCAGTTGGGCCACATGTGAAGTATTGCATTCAATTCTTGCTACATTTAAGGAGAGGAGCTAAATGATGATTAGCTTTTTCCATATGAGCATAAATTGAAGGAACTGGGAATTTTTAATGTTTAGAGAGAAGACTCAGAGGAAGAGATTGGGCATAATGTGTCAAATCTCAGAAAGTCTGTAATGTGGATGACGGATTACATGTTGTTTATTTTCTTTTCTCAGGGGAAGGAATCAGAAAAAAATTGTAGCATTTTACAAAGAGACCTAGACTTTCGTTCAGGAAAAATAAAATTCAAACAAAGAAATAACAACAATAATGATTACAATAATTGCTAACATTTATATAGCACTTTGAGGTTTAAAAAATACCTTAAATTTTCTCATTTGATCCTTAAAATAAGCCCATAATTTGGATGCTATTAGCCTCATCTTATAAGTGAGGAAACTGAGAGTAAGGCATTTTATATGACTTACCCAGGAGCATATAGAAAATAAATGATAGAAGTTGGATTGAAACACAGGGCTTCCTCACCTCAAGTCAAGAAAACATCCATTGAGTCACCTAGCTGCCATTACAACTACCATCACAAACAACCACAACCACAATCGTAACCATAACCACAACTATAACAACCACCTTCCTAACAATATGCAATGAACCTCCTTAAACAGTAATGGTTTCCCTATCATTACATATATCTTTCTGTAGACTCTGGACAATTACTTTTGAGATATTGTACAGTAAGTATACCTTTGCAGGTATTAGTTGAACTAGATGACCACTGCAGTACCTTTTAATTCTAAAAGTATGTGGCTTACAAAGACAAATTTAGATTTTATGTAATGAGCAAACAATCTTCCTACCAACTGGAGTTATTCCAAGTTCTGAAGAAACAAATAAAGACTTTCTGAGACAAGTTTTTGAAGGACTATTAATGCAAAGAACCAGGCATATATTTATTTTATGATTGCAAGTAGATAGCGGGATTATCTTGAAACTCTGAACACAGCCAAATAGTACTTGATACAGTGCTATAGGGGCCCAACTTTATTTCCCATTTTCATATATTCAAGGTCTCTTTATCATTGGCTGGTTTTACAACCGCCTGCGTTGTTCACTATTTTAATCTTAATTTATCTATGTTGCTCTTCAATAAAGATAAGATATACAAAAACATAGAAGTAGAGAGACAGACATAGATTGAGAGAGAGAGAGAGAGAGAGAGAGGGAGAGAGGGAGGTTAGTTGATAAATGGATAGAGGATCAGTATATGGATAGACAGATAGATGATAGATAGAGATACAAATTGTCACTGTGAAATAGTAAAGATCTGGTCACATAGTTAAGAAATCTTGAGTTCAAGCCCTGCCTATGGCATATATGGACTGAGCGAACTTGGACAATTCATTTAACATTTTGGTGATCTTCCTGGAAACTCAAAGATTTAAAAAAAATTATTTATTTACTTTTAGTTTACAACATTCAGTTCTACAATCTCTTGAGTTTCAAATTTTCTCCCTCTCCCTCCCATAGAGGCATGTAATCAAGTATAGGTTCTACAAATACCTTCATATTGAACATTAGTCATGTTGTAAAGGATTATAACCAATAGGGTGAACAATGAGAAAGAAGGGACAAAACAAAACACAGATGAGAGAGCAAATAGTTTGCTTCAATCTGCCTATTCTGTAGTTCTTTCTCTGGATCTATGTAACAACAATGTAATATTCACAGTGCCCATGGTGACAATAAATATGCTAGTGTCGTTGTGAATCACAAAATGTAACAGGCTCTCCACATGAAGGACAAAGACAAAGCATTTATTCAAACACCAGAGAGCTGAGTCCCAAAGCCAGAAAGTCAAAGTCATTACAGTAGCCAAAAAGTTGGTACACATGGTTAATGCAGTAAACACCCACATTCCCAAGCCTTCAAATCAAAACAGGCTCCCTCAGACAAAGATCCTCCTCTCCTCACTCACAGTAGCTGCTCAGCCTCCATACTGCTCACTCCCAGCAGTTCTCGTTTCTGGGAATTCTCAGCAGAAGTCCTGAGCAGAAGTTCTGGCTGATCCTCAGAAGTTCTGCTACCACCAGTTCTATTCTCAAAATCTCAACCCTCTCTGGTCTGGGCATTGTATTAGCTCCTCCCTGCCCCACCCTTTCCTGCTACATCAGCAAGTTCATCCCACAGTGGGATTCACAAGTTCTAGGTCTTAATACTTGACACAATTATGAGCTTTAAACTAAATGCTAAGTACCTCTTAGCTTGCCAATACAAGGGGCATGGAAGACCTTCAAATCCTATTACCATTACAATGTGAATATCCCTTTCCATCATGAGTCTTTTGTAGTTGTCTTCAAATTTTGTATTGCTGAGAGCAGCACAGTCTATCAAAGTTAGTTGTCACACATACTTTGTGTCTGTAATTGTGTACAAAGCTCTCCTGGTTCTACTCTCCTCATTCAACATCAGTTAATATAAGTCTCTACAAGTTATTATGGAGTCCATCTGCTCTTCATTTTTTATAGCACAATAATATTCCATTACATTCATATACCACAACTTGTTTAGCCCCCATTGATGGGCATTCCCTTGATTTCCAATTCTTTGCCACCTGTAATGCCATGCACATGCAGATTCCCAAAAGAATGCTTTGTGAACAGCTTTTAAGGTTTGGATTACACAGTATTATACAGTATTACACAGAACACTCCATTTATTATTCCATTACAAATCAAGGCAAACATTCACAATAAATCATGGTATAATATTCATGACATTACATCTTATCACAGAAAATAACAATATAGTGTTCACAACAGCTTACTATTAGAATGGCCACCTAATTTTCACCTCAGTGGCCACAATATTTAGAACAAAGAACAAAAGAATAATCATCTATTTTCCCTAAGGGGGGGGAACCCTCCTTACTTAATTATTCAGTCAATTTACAATACAATAATCAATACTTAATCATTCAATAAATTCACAATACAATAATCAATACTTAATCACTTAATCAATTCACAATATAACCATCAATCTTCCACTCATGGGGCAATTATAGATTAACTTAATCAGCCACTTATCTAGCAATCAGTCACTAAATACAATCATTAGAAAAATATGCAGACCCTCCACCCCTTGGTGTCTAGTAAACTCATTCAATATCCTAGGAGAGGCCTTTTCTTCATCTTGACTTGGGTGGTCTCTCAGATTCCCTAGATCCCCTTCCATGGTCCCAGCTCCTACCTGAATCCACCAAACAGTCACCTGGATTCAGGGGCAGACACCTCTCAGGTCCTTGTCCAGTCCTCTGGGCAGTCCTTGGCACACACCAAATTTCACAGGTTCCAGCACATCTCAAAGCCTTCACTATTTTTGTTGCTGGGAACTCAAAGATCAGCCAAACCATGAACCAACAAAGACTTATCCCAGTCATGCTTCTTCAGTCTTCCAGCAGTTCAGCTGGCCCTATGACCCAGGAGAAATCTTGGACTTCCAGGAGCCTTCCAGGCAAGCCCTCTCAGCCTTACAGGCAAGTCCTCTCAGCCTTCCAGGCAGCCTTCATCAGATTCTGGTCTCAGGAAAACTCCAACTCAGTTCTCAGTCAGCTTCCAGATGCCAGGAGAGAAACTAACTCTCTCTCTCTCTCTCTCTCAAGAAAACTCCAACTCAGTTCTTCAGTCCAGCAGCCCAGCTCCCAGATGCTGGGACAATCCTGCTTCTTCCAATAGAAGCCACCAGGAGGAAGATTCCCAATTCTGTCTCTCTGTCTCTAGAACTATTCTTATATACACACATTGGCCTCCTGTCTCAGCCAACCCCCTCCTGCCACATCAGCACAGGAAAAGAGCTCACACCTTCTGTACTTAGCCCTAGGTTACTAAGGGCTAAGTATCTGCTAAATTGATTACTGTTACATTATAGACTACATACATTATACATTATATATTACATACATACTATTACAAATAGAGCTGCTATAAATATTTTTGTACATATAGGTACTTTTCCCACTGCTGTGATTTCTTTGGGAGTCAGCCCCAGAAATGGTATTGCTGGCTCAAAGGGTATGTACTTCTTTACAGCCCTTTGGGCATAGTTCCAGATTGCTCTCCAGAATGGTTTAATCAGGTCACAATCCCACCAGTAATGCATCAGTGTTCCAATTTTTCCACATCCTCTCCAGCATTTGTAATTTTCCCGTTTTGTCATCTTAGCCAATCTGACTGGTGAGATGGGGTACCTCAGAGTTGTTTTGATTTGCATTTCTCTAATTCATAGTGATTTTGAGCATTTTTTCATATGCTTCTACATATCTTTAGTTTATTCCTCTGAAAACTGCCTGTCCATATCATTTGACCATTTATCAATTGGGATATCATTTATATACAGAGACTCAGTTCTCTGTATATTTTAAAAATGAAGCCTTTATCAGAGACACTGGTTACACAAATTCTTTCCCAATTTTCCACTTCCCTGTTAATCTTGGTTACAATAGCTTAATTTGTACAGAATCTTTTCAATTTAATATAATCAAAATTATCCATTTAGCATTTCATAATGCTCTCTAACCCTTGTTTGATCATAAAGTCTTCCCTTCTTGATAAATATGACAGATAAACTATTCCTTGATCTCCCAGGTGGCTTAACAGTATCAGCTTTTATACCTAGATCATGCACCCAGAAACTCAAAGATTTTACATTGCGAAGAAGATGATAGCCACCAGTGGTAGACATATTTCCTTCTTCTACAGTTCCCCATAGTAATGACATGGCAGGTCCTATACCTGTCTCCACAGTCTAATAAAAGCATGAAACTCCACAGCTGTATGTTTTCTCTAGTATTCACTTGAGAAGATGCATGCATTACTTATTCTCTATTATACAACAAAATCTGAATTGCAGGCACAATATCCCTTGACAACTGAGCGTAGCTAGTCTATATTGGGAATTCTTGTCAGTGCATCACTATTTCAGTGATATAAACCTCAGAGACTAAAAGAGTTAGAATGCCCCAATTACCAAATCAAAAAATCAGAGATCACTATTAAGTAGCAATGATGCTGGTTTAATCTGAAATTATGGGATGGTTCACAGATCATAGGCAGCTATGGACGATGCTATATGCTTTTGATATATAGTGGATGGATGTAATCATTTGCATTTTTCAATATATCAGAGCAGCTTGTAATTATACAGCCCTGAGTTCCCCTTACTTGACATACTGTGTGAAGGTGGCATAAAGAGGGAAAAGGTATCCCCTTTGCCCCTGTTATATGCATGACAAGTTGTAATGTTTTCATGGATTTGACAAGATTCTTCTAACTAGTTTTCCTGTACTCTTCTTATCAATTCTGTGTATTGCCTCCAAGCTAATTTTACTGAAGTGGTGATTAAATATTATTCCATGATAGCAAAATAAATCGATTGCTTAAAATATAATATAAATTAAATTTCAGGGTTCTTAACCTGATTTCTAAAATCCACTATCACCTGGGCTTAACTTAATCTCTTACTTTCTTTATATACAAATGTGATTTTCCCACCAAATCATTCTCTTGTCTTGTGTGATCATTTGTTTTTATGCATTTCCCCCCATAGAAACACAGATTTGAAGAACTAGAGTGAATCTAATTATCTATATAGTTAAAGTCATTTATGAAAAAGATTCCCCTTTGTCACTCAAATGGTCGTCTAGCTTCATTTGAAGATCTCTGATCACAGCTTATTTATTATTTCCCCAAAACTTTCCATTTCTGTGTAGCTCTAATTATTGGAAGATTTTTTCTTACATAAAGCATAAATTTGTTATCTTTCAAACTTCTAACCATTACTCAAGTTCTTGCCTATGGAATTTAAAAAAAAAAAAAACAAACTTGTCCAATCCATCTTCCACCTGGCAGCGCTTCATATACTTGAAGACAGCTGTCATGTCCCAGACCTTCTTACTCTTCCCTTCTAAAGGTCAACATTCCCATTTCCTTTTATTTACTCATATATCCTGAAATCACTAATCTTCACCATACTATTTCCCTCCTCTGGATAGTATAGAGCTATGGTCTTCATATATTAAAGTAGCTAAATATGTTCTTACCAAGTCAGAGTAAAGGCTAACAACTTCATATCTTCTGTATTTTCTTTCTCCTTTCCATTTATGTTTCCTTTTTCTCCTCTTAATTATCATCATCTTCCTCTACCTCCTCCTCCACAGTTAATCTGCCTGCTTGGCCCTCACCTCATACAGCCCTCTGACACTCCTTTGTGAGTATGATTATAAGGATGCATATATAAAGTGGTCGTTGGATATAAACACAGGTTGTGAATATTAAGGAAAACACAAATGATTATTTTTCCCCCTATGAGAAAGAAGTAGTATACAACTTTGATGTTTAAAAATAAAATGTTTCAAAGTGCCACCCTCTAACAAATAATGTTTTAAAGCAAAAAAAAAAATTAGAATAAGAAAGAAGATCAGAAAATCTAATTGATATATTACAAAAGTCTGAAATGTTTGAAACACACCACTTCTGCAAAGGCATAAGTGGGGGTGTCTTCTCATATCTTTTCTTTGGAAACATGTTTGCAGAATTTTGTTTTTTAAAAGAGTTTTCTTCCATTAAAACAACAATAAAAGGCTTTACAAACAATTGGCTGACTCTTCATTGCCTTCTTCATCTAACTGTCATTTTTTGAAATCAATGAGATTTCTGTATGTTAGAAATTGAACATGTGTAGGGAATGAAAATCAGGCAAATCCAGTGGCAAGAAGAAATTATTATCCTTATTTGATGGATGTAACAAAAGAGCTCAGAGGAAAAAAAACTATCGGTCACCTTATGGTTGTTATGCCACACAGGACTATTTAATGGAGAATTGAGATAACTCATCAAAATAACAATCAAACTATTCAGACCTTAATTATCTGGATATTTCAGATGAAAGTGTTTTTAGATTGAATGATCTAGATAATTACTTCAATTCTCCAACTCACTGCATGTGTGTATAGATGGCACCAGAAAGCCAAGCAATCAACAAGGCAGAGACTAAAACTTTTCTTTCACATAAGTATGTAGTTATTTGTTTTTCTATCTATGTTGTTCTTTGTTTTTCAATACAAGAAAATTTGTTAGTTTTTATCTCTCAAACCTTTTCCAAACTCTTGACTGGGAATTCATGTTGTCAAAAAAATTACTTTAAAAAAATAAATTTATGTAGAAAAGAAAGTCCCTTTAAACAATTATTTTTAAACCATATTTCCTGTAAAGAAGTCAACAAGATCTCCAAAATAAATAAAAAACTGCTTTGATGATTAGTGAATTACATACAGATATGGACATAGAAAAGGTTGCCATATATTGGAACATAATATTAGATAATAAGAAATCAAAGAAGACAAAGATTTGAGGGCTATGTAGTAGGCTTATCTTTATGGTAAGTACTTTGAAAAAAGAGGAGCTAGACAATTTGTTGTACTAGGAAAAACTGGAATCAAAGCAGGTTCCCATTTGAGAAGAACTAAACACATTTTAGTACATGAATGTAATGGGATTTTATAGAGTTGCAAGAAACAATGAATATGAATATTTTAAAAAGCATATTGTGATATATGAACTGATACAGAGGGAAATAATAATCACAAAAATAATATATACATTGTTTGCCTCAATGTGAATAGAAAGTACACTTACCAAGCAACCCACCTACTCCCTTCCAATCACCCATACAAAAAAAAATTAAATCTTTATCACTTTCTTGAATAAACTTGATCCTGAAGAAGAGTTGAGAAAATTCACTTCCCTCCTTTTGTTATAGAAGCAGAAGATTATGAACATGGAGTGTTGTGTAAGCTGTTAGATATGTGGTCAATATTTTGTTTTTGTTGAATTTCTTTTTCTTTTATATTTTTTCTCACGAAGGGTAACTTTCTAGATAAGTGGGGGAGGAAACAATCAATCAATGAAATCAGTCTTACAATAGGATAATTTTAAGAAAGGATAGGGGAGGTGAGACACTGTAAGTCAATCACCATCCCAAGAACTTGGATGGTTACATTACCAAATATCAGCTGAACGTTCCACTGCTTTTATTTTTCTCTGATATACTCCATCATATTCACCATAATTTTGGCTTCAGACCATTTTCTACCTAAATCTTCACCTTCTTCTGCCCTCCTGCTCAGAGAAATTCATGCTTCACTGAGATGTTTTGATCATTTGTGTGATATCTTTCTTCTACCTTTATTTATTTATTTGTTCATTTGTTTGTCCATCCATCTGTCGATCTGTCCATCCTTCTGTCTATCTATTGTTACAAACTCCTTCATCACAGAAACAAGAACAGTCACTATATGTACAAATCATTCAGTTTCATTCTTTTTTCTCTGATTCACTAGAGTAAAATAAAACACAATAAACAAACAAAACAAATCCATTTCCTTGCCAAAGTCAACTCCTGCCCTTGATCACAACTTCTTTAGCCTCCACTTAGATGTTGTTCCTTCATTCACCCTCTTTCTGACCTTCATTTTTTTTTAACTACTCGCTCATTTTCCTCTTTATACAAACTTTCCTAGTACTCCCCATCTTAAAAAAAAAAAGCAAAACAAAATATAAAGAAAACCCTTCACTTGTCCTTATCCTTCCCTCAAACTATCATGCTACATCTCTCCTCCCTTTCTCTGTCAAACTGTTCAGAAGAAAAATGGTGTGTAGACTCATTAGCGCCTCTTTCTAACATCTAATTTCCTGCTCAATGCCTAGCAATCTTACTTAGGACTCCAGTACTCTGCTAAGCTTGCTCTCTCTAATGTTGCCATTGGTCATTTATTCATTAAATCCAATTATCTTTTATCATTCATAATACTTCATTATCTCTTTAAAGATTTTGATGCTATTGACCAATCTCCTCACCTTTATAGATGTTCTCCTATCTAATTTTCCATGACATTTCTCTCTCCTAGTTTTCCTCCTACCTGTGGGACTATTCATCTGTTTCATGATCACAGATCATTTACTTAATTTAAATTTAGATTTACTTAAATCTAAGCCTGTATGCTTTCTTGGGTCTTCTTGTCTCTACAATCTCTTTTTTTGTTGTTGTTGATCTTATTGACTCCTAAAGGATTGAATTTTCTTTGTCAAGATCTCCATCCAAGATCTCCATGTTCAGCTGCAAGCTCAAATCAAACTGGATCATTTAATGTTTCCTATACATTCTCTTCCATCTCCTAGCTTCATGCCTTTGTACCGCTTTGTTTCTATACTTAGAATGCTATTTATTTATTTCCACATGATATAACTCTCAACTCCTTTCGGGACTCAGTTAACATATTATATTCCATGTGTTGTGTTCCTCTTTCTCTTAATTAAATTGATATGTCTTTAAAATCTGGGGAAAATGTCTCTTCCCAATAAAGCATGAGGTTACTGAGGCCAGTAATTTTGTATGCCCAGAAGCTTCCATACTCTGTGTAGTATAGTAAGAGCCTCTCGTTGCAACTACCTCAGTCAGCACATATTTGTTCTTGCAAAACAGAAAGATAAAACAACCAAGGACAACACTGCCTTAAAATAGAAAATACTTGGAATCTTTTTTGGATGAGAATACATTACAAGCAATATTACCTCATGAAACAGGAAGAAAAAGTGATGGAGGGGAAAAATGCATGATGACAAAAAGTTGAAAAGGGATCCAATAAACTAAACTATCTAAGTAGCATGAAAAGATGAACCTATAAGAGACACAACCATTTTTTAAAATTAAAAAGAGTTTTACACGTTTTTTTTTTAATGACCATCTTTCTTTTTTTTCCCCTTCAATACCAATGGATCCCCCACATTCGGACACTGACTTTACAGTCTCCACTATGTTATATAGAAGAATGAAAATAGCACTGATGGAAATTATGATGAAATGAGCAGCTGTAGTAGAGAAAGCTGATATAGATGAGGTCCCTGTTGGAAGCAAGACATCTTTGAAGATACTTGTCAATAGATGGATTTGCTAAGTATCTGAAAGGTGAAAATAGAAAAAAAAAACAAAACTTGGATATAAATATTGATATGTTTGATCTTCCATAGTAACAAAAATGTGTAAGAATAACATATTGAGGGTATCATTTAATAAAAGTATGAGAAGGGAATAAACAAAATAACATGCTATGTTCTACAAAAGAAAACATCTTTTTTAAATTCCAGAATGTTTTTGTTTCCCTCAATTGTATATAAAACAATTTTAACTTTCATTTTAAAAATAATTGTTGGGTTTTAAGTTTCATCTCTTCCCTCTCCCTTTCTTGAGAAGGTTAAGTTCTTATGTATAGATTATTCATGTGCTGTCCTGAAAAACAAATTTCCATATTAGTCATGTTGAAAAGAGAACAAAGAGCCCTCCCCCCCCAAAAAATACAAGAAAAATAAAGTAAAGAAGTGTAATTTAATTTGTATTCAGATTGCATCAGTTCCTTCTATTGAGGTAGATGGCATTTTTGAACGTCAGAAGTCTAAATCTTAATAGTTACACAAACATATATATTTGTACATACATAGACATATGCATATACCTGCATATACACATTAGCAACAGTATTTAGACACACAAGACCCATATACTACATTCAATCTATGTACATATGCATGTGATATATGTGTATACACACATGTTCATAGGCACAAACATGTGATACATGTGTCTGTGTGTGATTTTCTGTGTGTGTTCATAATCTCAACTGGAGAAAGATTCATTTTATATTGTGAGATCCTCTAGATATTCCTGTTCAGGGATGACATTGTGGTGACTGGAACATTTCTGGGAACATATGCAGACCAAACAGAAGAAAAGTGGTTAAATGTCAAGGTGCTGAATTTTATTGTATGGGAATTACATTTTAAATTCGCTTCAAGAGCAGGGTATAATAAAATGTCAGCACTCATCAAACAGATTCTTTGCTATTTAATTATCCTTCTTGTACTTTAATTGTTAGTTAAACATATGCCAGACATTAAATTTAAGAAAAATATCAACCGAAGTCAACAGATGATGCCTTTACTTCACTTTTTTTTTTCTTTTTCTTACTCTTCTTTTTCTTCTGAAAGTTCTCCTGGTCTTCTTCAGGTTGTTCTCCAGTTACTTTTCTATTGGCTTGCTTGTTTCTCTCAATTCTTCTGCTATCAGAGGAATTGTCTGTGACAAAAACACAGCTGCTTTCCTCCAAGACTGCCCATTTAGAAATCTCTCATGATCTAAAAAAGGGAATTTCAGGTCTAGCTGCTGCTGTCACAACTGTTTCTGAAATGAGAGGACCTCCACCTCTCTTTTTCTCCATTGATTTTCCTTGAGATTCCCCCAAATTCCTAGGGTAACTAGGTTGCACAGTAGAGAAAGTGACAGACCTGGATTCAGGAAGAATCATACTGGCCCCAGATACTTACAAGACCTGTGACCCTTGGCAGGTCACTTAATGTTGCTTGCCACAGTTACTCATCTATAAAATGAGAAGGAAAGAAAATGATAAAGCACTCTGGTATCTTTATGAAGAAAACCCCAAATGGGGCCACAAAAGTCAGACACCACTGAAAATGATTGAACAACAGCAAAATTCCCAAAACTGACTTTGAATGAACTTCCCTCTAGATCTGTTAGAGGGCTGATCTTAATTAGTTTTCTCCCTTCTCAGACTGTAAAGAACTACAAATCCCAGGGGGGGGTTGTGACCAGACAATCTTCAATCAGGGTTTGTTACATTTGAAATAATTGATTTTGAGTTTTAAAACTCCTGGCCTTTCATCTTTTAACTGAGGTAGGTTGAGATTAGATGTGAAAGTCACAGTGGAGAGTTGAGGTAAGTGACTACAAATTGTTTCTGTATGAAATTTGTTTTTTCTAAAATATTTAGATATTTGAGACAAAGTATTTTTGTTAAAGGAATGAGGAATACTTAAATTTACTTCTTCACCTTAATTCAACAACAAAAATGACTAAAAAAATTATAAATACCTTATAAGCAATACACTGTTATGGGTAGCCACGGAGGCTACTATTTAACTTGGGAAGCATGACTTGTAAACAAATCGGTATGATACAGCATGGAATGTGATAAAGATAAATATAGCTCCAGCTAGAGAAAGGAGATATATTTTTTCTACTTTGGGGATTAAGAAATGTGAGAAAAAAGTGTGACCATCTAAGCAGCCACAAAATCACTTGGATGGGTTGACTGATATAACTTTAATTCAACAAATTTTTTTTTTAAGGAACTAATGTGTGTGATCCTTTGTTTGTCACTGATATCAGTACAAATAATAAAGAATAGTGTCTGGCTCTTATAATGTACTACAGTGATAAATCCTATATATAATAATAATGCAAAATAGAGAAGTTCCAGAATAGAGAAGTTATCAACTGGAAGATTAGTAAAAATTTTATAGAAGAAGTAATATTTGCCCTGGAAATCATGAAATATTAAAATTTTAAAAATTAAAATTTAAAATATTTGCCCTTTAGATCTATAGTCCTCAATTTCCCTTTCTGTAAATTGAGAGATTTGGATTTTATGACACTAGAGATACCAAACTGCTATAAAGTCTTTATATTATAATTTTGACTTTGCTGTTATGGCTATGACTTTGCATAAAGACCACTAATGGTGGATGGGCAGGATCAAGAGTTAGTAAACACTTATTAAAGATCAGCTCTGTGCCAGACACTACAATAAGTATCGGGGATACAAATAATAGTAAGAATGACAGTTCATTCCTTCAGGAAGCTTACAATTGGATGGCACAAGATAATGTACGAAGAGAAACTGAAAATAGAGGAGTGTACAATATGCCTGCTGATGGAACATGATGTTTGTGAACTTAAAACCAAATGGAGAGGCTGGCAGAAAATAGAACTCTCTAAAAAGGGAGGCTTTAGAAGGAGTTTCTGGCTCTACCCTCCAGACCTCCTGTCATGGGGAGAGGCAACTGAGGGCACTGGGAGGTGTTGAGGATCAAAACTGAGGCACTCTTTACTTTTAAGAGATTTGGTTGATTAGCTTATCCTGGGGGAAAAAGGAATTTGGTCCTGAGTTTATCTTTGGGAATACCAAGTTGAAACCAAGCATGGTAACTTGTAAAAAACACATTGTGAGAAAACTGCTAAGAAGTTATCACAGCTTTACTTGTTAGGGACTTTTTTTTTTTCCTTCAAATCTTGGCTTCTAGTTCTTCTTGTTGAAGGAAAGTTGAGGTAAATGTATTCCCTCTTCATTGAAACAGCTTTTAAAATAATTAGGATAGCTATCATATCCACATTTACTAACCTCCCCCCCATGCCCCAGTCATCTTATCTTGAGCTTAAACATCTATACTTTATTTAAACCATTCTTATATGGTATTTGTCCATCCTATTCTCCAACATTAATCTCTGAATAAACTTATTCCTCAATGCAATTTATATATGTGCCAATCAGATCTGTTGAAGATAATACAGCAAGACTCTGTCCTTCTGTCTGTCTCTCTTTTTATAAATAGCCTATGATTTCATTGGCATGGGTTTCATCCAGTGAAAAACTCCTACTCCTTTCTCTGTTTTGAGAGGACACTGCATGAATTTGTTTATCAACTAAGAAAATAAAAATACAAATGGAAATTATTTGGGACATTTTAGAAAGAAATATTTCCTCCATATTCCCTTTTGATTATATTTGACTTGCTTTATAGGTTTGTTTTGGTTGAGCTAGTTCATTGCGTTGTGCTCCCTTTAATATGGATAATCTGAAACTGATATGAATAATCCAAAACTGATCAAGAATTAGAGTGCAGGATTCTGTTTCTAGAGATTCATGTTGCTCAATGTTGATTTGTTCCAATGGAAGTCACAGGCATGTGTTTATCAACTAACCTAAAATGTTTACATTTTACAGTCACATTAAAAAAAGGAAAAAAAAATCCTTTTTAAAAAATGAAGATATGGGGGTGGAGCCAAGATGATGCCTTAGGAGCACCAAAGTATCATAGTTCCCACATAGCCACTTCAAAATACCCATAAAATATGACTCTAAACAAATTCTAGAATTACAAAACGCACACAGACATACTTTCCGCTAAAGGCAGCTCGGCTAGGAGGCACCATCTCATTGCTGGAAGCTGAAACCAGCTCAGCCTGAAATGGCCCCTTGAACCTGGGGGCAGCCGGATGAGCTGAGCTGCAGCTGGAGCATCAGAAGAACAGATCTGAGGCAGCTGTGGAAGTTTCCAGAATTGTAAAGCCATAAAGCAAAAAAAAAAAAAAAAAAAGACTAAAAGGTTAGTGAAACTGGGCTAAAAATCGGGGGAGGAAAGTGAGTGCAGCCAAACCTCCTCCAGAGCAAGGAAGCGGCAGAAGTGGAGGTCCTGCACCCGTCTCCACATTGCCACTTCGGAGCTCACGGCCTACAGACTGCAGAGGGGCCAAGCGATCATTCAGAGGCCAAGTGCTTTCGTGCTGAGTGGCCTGGACCTGGATCGCAGGCTTGGGTGGCAGTCCTGGGTGTCTTTTCAGTGAGCCAGAGTGGAGGAGGGCCCCAGCAGCCTCTTAAAGCTCCAGCAGCTGGGAAAACCACAGTGATTTGGGACAGAGCTTTCCCCTCTGGAGTAGAGTTCCACAGAGCTAAAAAAATCACGGACTGGCCAGCCATGAATAAGCACAGGAAGCAAAGCAAGAACAGCAACCAAACCCTAGATTCCTTTGTTGGGGAAAAGAAGGATCAAAGCAGGGAATGAGAGGAAGACAACACAGAACTCCCACACCAAAAGCTTCCAAGAAACACGAAGATTGCCTAAAAGCTAAAGATCAGCTGAAGAAGGATTTTGAAAACCAAATGAGAGAAGTGAAAGAAAAATTGGGAAGAGAAAAAAGAATGATGCAAGAAAATAATGAAAAGAGAGTCAACAACCTGAATGAAGAAATTAACACCTTAAAAAATAAATTAACTCAAATGACAAAAGAGGCCCAAAAAGCCAATAAGGAAAAGAATGCCTTAAAAAGTCGAATTTGCCAGATGGAAAAGAATCTCAAAAGCAGT
>CM053586.1:322858531-322875444 GCA_028646515.1 Pseudochirops corinnae
GTTCGTGGTGCTGATGTGGTTCCTCGTAGTGGAGCTGACTTTAGTGGGAGGTATCTGTGTGCGTTTTTGAAGTTCTAGGTTGGTCCAGAGTCCTATTCCATGGGTATTTGGGGGTGGCTATGTGAGAGCTGCGATATATTGCTGCTGCTACGCCGCCATCTTGGCTCCGCCCCCCCCAACTCTGTATTAATTTTGATGAAAAACATACACAAAAAATTGAAAGAATAAATTAACACAGCTAAAAATCCAGTGCTAAATGAGAGCTTAAGTTTATAAGCATTTATTGTGAGTTTCACCACAGCATGTTTCAAGATCATAAATTCTTGAAATGACCAGTAGGGCACAGAAACAAATTGTACTTTAACCAAACTCCTATTGCAGGTCACTGGTCAATGCAAGAATAGAATTCAGAAAATCCCTGACTCCAAAAGGCCTTGTTCAGGTTAATAGAGACCAAGTGTCATCTTTTAGATATTTCTATAAGCTTCGAGGTCTTTCCACACAGATATACCTCCTGTCCTTTGTCAGACTTGTTTTGTTTGATGGTTGCCTTTTCTTTCTTTCTCTCTCAAATCTCAGAAAAAAAAAAATCAGCTGATACTAGACTTTCTGCTCTCTCTCTCTCTCTTTCTCTCTCTCTCTGTTTGAATATGACTGCATTAAATTTGTACCTAATATGAATTCATGATCTCCCTATTATAAGATAACTAGAAAGTACTAGAGGAGGGAGTGGTATGTTGTGGTTCAGTAGTGTCACACTCAAGTAGAAAGGAAGATCACTAAAATTTTTATGAGGATACCTGTGAACTTTGTATTGGCTAACAAAAACACACATTTTAATGTATTTTTTTTTTATTAATACATCAACACATTAAAGTCAGATAGGAACTACATTCCCATGTGGTTTGGGCTACAATCGAGTATTTCAAGCTATGTGACCTGTGGGCTATGCATTTGAAACTTATCATGTAATAGATTCTCAACACAGAGTGAGGAATATATAGACTCAGATATTCCTCAGATGCTTACTGATCCTGTATAAGTCTCTTGCCTCAGTTTCCTCTTCTGTAAAAAGAAAAGATTTTCTTTTGTAAAAAAGAAAAAAAAGATATTTCTCTTTGGCCCCCAAGGTCTCTTCAGAATAAAATATTTTATGTTATTGTAAGGTATGAGGGATAAAAAGCACCTCCAACCCTTATTTTAGTTTTTATTATTTAGCTAGGGGGAAATACTAGAGCATGTGTCACAGTGAGATATTTTATACAAAACATTCTTTTTGTACCTCCTTAGCAATTTCTACTTTTCCAAAAATCTTTTCCAAAAATCAGCCTAGCTAATAAGAAAAATAACTCCAATTTATATAACACTATGTTTCAGGCAATATGCTAAGTACTTTACAAATAATATCTCATTTCATCCTCACACCAATCCTGGGAGAAAGTACTATTATTATCATCACCATTTTATAGATGAGGAAACTGAGGCAAACAGAGTATGTGAATTATCCAAGGTCACACAGCTAGTAAATAAGTGTCAGATTTGAACTCAGTCCTTCTTAACTCCAGATCCAGTTTTCTATTTACCACACAATCCCACCCGAATGATTATCAAGCAATGATTTTCTATAGAAATATACCAGTGAAGACTGGAGTCAATGACATTAGAGATTTTTTTTCCTCCTGATCCTTCAGGGCTATCTAGAGGGGTTATGTAGCTAGAGAAACTCTTGAGATCCAACTCATTGATGAAAGTGGGAATTCAGAGAAGAATGCCTCAGAACTTATATGGATTTGTCTGTGTTAGCAATAATGCAGCAAGACACATTTCACTAGTTGTTTAGCAAGATTAATGATTTCCACATAGTGCAAAACATAATTCTATATAAATAATGTAAGTGAACTATAACTGGCCATCTGAGTCGATTGGTACTTGGAATGGCAATAATGCTAGATTTGGAGTCAAAGAAATTGATAAATTCCAGGTTTGCCATTTACTCCTTTATACTGGATTTATCTTTGGAAAATCACATAACTTCTCTGAGGGTATTTCTTCATCTGTAAAATGAGGTACTGGATAATCCCTATTTTCTTCTAATGCTAAATGATTGATCTTATGTAAAGAGATAAGACAAAACCCCATGATGCCAAACCAAAAAATAAAAGTTTCCACAGTAGCCATTCTTGTTCTGTCCCTCACAGGACAACTACCTACACGCCAATGAGTATATACCCATTGGGAGATAGGCTCAATCTCTCTGGTCCTTAGTTAATGTTTCTGTAAGATGTGAATTTGTATTAGATGATCTTTGTGATACCATTAAATTCTTATGATCCCAAAAGAACCTTTGAAAAATTCTGCTTCCAAATTTAGAGAGAGGATGTCTCTTAGACTAACCCACATTGTAGAGCTTCCTGAATCCTACAGGACATTTTTTTCCCAATTATAAAGAGTTTTTTTTTTATGATTATTTTTATAATGATATTTAATATTATGATAGAGCCAGTATAGTCAGTAGAGGGATGGTCTCAGAGCCAAGAAAATTTGAATTTTTTTCTTACTTCTGCCCTTACTAGTTGAGTGAGCAAGGGCTGATTATCAATGTCTCTAAGGCTCACATTCCTTTAGATCCCCAAAACAGGAATAGTTATACTGTAGTTGCTTCCTTATTGTGATATAAGAGGCCAGATGGTTGATTTTTATCCTTTGTTCTTGAAGAGGACCAAAATGATATCTTTATTTTGGAGTAAAGGTGGTTTATGTACAACTGTGTCTGATCAGGTCAATATGAGCTTGGAAGAATCTTCCATAGGTCAGGCACAAATAGTTAATAGGAACATTTGGGGTGGAGATGTCTCTAAGTTTGTTCATCTAATGTTTCTTTTAAGCTGCTGGAATTTTGCTTTGCTTATTGATCATGGCACCTTTTTTGATGTGGTCCTTCCGTGCCGGGTGGTCTTTTACTAGTGTCTTCCATATCATGCCATTGATTTTAAAGTTGTTGTTTTTTTTTTCTTTTGGGAGGGGGAAGGTAGGGCAATTGGGGTTAAGTAACTTGCCCAAGGTCAGCTGGTTAGTTTTGTGTTAAGTGTCTGAGGCTGGATTTGAACTCAGGTCCTCCAGACTCCAGGGCCAGTGCTCTATTTACTATGCCTCCTAGCCACCCTGATTCTAAAGTTCTTGAAAGACACTTTGAATGTGTCCTTGTATCACTTCTACTGACCATTATATGAGTTCCTATCTTGTGTGAGTTTTCTATAAAATAGTCTTTTAGGCAAATGTGTGTTTGACATTTAAACAATGTAGCCAGCCCGTCAGAGTTGCACTCTGTACAGTAGAGTATGAATGCTTGGCAGATCAGCTCAAGAAAGGACCTCACTGTTTAATACCTTATCCTGACAGGTGATTTTCAGAATCTTCCTAAGACAATTCACATGGAAGCGATTCAGTTTCCTGGCATGGCACTGGTATGCAGTGTAGGTTTCACAGGCATACAAAAATGAGGTCAGCAAAATGGCTCTGCAGATCTTCATTTTGATAGGCAATCTAATATCTCTTCTCTCTCAATACTTTCCTTTGCAGCCTCCCAAACACCGAGCTAGCTCTAGCCATGCATGCGTCAACTGCATTATCAATGTGTACACCCCTAGAAAGTATATTGTCAAGGAAGTCTATGTAAAGTGTTTTCCAAACATTTAGTTGGATTTTGTTACTAATATTCATTAAGATACCTCTTTATTCAACTCATTGGAGGACATGGCCATGAGTTACATAGCATGGGGTAAGCAATGATAATTTGCCATTTGCATTTTTTGTAAATAACATGTATACTAATGAGATCAAACATTCAAAGGAAAATTTGAATGCATAGGATAGATAATTCTAAGTGTCCCAATTAATAAGGAATAATGAAAAATTGGGAATGGAAAAGTAAACAGAGAGTCATTTCTGAAAACAGAAAGATCTGGATTTAATTCCTGTCTGTGACATGCACTAGCTGTGTGAATCTGAACAAGTTATCTTAGGTAGGTAATGTGGTACATAAGAGACCTGAACTTTGAGTCATGAAGACTTGAGTTCTAATCCTGCCTTGGACCCTTAGTAGACTTATGTCTCTGGGCATATTTAAATATCCTGAGCCTCAGTTTCTTTATCTATAAAATAAAGAGAATAATAGCATTCAATTTATAAGGTTGTTATGAAAATCAAATGAGATAATATATGTAAAATACTTGATACATTGAAAATTATTTGTAAATCTTAATGGCCTATACATAAGTGATTATATAATTATTATTACTTTCACTACCATTACTATCAGCATCAGTAGCAGCAGCAACATATAACCTCTCAATATACTCAGGCAGTACACATCTTATAGACCAGATGTAGATGTTTATGGTAGATGGAAGTTCTACATGATGAGTACCCCCTTCATGAATTAAATCATTCCAAGCCAAAAGAAAAATAAAAAATAAAAGATTGAATAATATATGCCAGCACTCTGATTTTAAGGTAACATATGTAGTTTTTCTAATAAGCTTAACATAAATAACTAAAATGGAATTATATTCTAGTGATTTCACTATGAATTGGTTTATAATTCTCTTTTTTTGCACAGGAATGCACTATACATCATCTTTAGAGAATCTATATAAAATGAACCTGTCAAAGGCAATTCTGTGGCTTTGGCAGTAATGAAGATTGCTTACTTGATCCAAGTAACCATGTGGAGCTGACCATTTTAGTGTCAGTGGAAAGAAAGTGATGATGCCATAAATGAAGTTGGAGTAGAGCTTCTCCTTTGTTTCATGAACTGAGGGATCAGGTAGGGAAGGACTGAATAAACAGACAAACCTTAATTAAAGTTACCTTGGCCAGTGGCTTTTTATGATGATGTCCTTAATATATTGTTATCATCCAACTTCACCCTAACACAGGCCTAGACAATATTTGGACAGTGAAAGGCCTTCATGTGACCTATGAAAGGATTTCAGGTAGTTCATGAAAATTGTAGAGAATATAAAACAGTCCTGCACAACATATTGCCTGTGGGCCATATCTTGTACAAGCCTGCCGTAATGTCTAGGGTTGCCTGATAAGACACTATCTGATCCATTTCCTGAGGGTGGCCTCCCCCAGTTTTCATACATGGAATGATTTTTTTTTCTTCATTCAGCAACATGCCAATTTTCCTTACTGTGGCTTTAAGTGACTTTAAATGCTTTTGGTCCCTAAAGTGGAACTGATAGCTATTCTTAAAAAAAGAAATAAATTATTAGATTAGAAACAGATATGTAATGCTAATAGTCATTCCCAAATTAATAGTCATCAATGACCATCAAAATGAAGAAACTCCAAAGTGAATTGAAAATTCCAAATCTCAAAAATACACTTCAAAACAACTCTGAGGTATGACCTCAAATCCATCATTAATAAAGATGAAAAATGTTGGGGGTTGAAGGAATGATTGGTGGAGGGACTGTTAGAAAACACTACAATAATTCATTCTTGGTAGAGCTCTAAATTCTTTCAGTCACTCAATAAAGCAATTTCGCATTATTCAAGAAAAGTGTTCCTACCTTTTGACCCATAGACACATATGCAGGGACCTTGTGAAAATATTGTTGACATAAAAAAAAATTAAAAAGTTGTCATAGCAGCATAATTTGTTATAACAAAAAGTTGAAAATAAAATATGACCAATAATTAAGGGATGGCTAAAGAAGTTGTGATTTAGGAATGTAAAGGAGTTTGATCACACTGCAAGGAATGATGAATATGAAATAAGAAAACCCAGAAGAGTTATTTTAAATTATGTAGAATAAAGAAATAAGAGTCAATAGAATAATTGCAGCAGAGTGGTCAATATGTCAAGTAAAAAAATAAAACACTGGAAAATCAAATATAAATTGTAATATTAATGTCATAATTTCAAAATTTAAGCATACATTATCCTTTTGGGTAACAACTGACAATCTAACTCACCCCCATCTTTCCCAGGAATGTACTTAATAAAATGTTTCATTTGGGTATTTATTAGAAGTAATTTCTTGTATTAAAGGAAACATGTACCAAAAATATTTTAAAAGAAAAAGCATAGCCTTTAAGATAGTAATATGTGTATATTACACAGTAAGACATTGTACAGGCTATACCTGTGCAGACAGTTTAAAAACGCTACAGATGCAATGGTTTCTTAATGTTATGAACTTCATTATAAAAATTAACTTCTCATTTTAGTAGAAACCTATTCACAATTTAATTTCCCTCTTAGGTCTTTTGAAAACCAAATAAAGGGGGGAAAAGTATTTTAAAATCTTCTGGTGAAATTCCTCGGTAAAGTAGAAAGACTACTAGTTTGCAAAGGTCCTTTGTTCATGTTCTATCTCTAACACTCATTTCCTATGTAATCTTGGACAAGTCATGTCTTTAGAAGGGTAGGGAGGAAGAATTGAAGTAGATGGCTTCCGATTTTTTTATTTTTTTTAGATTCCTGATTTTATTCCAACTCCATGATTTTGGTGGCACTTTTCTCAATTCCCACTACCACTGATGAATAGGATTCTCAGAAAGCAACTGACTACTTTGCCTCTCAGTGTGTGTTAACTCACACTAGTGTGTTCTTCATTGATTATACAGGTGACAAATTAGTAAGCCAGAGTTAATTAGGTTCTATAAAAGAATATTTATTAGTATAATAACAAAAGTTGGTATAAAAATATCCCCACAAAAGTCTGAGAAACAATTTCCCCAAATTTGATGGAGAATTGGGTTCGTCTTTAGAGACCAAATGTGGCAAAGGGATAACATATCTCCCAATTGAATCAAAGTCCATTTTTCCCTTTCTAGTCTATGTATAATCTTTCTGAATTTTATTTTTGTCTGAACTCTGTGGATCACACTCCCTGAATCTGCCCTTTCTCCATTTACTCTCTCAGCTCTGTGCTGGATGCATTATTTGTTTGTTACTGATTCTGGTCCAGCTTCCTCTCTGAGACAAGGAGAAAGTGAGAAAGGCTGGGATAATTCCTTTTCCCCCCACAATCTGCCCTTTGGATACAAACCCAGGTGTCTGACTCTACAAACCAATCTTAAAACTTAATTCAAAGGCAGTTGCTGCAGTGATCTTGCTGGAATCTCCTTCTCAGATATTCTTTAGGCCTAAAGGTGTGTCTAGTTCATTCATACAATACATTGCAATACATTTGGTCATCCAATTTCATCGGTGACTTAAAGCACTCCACTTGTTCCAAATCAATTGACTAGGCTGTTCACATATAGTGCAAACCTTTGGTCGATTTATTTAATGAGGGTGATTAGCAATTGGTCTGATTTATTTTACACATTTAGTTGGTTTATTTACCTTGTAACTCAATAAAAAAAGCCTTCTTAGGTCATAAAGGTATATGCCATTCAGCACTCAGGAAATAGCCTATCTTGAATATTCTTCTTTGCCTCTCATTTTTTAACCCACATGTTAATTGGAGTCATATGTGGGTCACTGTTCTTAAATTTCTATCAGTCTTGCTAAAATGAGAGACAAGAATCAATCTCCCAAATGCGGTACCTCTTAAGTGCTGAATGGAAGAGATATCCCCAGTGTCACAAAGCTAGCAAATCTTGGGGGCTAGATCATCCCAACCTCAAACCCATCAGCCCTGTCCAATTTAAAGTATTTTTTTTACCATAGTCAGCTCATTTTAATCTCGGGGAAAAATATATTAAACTCTAAGATCTCGGTTTAATTTTCTTTGTTTTTTAGGAAATTCATTTTAAGTAAAAAGTTCCAAGTTCAATCACTCTCTCTCTCTAAGCCCCACATTCAAGTTGGAGGAAACCCTGACACCTAAGCAAAAGTTAGGTTCTTTTCCTCATCTTGCATTATATCTATCTCGAGTTAATCTCTGGACTGTGGTTGAGGCAAAAATATGGTTCCTGGAGATATTTGGATAACACAATAGGGAATTTTATTATGCTATTTGTGAATAGATGGGCATTGGGAGATGAGGCTAGGGAAAGAGTTAACCTTTCCTTAGGATTCCTCTCTGAGATTTGTATAGTGTCAAATTCTTTTCTCGTTGTCTCCCTTCCTAAAACCTTTCAGTTCTTTCTTTGCTGCATGCTTACTGCAACCAGATGCTAAGAATCTCTTCTTCTCAGATTCTGTGATAACTTTCCTCTTTCCTAGTAAAATGTTTAGAGAATTTCCCAGTCACTCAAAATCAATTTGATTAATATAAGGAGGTGCACAGGCCATTTTCATACACTCTTCTAATCCTATGATTCAATCAAAAGTCTTTGTACCTTTTCAGGATGCTAGAGTCAAATGGGGTGGTATCAACTCCACCCTTACACCACAGAGAGACTTGTTTGCATGGGGGACTCAAGCCTCCCCCCCACCTCCAGGATCTCCTTCATGATATCTCACTAAGTTCCTGCATCTCATCTAGCAGATCTGGACCTCCAAGACCTAACAAAATCAGGATATTTGACTAGATATTCTATTTCCTGGGAATAGCTCAGCCTTTGGTAAATAATAACTAAAAGCTGAATCTACTTTCAAAAAAAAAAATACATACAAAGCACAAAAATGAAATAGGAAGAACTCAAAGCAAAAAAAAAAGATTGATAGATGGATGGACATATTATATTCATCCATGTTAATTATATTTATCCCTTTCCAATAGCAATTTGCACGATTATACCAACATTTATAATTTCTTGGTATTTTACGTTTTATTAGAAAAGGTGTTACTTGTTAGAGCCTGTTTTAATGCTATATACTTGTCTAAAGGAAAAACCTGGGAACAATTTAAAACAGTAACCTAGCAGTTTTGAAACCTTTAAAATCTGGATTTAGAGAGCAAGGGAAAGATTATAAATTGATCTAGGCCAATGTAGAATAGGAGAACATCCCGAGGTATCTCTTAGAAAGTAACAAATTCAGACCTAGAGTTTGCAGTTCTAGAGCAACAGACTTATATGAAGTTTTTCATTGTTTATCTTTATAAAGTTTAAATAATAAATTTGCTTATTTCCTATATTTCTTTCCCAGTTAACAGCAGTCTACAAATCTATATCTTTATCTTTTTGATGTAAGGCAATTTCCTCTTGCAGTTCAGTAACAATTTACACTATCGAAAAGACCCTATGTTCAATGTGAAAGGATTTGCCGATCCTATACTTGATTGTGTGCCACCATGGGGGAAGAGGGGAGAGAGAGGGGAGAAAATTTGAAACTCAAGGGATTCTGGAACCGAATCTTGTAAACTAAAAGTAAATAAACAAATCAATTAATAAAAAAAAAGGCCCTAAAACTTTTCTCATAGATCTCTTGGATACGTAATAAAAATAACAACAGTAGCAAAATAGTGTACCTTTATGTACTGCCTATTGTGTGGCAGATGCTTTACCAACATAATTATTCTGATCCTTACAACGAGCCTCGGAGTTAGATGCTATTGTTATTTCCATTTTACAGGTAAGGAAAAAGAGGTAAACTGAGCTTAAGTAACTTCTTCGGGCTCATACAACTGGTAAGTGTCTGAGGACATATTTAGGAAGACAGGTATTATTAACTTCCATCATATTACTCTGCCACTATACCCACTGTGCCTCCTAGCTGCTTCACATGAATGCTAACAGGTTCTAGAATTCTATGCTTTACTCGAGTTGTGTTTATTTTAATCAACTACAAGAGAATTTTGATGAGTCAGCATGGTTTATATGATTTATAAACGGTTTATATGGTTTATAAATGTCTCATTTTTCATAATACAAAAAATTCTAAATTTTGGCAGTCACTCCAGAGTGACCAATAATCTTATCTGACCAGTAATTCACGTGTGCAGTTGCACAGTCTTAAATTAATCTTGAAGTTGTTTTACAAATGGGAAGACTTGGTAAGGGTAGTTGTGCCTTTTAAAAGTAGTACATCTATCTAAACTAAAAACCATGATATTTTTAAAAATCCATTCTTAACCTCAAAATACAACAGTTCTCTTTTTGGCAGGAGTTGGGAAACTAAGAATATACTGGATTCTTGGCATTTATGGGAGGAGAGGGTTAATAAAAACAAATCTGTCTGAGTTACAGGAGTGTAGTTCAAGAGCTGAAAGACTCCAGAACCCATTTAATACAATTATTCATTTTAGTTTTGGGGAAACTGAGGCCCTGGAAACCTAAAGGGCTGTAGTTTCCATCATTAGAGTGTTAGACAAAAGATATGAATCCAGGTCCTCTTGATGAAGAGACGGTATTTTTTGTCACCTGCAATTTCTTCCTCTCTACTGTCTGTTTTGCTGTGAAGATTATGTTAGCTAAGAAATCAATTCTTTGCCTCTAGCCTTCAGTCAATTTTCAGAACAAAAAATTTATTCAAATTTTCCTACTAACTAGCCTTGTGACCTCAGGCAGCTTACTTCAGCTCTCCATGGCCCAGTTCCTCTTCTTTAAAATAAGGAGGCTGGATTCAACACCTTATTAAGTCCCTTTTAGCTTTAAATCTAAATCTCAGGATCCAAGAACCATGGTATGAGCTGGATGTTATTGGTACTACCTTTTCCATAGGCCTGGATTGGAGGCAGTCCCTACCCATTTAGCTTCTTGGAATCTCAATCTCTTTTCAATATTTGGCTCAATTACTATTTCTTTTCTTTCTTTCTTTCTTTTTTTTTTTTTACTTTTTCTTTTTTCTACAAAGGCTTTCCTTCTCAATCTACCTATCTGCCAATAAGCATTTATTATGTCTTTACTTACTATATTCCAGGTATTGTGCTCTACTCTGAGGATACAGGAAAGGCAATAATTCCACCTTTACTCTCACAGAAGACATATTTGTTTCTTATTACTTCTTACCCCCCGCCACACACAATGTTACTTTTATCCTGTATATACTCAACTCTATACACAATACAGTCTCATCTCCTTTTCAAATACACTGAGGGCTTTTTGATGGTAGAGACTATCTCACTTCTGTCTCTGTATTGATAGAACCTAACACAATTCCTGATTTGAAGTGAATTGAATTGCATGGTATCTACACTTTGGAAACTGAGTCAACAACCATATCTGTGTAGTACAGGCAGACGTTTTTGATTAATTTAAGAGCATGCCATACCTACATCCTAGCTGCTTTAGAGAAACAGGATTAAAAAAAGAAAGCCTACTAATATAGAGGCATAAATCAATTCTTTCCTAAGATTTCCCCAGGACTGCAGTCCCAATATTCCCCCAAGCAAAATGTCCCACTCCTTTTCCATAACATTTCTTTATTCTATCCTGACTATAGACCATTATACAACATTTAACCAAAGTCCTTTGTACATATTAAACATTGTATTTTAAGATTACTGAAAAACATTTTTCAGCCTCCCTCTCCCTGTCCCAGGTTAAATTCCCTGAGGAAGTGTGACTACTTATGTGACTTTGAACAATTTGGGGTGTTATTTTCCAGATCTAGAAAATAAGAAGTTGGACTAGAGGATTTCTAAAGTTCTTTCAGTTTCTAAATATGTAACCTCTCATGTCTTAGTAGTAGATTATTTTATCCTACTATCATTTTCAAGCCTTTTCCTCCTCCATTGTCCTTCAAAAAATTGCCTTTGGCAAAAATAAACAGTTTTCATTGAAAAGTTACTCCCAGGAAGTAAACAGGAAAATAGCCTTTAAAAATTCTTACATCATCATATGTCATCAGACCTTATATTCCAGGATGACATGTGTTACATCTAGCTTCTATTCAGGCTCAAGGTCACTCAG
This sequence comes from Pseudochirops corinnae, assembly GCA_028646515.1. Taxonomy (NCBI): domain Eukaryota; kingdom Metazoa; phylum Chordata; class Mammalia; order Diprotodontia; family Pseudocheiridae; genus Pseudochirops; species Pseudochirops corinnae. Next base: position 322,870,292 of record CM053586.1, read on the forward strand.
CTCAGGAATCCACTGGGTTAATCACTTGGTCATCAAAAGACCCTGAAATACTGTTATGGATTGTCCGTAAGGGCAGTAATTTATAGTGGAAAGATGATGTGCTCTCATTCAATAGATTGGAATATAACCTGACCTTCTACTTGTACTAGACTGACAATAAGTCACCTTAGTTTTCTGATTAGCTTAATTTAAAAATTGTATTTTAGCTATTAATTTTATAGGATCATTGTTAAGAAAATACTTTGTAAGCCTTAAGGAATTCTGTAGAATTGGGCTAATAGATGGAATTATTGTTACTTTTGCCATTGGATTATCTATATCACTAAAATAAGACACCTAGTTTCTGTCCCTCCTATTCCTATATTTTGTATATCTCTGGGGTGGAAAGCCAAGCAGGAGCAGCTTTCCAGAAGAATGCTTCTGTAAACAGCTTTTCAAGCTTCTAATTACATAGTATAGTGAACTCTCTATTTATTTAATAACAAATCAGAGCAAAACATTCACAGAAAATCAAGGTACACCATTCAGAATGTTATAACGTATCACAGAAAATCAAAATACAACATGTACCATGTCACAACTCAACAACTTATCACTAAAATGGCCACATAATTTTCACCAAAGTGGTCACATAGTATTAAACAAAGTGCATTCATTTAGTCGATCACAAAATCCTTAATTCAATCACGAAGTACAAAAGTCAAAGTTCTCCTCCCCTAGGTCACAGTAAATCATAATCTTCTCAGTCAGTGCATAGTATCCAAGTAAAGTCTTCTTTCAGCTTGACTCAAGGCTGGCTCTCAGTTTCCGTGGTTCTTCTTCCATGGTCCCAGCTCCAACTGTCACCTGGGTTCAAAGGCAGGCAGCTCCCAGTTTTTGTCCAGTTCTTTGTCCAATTCCCATTCCATATTGAAACTCCCAGCATCCAGTCTACCTCAAGTCCTTCATAGTTCCTGTTTCTGGGAAGATAAAGCTTAACAAAGCCATGATAATATTCATAACATTGCTGACACCATCATCAATTCTCTATGTGCCTGTGAAATCAACTAAGACACACCAACAAGGTCTGAGAACTCAAAACAAATCATCAACATAGAAATCAACACAGACTCACAATAAAGGTCCAAGAGGTCAGCACAAATCATCGATAAAATCCCAGGATATCCAAAACCTCCTCCAGGATGTCTGTAAATATAGAACCACAAAATTCTCTTTCAGGGCTTCCAGTAAGGTCCCAGGACTTCCATACAAAGTATGACAAAAAAGAAAAAAAAATCAACAGAGACAGAATAAACAGAGGGCCAGGATACCACAAGTTTTTTTTTTTTCCTTTTCAAATCTGCTGCCACAAGAGTGCTCTTCTCAGTTCTGCTGTCTCTAGATGGGGCTCTCCTTTTATATGGTCATTAGCTCCTTTCCAGAAGTTCACAAGTTGTGGGGTTCACACATTCTGTTTCTTGACAGATTTGAGACAAGGCTCAAAAGAAACTTGAACTGAAACAAGGTGTTAATTCAATAGCTGAAACATGGTGTTAACTACTTCTTTGCTTGCCACTACATAGGGCCAGATGAATTTACAAGGGAATTCTACCAAGCCTTTAAAGAAAAAATTAATTCCAGTACTAAGCTATTTGGAAAAATAGGAGTCCTGCAAAATTCCTTTTATGACAAAATATGCTGCTACCTTTACCAGGAAGAGGCAAAACACAGAAAGAAAATTTTCTAATGAATACTGATGCAAACATCTTAAGAAAAATATTAGCAAACAGATTATAGCAATTTATCTCCAGGCTGATACAACAGATGGGATTTATACCAGGAATGCAGGACTAGTTCACTATTAGGAAAACTATTAGCATAATTGACCATATCAGTAAAAACAAACAAACAAAAAACCTAACAAAAATCATATGATCATCTCAATAGATGCAGAAAAATCTTTTGGCAAAATACAAAACCATTCCTATTAAAAACCCTAGAGAGCATACAAAAAAATGAAATTTCCTCAAAACGATAAGCAGTATCTATCTAAAACCATCATTGATTATTATATGTAACGAAGATAAGCTAGAAGTAGAATTACAGGTGAAACAAGGATGCCCATTACCATGACTATTATTCAACATTGTACTAGAAATGTTAATGTTAGCAATAACAGGAAAAAAAGGAATAGAAGGAATTAGAATACACAATGAGGAAACAAAACTTTTCACTCTTTGAAGATTACATGATGGTATACCTAGATAATCAACTAAAAAATTATTTGAAATAATTAACAACTTCAGCACAGTTGCAAGGTATAAAAATAGTACCACATAAATCTTCAGCATTTCTATGTATTACCAACAAAATTCAATAGCAAGAATCAGAAAGAGAAATTCTATTTAAAGTTATTGTAGACAACATAAAATACTTGGGAGTCTACCTGCCAAGACAAACCCAGGAACTACATGAACACAATTACAAAACATTTTCCACACAAATAAAGTTAGATTTAAATTATTGGAAAAATACATTGGATCATGGATAGGATGAATTAATATAAAAAAAATTACTATTTTGCCTAAATTAATTTTCTTATTCAGTGCCATACCAATCAAACTACCAAAAAATATTGTATAGAACAAGAAAAAATAATAACCAAATTCATCTGGAAGAATAAAAGGTCAAGAATATCAAGGGGATTAATGAAAAAAATACAAAAGAAGGTGAACTAACTGTGCCAGGTCTAAAACTAAATTATAATGCAGCAATCATCAAAACTATTTGGTACTTTTCAAGAAATTAGAATGGTGGATCAGTAGAATAGGTTAGGTACATAAGACACAGTAGTCAATGACTATAGTAATCTACCATCTGAGAAATCAAAAGCTCTGGCTTCTGGGATAAGAACTCATTATTTGACAAAAAACTATTGGGAAAACTGGAAGAAAAAAAAAGTTTGGCAGAAACTAGACATAGACCAGCATCTCATGCCCTATAACAAGATAAGGTCAAAATGAGTACATTACTTAGACATAAAGGGTGATACCATAAGCAAATTAGGAGAGCAAGGAATAGTTTATCTGTCAGAACTGTGGAGAAGGGAAGAACTATGACCAAACAAGATAGAGAACATTATGGAATTCAAAATGGATAATTTTGATTACATTAAATTAAAAGTTTTTGCAGAAACAAAATCAATGCAACAAGATTAGAAGGAAAGCAGAAAGCTGGGAAATAATTTTTATAGCCTGTTTTTCTGATAAAGGCCTGATTTCTCAAATATATAGAGAACTGAGTCAAATTTATAAGAATACAAGTCACTCCTCAATTGACAAATGGTCAAAGGATATGAACAGGCAGTTTTCAGGTGAAGAAATCAAAGCTATCTATAGTCATATGAAAAAAAAATGCTCTAAACCACTATTGATTGATTAGAGAAATGCAAATTAAAACAACTCTGAGGTACCACCTCACACCTATCAGATTGACTAATATGATAGAAATTGAAAATGATGAATTTTGAAAAAAGATGTGGAAAAATGAGAACACTAATACATTGTTGGTGTAGTTTAATCCCACCATTCTGGAAAGCAATTTGGAACTATGCCCAAAGTGCTATAAAACTGTGCATACACTTTGATATAGCAATAACACTACTAGGTCTCTATCCTAATGAGATCATAAAAAAGGGAAAAAGACCCACATTTACAAAAATATTTATACCAGCTCTTTTTGTGGTTGCTAAGAATTGAAAATTGAAGGAATGTCCATCAATTGGGAAATGGCTGGACAAACTGTAGTATACAAATGTCATGGAACACTATTATTCTATAAAAAATGATGAACACAATGCTTTTAGTAAAACCTGGAAAGACTTGCATGAATTGATTCTGAGTGAAGTGAGCAGAACCAAGATAGCACTGTACACTGTAACAGCAATATTGTGTGATGATCAACTATGATAGACTTAACTCTTTTCAGTAATGCAATAATCCAAGACAATTCCAAGGGACTCATGATGGAAAATGCTGACACCAACCAGAGAAGGAACTGTGGAGTGTGAATGCAGTTTGAAGCATACTCTTTTCATTTTTTTTTTGTTTTGTTATATTCCTCATGTATTTTTTTCCCTTTTGTTCTAAATCTTCTTTCAAAACATGACTAATGTGGAAATATGTTTAACATGATTTCACATGCATAACCTATATTAAATTACTTGCTATTTTGGGGAAGGGGTAAGAAGAAAGAAAAAATTTAGAATTCATAATCTTATAAAAATGAGTGTTGAAAACTATCTGTACAAGTAATTGGAAAAAAAAATAATAATAAGTAAAGAAAAAAAAAGACATTGAACTTACTATCTTCCATGATAGCCCATTTTGGTTATGGAGAACTCTAATTTATAGATCATAAATTCTAATTATGTCTATTTGTAGCATGCACCCTCTCTTGTTTCTACTTTTGTCCTCTGGGCGAAGGAGAAAAAGTCTAATATCTCTTCTAAATGAAGACCTTTCAAATAATTAAAGAAATGTTCCTTGTACCCCCTAAGACCTCTCCAGGATAAAGTAACAACCTTTTTGAGATTTCATTTTAACTTCTGAAATCAGAGATAAAAATCCTCACCCAGTATAAGATATAAACTTCTTGCAAGGATCATGTTAAATAACACATTTTAAAAAGTACTTTAAGCCACACACATCTATGAAAATTCAAGATAACAATACCATTATAAATCTTGTTGCATATTATTCACTATTTTTTTTTCAATAATGAATCACCCTAGAAACTGGGAAAGAATTTTTACAATAAGTGTCTCTGATAAAGGCTTCATTTCTAAAATATACAGGGAATTAAGTAAAATCTATATGAATACAAGTCATTCCCCAATTGACAAATGGTCAAAGGATATGAACAGGCAATTTTCAGAAATTAAAAATATATATAAGCATATGAAAAAATGCTCTAAATCACTATTGATTCGAGAAATGCAAATCTAAACAACTTTGAGATACCACATCTCACCAGTCAGATTGGCTAAGATGACAAAGCATGAAAATGACAAATGCTGGAGAGGATGTGGAAAAATTGGAACACTAATGCATTGTTGGTGGAGCTGTGAACTGATACAACCATTCTGGAGAGCAATCTGGAACTATGCCCAAAGG
>CM053586.1:322893375-322923954 GCA_028646515.1 Pseudochirops corinnae
ATTCTTCTCCTTATTGGCTTTTTGGGGCTCTTTTGCCATTTGAGTTAATCTATTTTTAGAGGTATTATTTTCTTCAATCAGGTTGTTGACTCTTTTCATGATTTACTTGCATCATTCTCATTTCTCTTCCCAATTTTTCCTCCACTTATCTTATTTGGTTTTCAAAATCCTTCTTAAGTTGATCTATGGCTTGTAGGCAGTCTACATGTTTCTTGGAAGCTTTTGGTGTGGGAGTTCTGACTGTGTTGTCTTCCTCCTGTTCCATGCTTTGATCCTTTTTATCTCCAAAGAGGGAATCTAGATTTCGGTTGCTGTTCGTACTTTGCTTCTTTTGCCTGCTCGTGTTGTTGCCAGTCAATTACTTGACTTTTTAGCTCTGTGGAACTCTGCTTCCAGAGGGGAAAGCTTTGTCCCAAATTTCTGGTGTTTTTGCAGCTGCCAGACTTATTAGGATGCCGCTGCGGCCCCAACCAGCTTTGGCTCACTGAAAACACACCCCAAGACCACCACCCAAGACCATGATCTGCATCTAGGTTGCTCAACACAAAAATACTTAGTCTCTGAATGATCACTTGGCCCCCCTGCAGTCTGCAGGCCAGGAGCTTCTGAAGCAGCCACATGGAAGTGGCTCCTGGGTCATCACTTCTGCCACTTTCTTGCCCTGGATGCAGTTTAGCCAGACTGCTTTTCTCTCCCAAATTTAGCTGAGTTCCACTAACCTTTCACTTTGCCCTTGTTTCTTGTGGGTTGATAATTCTGGAAACTGCCACAGCTGCTGTTGATCCACTCTCCTGAAGGCTCCAGCTGCGGCTTGTCCTGGCTGCCTCAGTGCCAAGCCAGGATTTCAGGCTGGGCTGGTTTTGGCTCCCAGCGTGTGTGATGAGCCCTTCCTGCTGAGCTACCTTCAGCAGGAGATGTGTTTTTCTGTATTTTTGTGAGTTTTGGAGCCCAAAAATTTGTTTAGAGTCATATTTTATGGGTATTTGAAGAGGCAATGTGGGAGCTGCAGAGCTTTGTTGCTTCTATGCCACCATCTTGGCTCCACTTCCTGCGATTTTTTTATTTTGATCTGTTTATTCTTCCAAAATTATCATGAATAAGGAAATATGTTTTATACAATAGAACAAGCAAAAATTATCAAATTGCCTACCATTTTCAGAAGAGGGGAGGGGGGATTTGGAACTCAAAATCTTGTAAAAACAAGTGCTAAAAATTTTTCTTGATATCTAATTGGGGGGAGATATTATTTTTAAAAATTAAAGGAGGAGCAACCATACCTGAAAGAGTTGAAACTCACTTTTCCAAATCAATACATGAAATAAAAAGACATTGCATCATTTGCCGAAAGGAACAGGCACCAGTTCTGAAATTAGAGAATGTTGGTTTAACTCTATCCTCTATTCATTAACTATCAGAACATGACCAATCACACTCACTTCTCTGGGCCTCAGTATCTTCATTTGGAAGAAATTAATTGAGACTAGATATTCCTTCAGAAGCACCAGTGTGAAGATTTTAAGTCAGGACCTTTGAATTTAATTTTAGTGCTCTTTTCACTGCAGTATTTCCTGGGGAACCTAGCCCACTAATTAATCTTTTTCAAGAACAGAAAGACAAAAAAATGTTAGAATCTCAAACATTTAAAATACAGATTTATTTAGTGTATGATATATGTATGAATTATTTCATTCTTTGTACTTATATCCTAACACATTTCCTGACAGAGTTGGCGCTTAAAAAAATACTTCTACCAGTATGATTGAATGATTGATTAACTGGTAGTACTATTAGATTTATTCCTTAAAATGAACAAAAAGGCTAAATATCCATATGCACAAAAATATTAATAGCAATTTATTTTATGTTGGCAAATTATCAGAAACTGAGGGGATGCCCATCAATTGAGGGATGGTTGAATAAGTTGTGGTATTATGAACATGATGGATTAATATTATATTATAAGAAATGATGAATTGAATGGTTTCAGAGAAACCTGGGAAGACTTGTTTGAACTGACACAAAGTGAAGTGAACAGAAGCAGAGGAACAAATTTGCACACTAAGAGCAACATTGTAAAAACAATTACCTGTGAAAGATATAGTAATTCTGATCAATATGGCTCATCACAATGCCAAAGAACTCGTAATTTAAAAAATGCTATTGATCTAGAGAAGGACAATTGATGGATCTACTGCATATTGAAGCACATTTTTTCTTTCATTTTTCCTAGTTGGTTTTTTATTTGTCAAAACATAGCTGATTCAGAAATAGGCTTTGTATGACTTCATATGTACGAGTATTGTATTTCTTGCCTCCTGTATGAATGGATAAAGGGGTAGAAGGAGGAAGTGAAATTGAACATTAAAATAAGATAAAATTGAACAAAAAAAATTTGAAAAGCAAACTATATGATCATGTGGACTTAAGAAGCACCTGGTATGTCACTTCTCCCCCCATTTAATCATTAATTATTACCATATTTTATTATGAAAATTATATTAAGTATTTTATTCTCAATAAGAATGGTTGCATTGCTTGTCTCTACTTGATTTGAAAATATAAAGTCATAAATTTGTATTTGAAAGGGACCTCAGAGGCATGTAGTACAATTCTCTCATTATATAGATGGGGAAAATGAGACCAAAAGATTAAGTTACTTATCTAAAAAACATACAGGCTTGGGGCACCCAGGTGGTGCAGCGAACAGTGCACTGGCCCTATAGTCAAAAGGACCTGAGTTCAAATCCGACCTCAGAAACTTAACAATTACTAGCTGTGTGACCTTGGGCAAGTCACCAAACTCCAATTGCCTTGCCCTCCAAAAATAAAAAAAATAAAAATAAAAAATAAAAACATACAGGCTATATCTTAAAAAGCTAGTATTTTAATCTAGCTCTTCACTTTCCATATTACCATTCTGTCTTATCTATTTAATTTTGAAATTAGTTTTATTAATTCATTTTGTTTGTCCATTAAATGAATTTCTAGATTCATAGCCACCATCAACACAACATAGTACATATGCCCTTGTAAACACTTGCAAACACCCCCCCCCCACAGCCACACATAATCAATAAAACCAATAAATATAGGAACTATAGATGACTATCAGATTATTCATCCTCACCTCCCCCCCCCAATTGCAATCTACTACTGACTCAATGTTTTCCAACTTACCACTATAACATTGGAAAGAGGGACAATTTTCTTTAAATTTATATTTGTGTATGTATGTATGTATGTATGGTATATATGCATATGTGTATAGTGTGTATGTATATGTGTGTGTATTCTAGAATATCTTGAACTCTATTTTTATAGACTGAAGCCTACAGCCTATAAGAGCACCTTTGAGGTATCAAACCTCAACCATTCCTTTTAGAGCCCATCAATGAAAGACTGCTGTTTCATTTTATTGGAAGAATTTCTGAATTGTGTTTGAAGTGTTGTGAATTCTTAATATTTTTTGTATACTCCTAATCAAAGAGCAGCATAAAAACATGCAATTCCAAAAATAATTAGAATAAAATATACACACAAAATATATGTATATATACTTCCATGTACACATATATGCATATAATTCTATATATGAATATGTAAATATTTGTTTGAATATATACTAAATATTTACATATGCATACATACACATATATACATAGACTTACTTGGGTGCCTTAAACTTCTATCTTTCTACTACCAAATCCCTCCTTTGTATTCTTCAATAGCTTATTTCCATACCACATCTGGTACATCTCAAACTTTTTTGCAGAAATACTTAACTGTTACAGCTAGAATAAAATGATGGTCAGGATGACCTGAATTCCAATTTTGACTCAAAATCAGTTATCTCTTTAAAAAAAGATCTCTCACCTCTGAAATCAGAAGATTATGGACACAATGACCTCTGAATTCTAAATATACAATCCTATTACCTCCTCCCACACTGAGTAATAATTGGAAAACTCTTGCATAGGTATGACATATTTTATGAACAAAAACAAGATTTTAAAAAATAACCTTATCGCCTGGTAATTTTATAAGTGGTAGGGGTTATTAATTCATCTCCCTTTTTTTACTCAAGGGCAGCTGTAGAAAGTTATCTTCTCCGTGAAGGTAAATTCTTTACAGCTGGATATTTTTAAATGCATGAATTTTTTGACCAGTTGTGTCTGTAGAACCAATATTTTAAAATATAACCAGTAATCCAATAATGGTATTGCCCTTAAGACAATGCAGACTCAAACCTCCTTGAGGAGTGGTATTTCATTTACAAGTGTAATTTGTCTGAAAATATAACTGATTTTTTTTTCTTTCTCAGAGTGTTTTATTTCTCTCATGTTATGAAAGGAAATAAATGTTCATGAGAACATGACTGTGAAAAATAAACCTTAGAAAATAACTTAGTGAATAATCAGAGACATGAATTTTGAGTCTTCTGAGTCTGTCTATAAGAAGGCATTGAATGAGAGAAATAATAAAGACCCTAGTCAGCAAAACCACCACTTATCCTGAAAATAACCAGTTGAGTTCAGGCAAATGACCAGTAAATAATTCTCTAGTTGTTTTCAAAACTTTCAAAATTATTGGCAGTTGAGTTGGCATTCAATCTTTACAAAAAATTCATGCTTTTGTCCCCCTGTCTCTGTCATTCCCTGCCTCTTCCTGTTTTATGCAATCTATCTCTCTGTCTCTTTCACTCTGTCTGTCTCTCTGTTACATATGCAAAGAATTTGTACATATTAACACACATGTCATATTGATGCGTTTTCTCTTTAAATTATAATCATTTCACACCCTAGTTTGAATTCTGCTCTGTGAAAAGAAAATAAAACAATTAAAGCTTTTACTCTTCATAGTCAGTTTTATTACAAAACCAAACGCAATTCATGGATAAAGAATATACAATCACAGATAATGGAATTAATAATAGGTTAGAAACATTACAAATCACATCACTTCTAGATGTTAGTAGAGGCAAGGTTTGATCTGAATCTCAAAAAGAGTCACTGCTCTAAGGCCTTATGATCAGTTCAGGGGGAAAAAGCACTAACTCTTGGATCACAGTCCCGAATTCTAACCCTGCCTCACATGGTTACAACCTGTTTAACTTGGAGCAAGTCACTTAATCTCCCTGGGCCTCAGTTTCCTCACCTTCAAATGAAGATGTTAGGTTAGATCATCTCTGATATCCTTTTCAATCCCAGATCTATTGTCCTATCACATATAGATTGTATATAATTTTGTAATAAATAAATATGATCCCTTGCCCTACTGAACATCATTTTATGTGGATGGTATGAAAGTAAATAAAAATTTAAAAATAATAGCTGTCTTTTGGCTAATTCTTTGTAAAGTGGTATAGGTCCTCTCTTCATTTCCATCATTGTCTGTTAAGAATTGTTGCATATGCCTATGCACAGTTATAATGTATTAGATGAATTCATGCTTGTATGTATAAATATAAAATATATACTTGTTTTTATTCAACTTCATTAAATAAGCATTGATTAAATGTTTACTTCATGCATAATGTTGTGCTAGAAAATCTATGGTGTTTAGAGGAGGTAGATTCTCTTTCCCCACAAAACAAAGGCTTTGATGGGTCTGTTTTTATACTAGAAATCTATCACAAATATCTTATTTCAGATGTGACACCAATATTTGTATTTCTGATATATATGCATATATGCACATATGCATGCCCATGTACCTATGGCTATCTTCTTGCATATATTCAAAATACACACATGCACACACACAAACATATCAATGACACACATAGAGGTGTCATGTCTTAAATAACACTTTTAAGATAGATTTCCAATTTAAACAAAAGAAAATCTTGGGAAAACTTTGTTTCATGAAGAAAACAAGCCTCTTCCAATGTTCTCATCTCATCCAACACAAGACTCTGGATTCAGTAAGTACTTAATGAATGTTTGTGTAATGGAGTTGATAACTGATGATTTTTATTTATTTATTTATTTATATTGTGGATTAAAATTTCTCACCACCTGGTGTTTGATTCCGCAGCAACACCTTCTAGAGAAAATAGATCGTACTCTGAATACATAGATGGCCTTCCGAATTTGTCTTTCCTTTTCATCCATTGACCTGAATTTTGTCCTATTCCTATTCCCAATCAATGCCACCACCCTTTTCCCTTTCTCTTACAGCCACCATTTAGTTTGAGTCCTCAGTATCTCTTGCTTAGATTATTGCAATAATCTATGATTTATTCCTCCAGCCTTAAATCTCTCCCCAATCTAATAAATCCTCCATATGCCTACCAAAGAGATTTCCCTTAAATATAGATATGACTACCATGTCCTGTTATTCTAATGCTAGTGATTACACAAATATACATATATAAACACATGCACACATATGTGTATATACACATATGTCCATATATACATATATATACACATACATATATACACACATATATATGCATATATATGTATATTCCTTCATTTAGTTTTAAGTATTTAAGTACTTCACACAGCAAGCCCCAATATATTTGCTTCTTTATTTTGCTTCCTTGCTTGTCCTTTGTGATTCTGTGAAATAATATTTTTTTTCCTTTCAATATACCTAGCATCACAGTGTACTGTTATGTTTAATGTATCTATGTTCATTTACTTTATGTTTATTCTATATATAGTAATATTGTGTTTGAAGTCTCTCCCGTTGAATTATAAACTCCTTGACTGTAGGGATTGCTGATTTCTTTGTATTTGTTCTTTATTGTTGTTCAGTATTTTGAGTCACGTCCAACTCTTAGGGACGCTCTTTGGGGTTTTCATGGCAATAATATTATAGTGGTTTGACACTTCATTCTCCAAGTCATTTTAAAGATAAGCAAGCTATGGCAAGCAGGGTTAAGTAACTTACCTAGCATCACAAAGCCAGTCTTGTCAAAATAAAATATTTTTTCAAGGTTTTATGAGTCAGATACCAATTCTTTATCTAATAAATGTAATGTATAATGACTGAATGGAATATCCCAAAGACTTAGGATCAGGTTTCTCTTCTGAAACCTGCTGGCTGGGTAATCCTAGATAAGTTAGCTAACTCCCCAGTATTTCTTCTTTAGTTCTTTAAAAATATATATCTTAGACCTAGGTACAATCTGCAGTGGTATGTAATCTGCACCAAGAGTTCCTTAAACTGACCAAAAGACTGACTGTACCAAAAGATATAATTTTATTTATATGTATATCAATGATCTTGAAATGCTAGGATCATTCAATAAATGCCTAAAATTTGGATCAGAAATGTATTTAGAACTATGCTTTTTTTTACTCAGTATGTTATTTTGATGTAATAAAAGATCTAAAATGAAATGTACAACTGCTTATATATTTACCTTTGTTTTGAAACAAATTGGCTAATTGTTTCATTTAACCTTTTTAGCCCAACTTTATTTTCATATTCTAATTTGATTTGGTCACTGCAATGCAAAATAATAGATATCCACATTTTAATAATAATCTTTCATGATAATCCTTTCTAAAGGCTGTTCATGTGGAGCAACACTGACATCCAGAAGTGAGCTTTGTGTATCTCAGTGGATTATCAGTTCTTGACAGCTCAAGTCTTTACACCTGTCTGTACACGGTCATTCAAAACCCATATCTCTGACCTCACTTCCTGAACTGCTCTTCTAAATTCCCCTTGTCCAAAGTGACATAATTTTAGAAAATAGTTTGAGGCAAAAGTTAATGCTGTCATTCATAATAATATTCCAACTCTCCGTATGATACCCTATATGCCAGTGGTTAACCCATCATCATTCTCTCTACTGCTGCCCTATTCCCAAAAGTTCTGCCTCCCAAAGTTCAACATTGCTGCACAAACAAATCAGTCTTTCAGATTCTGTAGCCTCACTCCCAAGAGAAGTCAGTGAGGCAAGATATTCTGAAATGAAATCACCAAACCAAGACATAGGACATCCTGAAAATATACTGATATGAGTGCCTCTGCAGGCTTACTTAATACTATTAATAAAACATTTTGAAATAATAATAATTTTCTGTGAACACACAAAACCCATATGTGTGTGTATGTGTGGAAGGGTGAGGGAGAGAGACAGAGAGACAGACAGACAGACAGACAGACAGACAGAGAGAGAGAGACAGAGAGAGAGATAGAGAGAGACACAGAGAGAGAGAAAGAGAGAAAGAAAGAGCCAGAGAGAGACAGACAGAGAAAGAAACAGAGAGAGAAACAGAGAGAGACAGAGAGACAGAGAGAGAAAATATATCTCCTTTTTTAGTTATTCATAAGCTTTAAATGACATTCATCTCTACACAGATCGTGTTACAGAAAATATAAGATTCTAACATGTTCTAATGTTGAAACAAAAATTCAATTAGAGATCAGCAATTTATAGAGGCAGAGGAAGTATGTTATCATTGTGCAGAAAAAAATGAAAAAGGAAAATGCTTAACTACCCCCATTTTAGAATAGTGTGACCCAGTTGCTTATTTCTCATGAGAGATTATAATAAATGGCTCCACATCTTGAATTCTTAGATGTGCTCAATTTTGTTTTTAATATGACTTGAATTTATTGACTTCAATCAGTGTTGGACACTGAGACAAATCATCCTTCTCAAGACTGTCTTTTCAAGTCGCAAGGCATTACTTTTTGATGAAATTTTAGGGGGAGAGGGGCAAAGAGATGGTGTGACTTAGATGCCTCTGTGATTCCTTCTGGCCTTGCAACTGTTATCCTGTGATCAACATTAGTGAATCCTATTTGAGGGAAAATGCCAAAAAATGAGTAAATGATGTATCTTCTTTGCATGTGGGCAAATATGAATTTTGATCATTATTATTCTGGAATGAAATTCAGATGCAGGTCCATCTTGGGCTGAATTCTGCTATGTAATTGTTATTTTCAATGTACAACTAGTATAAGCATTATATGCCATGACAGGAAGTACAACATAATGGTGAAAAGAGTGCTCTTTCAGTCCAGAATACATGGATTCAGGCCTTGGGTATGTGATCCTGATCAAGGGAATTAACTTCTAATTTTCCCTAAAAAAAAATCCTTATTTCTCTAAGTTAAGCAGTCACTAAGATGCAAATCTATGCTTTCGGGGAGTGTTTTCCCAAAAGAAGGACCCCAGAATTGCTGAAATAGGAGACTGGAAAAAACAGAATTTTGGGGATCTCACAATATTATATACTAAAAATCAATTTAAAGGACTTTGCATGTATGTTATATTATTGCTCTGTAATGAAATTATAATTTTAATATAACATTTCAACATTTATAAAACAGTTTTACAAATATTATTTCATTTGAGCTTTGCAAACCTTTGGGGGCAGGTACAATATGCCTAGGTTATATAATTTTAATGATATAGGGCAGAGGGGTGTCAAATTTAAATAGAAAACAGAGGCCACAAAACCATACATAAGGATTCCTGAGGGCTACACATTGACTTAATTTTAAAAAGTATTATTAACTATATTTTACTGCATTTTTATTTATTTTGTCAAATATTTCCCAATTACATTTTAATCTGGTTGGACCACACTAGGGAGTTTTGCGAGCTGCACCATGACCCATATAGTTGACACCTCTGCTGTCAGGAATTCTGGCAAGAGGAAACTCTTCATCAATTCACATCACTACTTCTTCTTCAACCTAGAGTCTTTCACAGTTGCTTATGGGAAAAAGAGGTTAAATTACTTACACAGGGTTACAATGCCAGTAACATGTCAGAGGTACATTTTGAACTCTCATTTTCCTAAGTTTGAAGCCAGTATGCCAGGATGCTTCATTATTCTTATTTTACAAGAGAAATAACTGAGGCACATAAAAGATATTGGACTTAGTCGTGGTCACATAGCAAGAAGATATGAGAAAAAATTCCCATTCATATTTTGATGTAGACAGAGAAAAGAGAATTAGCTGATCTTGGAGTTAGAGGACCTGACATCAAATCCTGCCACTTGCAATTATTACTCATTACATAACCTCCCTAGGCCTATGGGAATCAACAATAACAACAGATCACAGAATTAATAATCTTTGAGATCATTCCAGATCTGTGATCTTCTGATCTCGGACTCCAAATGTGTCATTCTATGCATCTGGTTACATTCACCCTCTTTCTTTAATAGAGGATTACTTTTAAGAGCCTACTATATGCCTGAAACTATGCTATTCATTATGGATACAAAGGGAGAAAAAACAGCCCTTACCTTAATGGAGCAGCAAGATTGCTCTGTGGTTAGGGCACTGGACTTGGAGTCAGGAAGAACTAATTTTGGATCCTGTCTCAGAATCTTACTAGACATGTGCACTAGGGGAAATCATTTAACCTCTGTGCCTCAGTTTCCTCATCTGTGCAAAGAGGAGAGTAATAGCAGCACTTACCTTATAGAGATGTTAAGAGGATTAAATGAGTTCATATACACAAAAATCTACGGGACAATTAATATGCATTAGTATTATCATTAGTATGATTAATCATCATTATTACATGGTGGGAGGACAGCTAGGTGACAGAGTGGATAGAATTCTGTGTTTGGAGTCATGGACACTTATCTCCCTGAATTCACATCTGGTCTCAGACACTAACTATCTAGATGTCCCTGGGTAAATCACTTAACCCTGTTTGCCTCTGTTTCCTCATCTTCAAATTGAGCTGGAGAAATGGCATATTATTCCAGTATCTCTGCCAAGAAAACCATAAATGAGGTCATAAAGAGTCAGACATAACGGAAAAATAACTGGACAATGAGATTATCTCAATGGTGGGGAGGCAGGATCCTATGGCCAGTCGATGTTTGCACAATGAGTACATTCATATCTTTAAAAAAATATCTTCAATGAAGTTCTTTGGAGTATCTCTTCCCTGAGTAGCCTAGATACAAAAAACTGCTGTTCATCTTATAATGACTGACCTTGCTGCTGTTCTGTCTCAGAAGGGAATGATGCTGGAAAGAAATCTTACAGATGGACAGTAAAATAAATCCTCAGGCATTTAACTCAGCTCCTAGTTTCGCTTTCCAATCGATCTTTCATTGAAGCTTAGCATAAACAGTTAAAGACAAGCCTTTCTAAGAATAATTTATCACTTTTGAAAATCCTTCATATATAGGGCACTAAACTATTCAGTCTTGGGGCAGGAGTTGCCCAGAGCATAAGCATCAATATTCCGCATTGGCCTCGAAGAAATAAAGTTGGCACAGGCCCTGCCTAGGACAGCTGTTTCTATTTCCTTCCCTAGAGGGGTCTTGTGCCTTTGCTGGAAAAATGTGACTTTGTTGGAGAAAAGGCTAGGTCTACACAATTCTGAAATAACCAAGCAATTCACTCAAAAATTCCAGTGATTCACTTAAATCACTCAAGCAGTTTCTTTGGCATTAAACTCTTATTTCTTTCATTAAAGCACATGCGCAGATTGTGACATTAGCTTCACAAATAACACATTCAACTTTATAAACAGGTTGCATTTCATTTCATTTTTTGAACATGTATGCACCACCTTCCAGCAGTGCAAATATTGTCAATTTCAAGATTATTGGAAATGTGTCCCTTTCTTCTCAAACTCATTGTATTTCAAATAATTTCATTGGGAATCATCGATGTTCAACATGCCGTATTACTCTGGCATATTTTGTAACAAAAATGGGCTGTTTCTATAATGGCAGATGGAGTTGAAAATTAAAACACCCTATTTCTTTGATAAGGCAGACATTGTCCCCAATAAGAGTATCAAATTAAACAACATTGAAATGAACACCCTTTCTTCTCCTCTCAATACTGCAAGAAGGTTGAGAAGGCTTAGGGCATACATGACATCTTTTCTATTATTTGTTGAGGTGTAATATAGAAAGGGACCCTAGTCAGGTCTTCATAATCCCTTTCCTGGGCTATTGCAATAACCCATAACTAGAAAGAAGGGAATAAGCCTTTATATGACACTGTGCTGAGGATAAATATTATCTCAGGTAAATGTTGTTATCAAACTCATTCTACATTTGAGGAAACTGAGGAAAACATAGATTTAAGTGACTTTTCTGTAATCATGCCATATTCAAAGTCAAGTGCTATAGAACTCCAGGCACACCTCTCTACATATGTCATCACCAATTTGCCTAGTCTCTCTATCTCAAGCTTTGCCCTCTCTATCCTCTACACAACTCGCAAACTCTTTCTTGAAGCATGCATAGGACACCATCTTGCCCAAGGGTTCATTTTCCCTTTAGGTTCAAATATGAACTTCTTTGTTCAACATTTGAAGCACTTTCCAAGTTACCTACTAACAATCTTCAAGGTTTCAATTCTCTACTATTCCCTCTCATTTCCTTTCAATTGGGACAAACTAGCTTTAGTCCTAATAATAACGTCTTATTTACACATGACATTCAACCTGTTGTCTTCTTTGCCAGGTTTTCGTCAAGGAATCAAAGGCAGTACCTGTTCACCTCCACCTCTAGGGATACTGGGAGGCTCAAATGAGATAAATAAAAACACGTTGCAAACCTTAAAAGTGTTACATTGATGCTTGCTGCCCCTCCCCCTGAACTGAAAAATCAGTTAAGAAAAATGAAAATAATGAAAATGAAATGAAATGAAAATGAAAATGAAATGAAAAAAATGAAAATAAAAAAAATGAAATAACATATTAAAACTGTTCATTATTCTACACCCATAGTCCTCCACTTCTGAAAAGAATGGGAAAAAATGACATTTCCTTAATCTTTTTAAGACTGAATAAATTAACAACACATTTGATGTCTTTCTCTTTGTTGTTGTCACTACTGTTGTTCATTTAAATTTAAATTGTTATAGCTGTCATGTAAATTTTATCCTGGTTTTGCTTATGTCATTCTGTGTATATACATATATATCTATATATATATATATATATATAGATATATATATATATATATATATAGATATATATAGATAGATAGATAGATAGATAGATAGATAGATAGATAGATAGATATAAAGGTGTCCCACATGTTTTTATTTTATGTAATCCCTATTTCTGTTGTTACTTATGGCACAACTATCCTGTACTGATATATGACATATTGTTTAGACATTTCCCCTCTAAATAGATGTGAAGCCAAGCACAATTAGCTTTCCAGAGGACTGCTGCTGTGAATAGCTTCAAGGTTCTGATTACACAGTATAGTGAACTCTCTATTTATTCAGCAGTAAATTAAGGCAAAACATTGATAAAAATCAAAGTACAACATTCACAATGTTATAACATAACAATTTATCACTAAAGTGGCCACATAGTTTTCACCAAAGTAGCCACACAGTTTTAAACAAAGTACATTCATTTAGCAACTCAGTCATTTAGTAATTCAATCATTTAGTAAGTCCTTAATTCAATCATCTTTAAGAAGGCTCGTCTCCTCAATAAGTACAAAGGCCAAAGTTCTCCAGCCTTAGGTCACATTGTCTTAATCTCTTCAGTCAAAAAAACCTTCTTTCTTCTTAATTGGAGAAGTAATTAACTCAATCACCTAAATATAAAAGTCAAAGTTATCCACCCTAGGCCACAGTAAATCATGATATTCTCAGTGTGCATTAAATACCCAAGGAGAGGTCTTTTTATCTTGACTTGAGGCAGGTTCTCAACTTCCATGGTTCCTCTTCCATGGTCCTAGCTCCTGCCCAAATCTACCCACCTGTCACCTGAGTTCAAAGGCAGATATCTCTCAGTTCCTTGCCCAGTTCCTTGTGCAGCTCCTGTTCTATATTGAAGCTCTCAGTGACTAGTCCACCACAAGTCCTTCACAGTTTCTGTTCCTGGGAGGACAAAGCTTAACAAAGTCAAAAAACATTTATACAAGTTGCCAGCATCCTCATCAATTCACTTTCTTCCTGTGAAATCAACACGGACCCAACAACAAGGTCTGAGGAATCAACACAAATCATCAAATCATAGTCCCAGGAATTTTGAAAACGTCAGTAAGACCCTCCTCCAGGATTTCTATAAACATATAACAAGAAAATCCTCTTTCAGGGATTCTGAACCAGCAGTAACATCCCAGGGCTTCTGTAACAACAGCAACATCCTCTATCAGTGGATGAATCTGACAAAGTAACAACAAAAAAGACAGACAAATTACTGGCACCACAGTCATGCTTCCACCCAACTCTCCTCTGTTCTCATTTCTCAGTTCTTATCAGTTCTCTTCTCAGTTCTTCTCAGCTCTCAGTTCAGTTCTCAGTTCTCAATTCTACATTCTACCACCTCAAGTTCTGTTCTCCATTCTGTTCTCAATTTGTAGTAGTTCTCAGAAGTTCTCACGATCCTAGCAGTTCTCCCTCTCTCAGCAATTCTGGCTCTCTAGCTTGGGCTTTTCTTTATATATGATATTAATTCCTCCTGTTGTACCCAAACGCAAATCCCAGGTCACTACACACCACCTGATTTGTGGCCCACCATTAAGTCCCTTTTGTCATAGCTTGAAACTGCTTAAGGCTTGTCTGGGCATGTTGCTCAAGGCATAGTTCCCTGCCCCCTTCTTCCTTAATCAGCATTTTATATATCCTCCTTTAATCATTATAGTGTATAAGTTTCATTGTGGTACAAGGATCTTATCTAGGAACCACCCTGTACTGTACCACTGACCAAGCAGGGCCCCCACCCTCTTCACCCAGAACACGACCCTAGCCTGTTCTGAGGGATTCCAGTCGCCCTTACCCCATGACCCTCCACCCTACTCTGGAAAGACTTGACTACAGCCCTCTACCCTATGCCCTCCACCCTGTTCTAGGAGGGACTCCCATGTCACAGGTAGGTTGCACCCTTGTACACTTGCACCATATTCCCAAATTAGTCTTGAGCTATAGATTTAACCAATGGCTGTTCTTTGCTTCTGTATGTCACAGCTCCTGTAGCTCCCCCTCCTGATTGTGGTTTTTGTGGTTTTAGCCTATATAACCAAGTCTGTACCCCACTGGATTACTGTCAATCTGAGTGAAAACACTCTGGTTGTGGTGCACTTAATAAATAAATCTACAATCTAAATCTTATCCTGAACCCAGGTCTCAGCTTGCTCTTATTTTCTGCATAACACTCTCTGTTCCACCCATTCTGGTTACATCAGCAATTTCCTCCCACTGTGGGATTCACAAGTTCTGGATCTTAACACTTGATACTATCATGAACTTAAACAAGGTGCTATGTACCTCATTGCTTGCCAATACAAGGGGCAGGAAAGATGTTCAAATCCCCATTACCATTACAATAGGTATGTCTTTTGTTTCTCGTCACTTGTTATCATAAAATATTGAAATGACTATGTTTATGTACATGAGAATCTTCTTTGGTTTGTTAAACTCTTTCTGGTTTATATATCTAGCAGAGAGATCTCTGGGTAAAGGACATTTTAGCTCCAAAGTATTTTTAGAATACGTGGATGAATTATTTTCAAGTGGTACTATCTTGTATTATTGAAAGAATTACAAGAGTTGTCTAAAAGTATGGGGTGATCTCTAGTTCATTATGATGTTCCATCACAATGATTTTTCAAAAATATTCTCCTTGACAATCTCTCCAATATTCTATGAAGCATAGAATGGTAGATAGAGAACTGACCTTGGAGTCAAGAAGATTCAATGATATTCAAACCCCAACTCAGATACCTATTCTCTGTGTGACACTGGACAAGTCATTTAACTTTTCTAGGATACAGTTACCTTATCTGCAAAATGAGAGATGAAAGAGACTAATTAAATTGCCTCAAGGATTCCTTTTATCCTTTAATTAATAATCCTATGATCATTTCCCAGTTAATACCCTCATAATACAGCTTACACTTTGACTAGCATCCTTACTTCTTCTTGATTGTAACCCACTCATGAGATCCTCAGGTCTGATTGATGAGCATTACCTTTATCTTGCAGGGAATCAGGTTTCTTTACTATCTCCACCTCTTATTATCCTAAGGATACATCCTTTCCAGCTCCCTTCTATACATTATAGCTTACATGTTGTGTCTGCAGTTACCTTGTAAATTCCTTGACAGCGGAAACTAAATTTTTTGGACTTTCTTTATATCTACAGTATTTAGCATTATGTGAGTGGCACAGAGCAGGTTCTTAATGAATGTAATCAACTGAGGGACTGCTGCTTTGGTTAACTCCTCTAAATGCATAAATGCTTTCTTGGTACATATTAAAATTATTGTCTTCTTCATTCTGTTCAATTTTTGTCCATGTCATGAGATCAGTCAAAGAATATAGGAAGCACTTCCTAAACACCTTCAAAGAACTGGATATAAAAATACCAACAAGGCAATCACTACATCCAAGGAATATATATAGAGAGGTAGATAGATAGACAGATAGATAGAGACAGGTAGATATAGATAGATATAGATATCTATCTATATATGTATACATATATGTATATTATATATTACATAATTTGTATATATTTTATAGGTTTTTATACATTATTTCTAGGAATATATATGTATATACATACACACAAATATGCACACACATATATACATATACATATATACATGCCTATATATGTGTGTACACATACATATACATGTGTACATACATACATAAATATGTCTATAAAGGAGGATATATGTGTGTATGAATACACATGGGGGTGTGTGTATATATGTGTACAGGCATACATAGACAGAAGGCACACAATCAATTGATAGGAAGGGATGATATTTAAAAAGATAAAATTAAGATGGGAGAGAGGAATATAATAAGAGGAGACAGGGAGAACCAAAATAGGGTAAATTATCTCATATAAAAGAGGTGACAGAAAACTTTTTAAAAAGAGGGGAAGAAGAGGAGGGCAAAAGGGAATGGGTAAACCTTATGCTCATTGAATTTGGCTTGAGGAGGGAATAACATGCACACTAAATTGGGTATCTTACCCTACAGAAAATTAGGGGGGAAAGGGATAAGAGTGGGCATGATAGAAGGGAAGGCAGATTGGGGGGAGGGTGGTTAGAACCACACACTTTTGAAAAGGGACAGGGTCAAAAGTAGAAAATAGAACAAGTGGAGGCAGGATAGGATGGAGGGAAATATAGCCAGTCTTTCCAATATATTAACTATGGAAATTTTTTGCTTGACTACACAGGTACAACCTATATTGAATTGCCTATCTTCCTACTAAGGGTGGGTGATGAGAGAAGAAGGGAAAGAATCTGGAATTCAAAGTTTTAAAATCAAAAATCAAATGTTAAAAAAAAAAAGAGAAGGGGGAGAGATTTTCTTGTTTCACCAAGGCTCTTGAAAAAACAACTGGTCATTCATTATTTAGGTTTAATAGAGATTTCCATTGCTTAGTGTTTTCTGGCTACATCCTCCTGAGCCACAGGAAAAGATATGTGACTTTATGGCTTACAGTCTCTAAAAAACAACCCAAATTCTGGATCTGGCTATTCTCATGCACATTTAGAAAACAAATAAATCAAAGAGATATTCTTCTGGCCACACCTGCCAAAAAAAGTGCAAAAGGTGTAGTCATCTGTAAATGAGGGGATTAGATTAAAAACACATGAAAGAGGAGAGAGGGAAAAGGAGGGCTGTTTAAACTCTAATGTGTTAAATTTAATACATGCTTTTTAAAAAAGCAAGAATTAATAAATGATAGGGACTCACAGTATCATACGTAATGTTATTTTTCTATCTGAATGTGAAAGTATTTGTGTTTGTTAAGTTTATAACTAAAAAAATAAAAGTTTGGAACAAAACATGAGTGTTAAACTAGATAATCAATCAGGTTACTTTTAAGTCTGATATTCAAGATATAAAACAAAACACACATTTTTGGACATAGCCAAAATAAAATACTTTAGTTGAAATCTGAAGGATGCTAGGGAAGATATGATGCTGACATGATAAAAGGAGAATATTTCAAGTCTTTAGGAGAATCATTGAAATTGTTCAATATCAAGAAATGCAATCCTTAAGGCAATTGCCAACTAATTCCCTATATGCTGCTTAATTGGGGAAATAAATATGCAGCACCTTCAGAGACAGCATTTTTGCTGTCATAATTGTATTCATGTTCAATGGCATACCAGGAACCCAGTAGTTATAAAACTATTGGTCCAGTCCACAACTGTAACTCCAACCTTAAAGAGCTGACTGTCAGTTATTGGTGATTTGCTCCATTGGCAGGAATGTTCAGCCAGCAGATGATTGGAAGTAATGAAATATAGTTCCACATTCATTGAATCAAATTTTGTCTATAGAGAATATTTATGTTAGATTGTTAGTCTTTGAAGCAACTTCAATGGACTTGAGCTGCTGAATTGAAGATTTTGGGGTTCAATGCTGGGGATGAAAGAGCTTTGTGAAAGAATTAGGTGATCTAGATTCTGTGAAAAGCCATAAGCTTTTTACATTTTATGTGTTTAAGTGAGGGCCCATAGATCAACTGCAGGAATACAAGTGTAAATATGGTTGTGTGTTCAACACAGGTAGAGTTCTAAGTGATACCCTTCACCTCCTGGAAATAGCCACCAAAACAGCCACTAAAATATTGAAAATGGCCTGGATACCTCCCTCACCCCAATACTGACACCTCTAAAACACAATGACATGTGGCAGGTAAGGGATATAACTAAGAATGTTGTCAGGTATTAGCGTATTGTGGCCAAGGAAAGAAGAGAGAGTCTACAAAGATCTGGCAAGATATTGTCTTCAAGATTTGGAGTAACGTTACTCTAAGCTTTCACTGGGACTGCTAGGTATTCCTTCACTCGAATTAGGACCACCGAGGCTTCAAGATAGAAGGGGTTTTGATAGGGAGGAGTGTCTTTATAGAGACTCTACTCAATGGATCTATTTGATTTGTCACTGTAACATATTCAGAATGGCTCTCTCATTGTTTACATCCAAAAATAAAGTGAATTAGATATCTATCTTACAGTTAACAAAAAGAAGTTCATTTCACCATAATAGAGGAAGGATGTTCAGAGTAAAGCTGAGATGTTCATCTTGAACAAAACATGGATTTTATTGAGCAAAAGTACCCTGTCTTATTAATTCTTCAGTTTTGTGGGCTCAAATTTCAAGTTGGGCCAGCAGACCTGAAAGTACTGACTGTTTTGTACCCCTGTCCAATCCTAATACTATTTTTCACGCTCTTCACTAGCATGTTGTCCAACATAACCTAGTCAGTTAACATCTCTCGAATATCAAGTATTTAAGATCAATTATCTTTTACAAAATAATATTAATTGAGAAGTTATAGCAGGGAGTTAAGTATAGAAACCACCCTCCAAAAGTCTGGAACACACTCTGACATAGAGAGTCCAGGAGAAAATGAGCTCAACTTAGAAAGCACATGTTTGGAAGAGGCAAACTCATAGCTTCTGATTTTGGGAGTCTCTTTCTCCCTTTGTGGAGTCTTCCTATAACTGCCATTCTTCATTACATCTCATTCATTCATCTTCTCTGAGTTCCAAATTGGATGCATCATCAAACTTCTATGGTTCATTCTCTCAAGGAAATGGTTGGCATAAGGAGGAAGGGGAGCATTACACTTTCTCTGGGCTCATTCCCCCAATTGGCTGCCATCTGGTGTCCATGCTAATGATATTTATTTTCAAAATGTCATATAAAAACATGATTCTTGAAAGAGTTGCTAGAATTACGTTCTTGATTTACATGGGACCAACCAGAGGTGTGACTAATCTGACAGAAGCATTATGATTTCAAGTATCTTCTTAGGAATATTAATTGGACTGATTGTGATTAATGAATGAATGAATGAATGAATGAATGAATGAGAAGTCTAGGTGAACCTCATCCTAATGCACACATGTAGACAAAAACCTAAGAATAAATTCAAAGTATTTAGAAACAATTTAATTTTGAAGGGAAGCTCTAGAATTTGGGAGAAAGCTATGAAAATTTCCATGTAGAAGGGAATGCTTGAGCTGAAAGAATTCAGGTACTTTAGGGAGTAAAAATCAGTAAGGAAGTCTTAACTTAACTTGTGCCTCTGATATACACCAGCTATGTGAATTTAGTCAAAGAATTTTACCTCTCAGTGCAGACAATTCCCTAAGACTATAACTTACAGGAACACTGCAGATTCTTTGGGAAAGATACTCATTGGGACTTCACTATAGCAATGAAGCTGCTGATTTGATGAGAAAGAAATGTTATAGAGATCTCTAATGCAGTAGCACCACTCTGGCAGAGATTAATATTGTATTTTTCATTAAGAGATTATAGACTTCTTGGATCTAGATCATGACTTTTTGTGTTGCTGGAAATATCTTTTTGTATAGTTGAAAAATTAAATATATATAATCTGTAGTTTGGGTGGCAAGGGATATTTAAGGAAAAGTCCTGAGAAAGTTGATATTTCTTTTCACTAAATGCAGGAGAAGTAGAAAGGAGATAATTAGTGTTGTATGATCTAGTTGAAAGAACGTGAAATTTAGAGTCAGAGAATTTGGGTTCTAATTTCAGTTCTAATCTTGCTCTAATATTTCAGGATTATCACTTGATGTTCCGTACTCCTGTGTCTGTAATTCAATCTATACAAATACACATATCAAAAATAGTTAGATAGAAAGATACATGTGTATCAGCAATGCAGTATTCACAATGCCTACAGTAACTATAAGTATGCTGATGTGGTTATTAATCACAAAACGTAACAGGCTCTCTACATAAGAAATATAGCTAGAGCATTTATTTAAATACCAGAAAAATGAGTCCCAAAACCAGAAAGTCAAAGCCAACATAGTAGGTATGAAGTTGGCACATGTAGTAAAAGTCGTAAACACCCACATTCTCAAGCCTTCAAAACAGGAAAGGCTACCTCAGGCAAAAATCCTCCTGTCCTCACTCAGGACAACTGCTCAGAGTCCAGGCAGCTTGCTCCCAGCAGCTCCAGCCCCCGCAGTTCCCGTCCCTGGCAGTCCTCACCAGGAGTCCTTAGCAGATATTCTGGCCGGCTCAAAGAAAAAGGATTTCACACCACGACCTCAGCTGCTGCTTCTGCCCCTGCTTCCAGTCAGCACCACATGGAGACTAGCTTGGTTCTGGCATTCTCTTGCTTCACCCCTTCCTGCTATGTCAGCAAGTTCAAGGGGCATGGAAGATCTTCAAATCCCAGTATCGTTACAACATGGTAGAAATATTGATAGGTAGATGAATATACATATGTAGATAGATGGATAGATGGATAGATAGATAGATAGATAGATAGATAGATAGATAGATAGACAGATAAAAACAGAGATATACAGACAGGTAGACACAAAGATAGAGAGACAGACAGACACATAGACAGATGGGTGGGTAAAAAAAATAAGATTAAATTAAAGGTAATCAACAGAAAGAACTGCGTTTAAGTGGGATCAAGAAAGGTCTTTGTTTTAAAGAAGAAATTTTATCTATGATTTGAATGAAGTAATGGAAGCCAGGAGATGAATAAAAATGACTTTTAAGCATTGGAGCAATAAATTTCTTCAATCTCATGTGTATCAGGACCTTTCAAGGCTTTCACAGTCATACATCTATATACATGTAAGCAGACCACATATGCTCCTCATGTGTTTTCTGCTTCAGAAGTTCAATCTCACGTGATAGTGAGATGCTAAATTGTAGAAGAGTGCAATACAAGGAAGATGCAGAATTATTTTTTTTTTCTTGTCATATAACCTTTCTCTGACAGGTGATTGAATGCCTTTTGCTTTGAAGAGACTGGGCTTTCCTGATTGTCTGGTAAAACAAACAGATTAATTGAGGTTTATGATCTGTAGTTTTGAGTGGATTCTAATCCACATCCAACTTATTCAATGTCTCAATTCTGAGGAAACCTTCATGAAAGCCCAGATGTGAAAGGCTATTTTTGCTACTTATATATTTATATAACTGAAAAAACCTTTCACATAGTAACATATCAAATTAATTGACAGCTAAAGACAGTATAAGTCATTGATGATTAGAATAAAAACCAGTTACATGTTTGCAAATATATGTAGCATTAAATCATTCATCTGGTTAATTCAATCCAAAAACTACTAGATATGTAATAATGTATTTTTTCTTGAGCAAATTATAGTAGCAAGTGCTTCAGTCTTCAATGCTTTACTGTATAGACATCAACTCAGACTTATATGCATGCAAGGATTTTCTCTGTTTGATTTTAAGGACCACTGATAATGAAGAAAGTATCTTTGCTGTAGCTTTGATATTCCTGGTGCTGCTCCTGATTATGGTCAGCTTTTGATATTGAGAGACCCACTGTGAACTACAAAGCTTGAGTATCACCCACCACATGGGATAGATGATTTGGCCTTATCCAATAATCAGATCCAACTAACATTTATTAAGTTTGCAAAGCAATGTGTTGAGGCTCGGGATACAATTGAAAAAAGAAAGACCATGCCTGCCCTCCAGGAATTTACAATCTAATGAGGGAAAAAACACTGGGAAGTGGAAGGGTGATATAAAGGGGATGCTAGCATGGGGACATATTGTTATATGGTATGGAAATCAGGTAGAGCAGAAGTTGCAAAGTGGAATGAGCTGAGAGCTTAGTCTTTGCCTTCTGTAAAGAAAGACATGAGGAGGAATTTGTTGCTCTACCCTCCAGCCCACTAATCAGAGACTCAAAGAGGCTGAGGAGGGTTGTTGTTGTTTACTCATTTTCAGTCTTGTCTGATTCTTTGTAATCATTTGCGGTTTTCTTGAGTTCCTTCTTTAGCTCATTTTTACACATGAGGAAACTGAAACAAACCGTGTTAAATGACTTGCCCAGGGTCACACAACCAGTAATGTCTGATGCCAGATTGGAAGCCAGGGTCTTCCTGACTCTAAACCCGGCTCTTTATACATTGTGCCACTGTGTCTCCCTAGCTGCCTGATGAGGGAGTTAGTGTCATTCAAAGGTTGAGTTAGCAGCGTGTTGACTAGATTAGAAGTAATGAGCTTATTCTTGGAGGGGTATCTTGTTCCCTGCAGCTGAAGCTGGACAGAGCAGCAGAAACAAAATGGACCTAGATTCATTCCTTCCAGGTACTTCTTTAGATTAGGTCAGTGAAGCAAGGAAATGTTACAGGATTTTTGTTTGTTATTCATCTATTTGGGTTGTTTTGTTTGTTATAGTTGTATTTCTATTTTCGTATTTTTCTTCTTCTTTAGAAATATCAGTATGAGAAATCTTGAATATAATAGGCTAAGTTTTGCTGGTAAACACTCATGAAGTGATTTAAATTGGAGAACTACTTATTGAAAATCTGGAGAACTTACTGCTGTGAAATGGTATGGTAGAAACAATATCCTATTCCCTTTAGCCTTATGTTACGTTATGCTTGTTTGTTTCCTTAAAAGGTATTAACGCATTACTTGATACCTTACTGCCTGTGCACAAGTAGCTACTAGCAACTCCAGGGGTGGTCAGTGGCTCAACAGGTGGATCTCAGTGAGTAATGAATTCAAGGGAACTTTTGCACTGAATTAATTTGACATTGCTTCGATGACTAACCTCATTGAATATCCATCTCCTGTTGTGGCTAAGTAAATTCCTTTTTGTCAAATGTCGATTGACTTACAAATGTTTCATTTTTCCCCTCAATACTGGACCTGTTGTTGTTCATCTTTCTTTATTGAAGAGAACCAATGACATCGCTAGGGTGATGCCTTGACTTGTGCATGAATTGGATGTAAGTATTGCAGAGTCTCACAAAACTTCCAGGCTGTCTCCTCCAGAATCATTGATGTTCAGCACCAAGACAACAATCAAGATGGTTGGTAATGGCCCAGAATGCAATAGGTGACCCTGGCCTTTTTCAATTTAGGTCTTTCCCTCTGCTCAGTTTGTCTGAGCCCATGCCCATTCAATGACACAAGGCAGGTAAGAGTTGAAACAAAAGATGATTAAATTTATCATCACAAAGACATCAATCTGTGAGGGGAAGACCCTCTGAGTTTCTGGCCAAAACAGAAAACAATCACTATTTATATGCTTTCTAAGCCTTCTAAACTTAAGCAATGAGCCAAGGAGGCTTGGGCTGAGGCTATTACTGACCATTCAGCGAAAGTCAGAGTGAATCGGGTTTTTAGGTGAAGTCAAGTAACTCCATTTCAAACATTTTTTAATGTTTTTGTTGTTGTTGTTGTTTAATGTTTTAGGCTTTTGAAAGTCTGTCTTTTTAGAACTATTGTTTCAAGAAATAAAAAAATGAAAACCTCATAAGACAAAAAGTAAATTGACCCTACTTAAAAAAAAAAAGCAAGAATAAATGAAGAAAGAAGAAGAAGGAGGAGGAGGAAAAGAAGATGATGAGCAGCATGAACAACAACAACAGAAGAAGAAGTAGCAGAAGAAGAGGAAGAAGAAGAAGAAGAAGGCGAAGAAGAAGAAGAAGAAGAAGAAGAAGAAGAAGAAGAAGAAGAAGAAGAAGAAAAAGCAATCCCCAACTCAAAGACATTTAATACAATAGGTTCTCCTAAGAACCTAGCTCATGCCTTCATACAAACACAGCCTCCATGGGAGGAGTAAGCTTAAGCTTAGACCACTATAATTGTAGTGAGGCACACATTTAAGAAATACATGTGACAAGGTTTAACTCAAAACACCTACTTTGGAAGTCTTCTTGGTATAGAAACTTCAAGCAGAACCTTTGTTTTTGTTCTATGTTCTTTGTTCTCAAAGAGGACCAATGACATTGCAAAGGTGATGTCTTGACTTGCTCCTGAATGTGAGTGGAGCAGATATATGCAAAGTTATCAGTCTTACTCCCTCTTTCAGAGTCATCAAAGTCTAGTGGCAAGACAAAGGTCAAGACAATTGGTGAGGGCCCAGCAGTTTTAAGCCTAGACATCCAGAGAACTATAACAAATCAGGCTAATGCCAGAATTTCTGGGTAACACTATGGCTAACCAAATGTTATGCTCAGCTTATATCATATGACCCTTTTACGTCTCCTTTATACCCTGTGTTAATACTTGAGGAAATTATACCATTACTTTTAAAAATCTGTATCAGCAAGCACCCTAGCATACCCAGGGTGGCTGCTAGCACAGGTTCTTAGATCTGCTTTTCTAAAGGAAAGCAACTCCAAATGGGTTAACAGTCTCACTTTAATCAATCAAATATCATTTACCTAGTTCAGGGGGAAAAGTCAGCACCCTGAACTTCAGAGAATGCAAACACAAGTTAACAAGCAGAAATTACAGGCAGACAAAGAAACAGATCAGTAGACAGGCTTCCAACCATCTAACCATTACATCCATACCTATTCAGTTACCAGAGGGGGAAGCATCAACATCTGGGTTTTTCAAAGCCAGGGGCTCAACGGCTTCACAGAGTCTCATCTGGCTATTTCACACAACTCTTCTCAAAGTGAGCCCCAAAGCAAAACCTCACATCAGGGCATATATAGAGCCTTCTCCTGGATTGGAGAATGTCACAGCCCTCTTGACCTACTGACCAAACACAAAGCAACAAGGCAAGGGCATTCTCAAAAATAAGCCTCCCATCACAGGCTCCACGTGACCACATTCAGCCTATTAGGGTGCAGAGTATACTTTCAAATCAGGGAAGACTATCAGAGCCACTTAAGCCACTTAAGCAAAGGGCCTAGGGGCAGGGAAGATCTTCAGATTCCCATAACAAAATCCTATGACATCATTGTTTTGTAAACGTAGTTGGTATTATTTTGCCCTACTATCATCACCTTAGACTCATCCACAAAGGATCATAAATTTAGAGCTAGAAGGAACTTTGGAGGCCACCAAGTCTAACTACATTATTTTTCAGATGAGAAAACTGGACCCAGAGAAGTTGAGTCCCTTGCACTGGTGACTCAACTAATGAGTGTCTGAGATGTGACGTGAAGCCAATTTTTCTATCTCCATATGCAATGTCATAAGCATTTAAATATATCTCCTGAGGGAATTTTCATACATTGTCTTCCTATACCCCTAATTTAACCATTTCTTGTCTTCACCATGACTTTGCAACATATAGTATTTCTTCTTTGTCATTCATGGGTAGTATGTCCTCTATATGAGTTCCTTCCTACTAGGAATAAATAGATAAAGAGATAGATAGATATCTATCTATCTCTATCTCTATCTCTATCTCTATCTCTATCTCTCTATCTATTCTCCTCCCCTATAGAACACAACAGCAGTAACAATGACAACCACAGCAGCGACAACAATTAAAATAACAAAACCCTTTTTTGAATCTTCCACATCCTTTATCTATTATATTTTCTAACTCTAACTTCACTTACTATCAGACTCCCAAAAAGTTCTAGTCTTTGATAAAAATCTTTTAGCAATGTGTTTAATGAAAAGATGGAAAAATGGGAGGAAGTCATAGTGTAGTAAGATCAGTTTAGACACAGTCAAATGATTGAATTCAAAGAGTTATGTTCATTGAGTTTACCTGGAGGGAGACGTGGAGCATGATCCAAGGAGAAGGAGGAGGAGGAGAGGAGGGGAGGGGAGGGGAAAGAAGGGGAGGAAGGGTAAAATGTGTCCAACATAATATTTGCTCTATGATGGCGAAACTACTTCACAGGGACTAGACCTAGAGTTTAAGGAATCTGAGACCTCATTTCACAGTTGAGGAAATGAAGACAAAGAGAGATGAAATGTCTCATCCAATTGTCAGAGTTATTATAATTGGTAGAACTGGTATTTAAATTCAGGACCGTGCTTCCAAGTTTAGTTCTTTTACTATTGTACCATTCTCTCGTGCAATGCACATAGAATGCAATTAATAAATCTTTCTGGAAGTAAATTGAGCAAGAATTCTCACCCTCCCTGAAGATTTGCCATCTAATCTTCACTTAAAGACATTCTAGTTTTCAACAAAAACTCACCCTTTAAGTGGCCACTACCTTTGGTTCATTTTTCCAGGGAAGTTCTGGTTTGTAAATGCTACCTTCCAGAGTGACTAGGGGTGGGGCACCTGTGCTTGAATGTTTCCAGGAGCACTGAAACATTAATTGGTTCCTGCTCATTTTCAAACTATGCTGCCAGCTTCGCTTGTGGTCCTAGTGACACATCAAGTAGTCTTCCACAGGCACAACATTCGCAGGTAAGGAGACACTCAAGACTAGATGGTCCATAGGTGAAAAATGTTATCCTCCTCATTCTCTTCTTAGCTGTTTCTGAATTCTGCTGATGTGATTCTGGGTTCTGTTCACTATATTTTCCCTATCCATTTCAAACTGTTGTGCCCTATGTGTAACCTCTGTAATCTCCCTCCCTGTCCTGAATCCTCTTGTACGTGGTATCTCTCCTTATTAGAACTTAAATTCTCTCATGACTGGACTGTCTTGCTTGTTTGTATTTTTGTCTTCAGTGCTTAGCACAGTATCTGCTACAATATGACTGCTTAACAAGTGTCTTTTTTCATTCATGCATGCATTCATTCATTTATTCATTCATTCATTAACTTTGTCATGGTCACACAACTAGTATACATCAATGATATGGAATGAAGCCAAGTATTTCTTACTCCAAGAGCAACCATAAAGCCACACTTTATCTGCCATATTTCCTAAGAAATGCTATGTGGAAATGAATCCAAGAGAGTCTGTGTTTTATCTTTTAGGAAGACGTCACTAGAAGTCACAGCTAAAAACAAGGCAAGCTGTTCTATTTGTAACAACAGGCAGCTTATTGCTAATATAATGTAACTTTGATTTTTAATGAGTCTGGTAAATTTTACAAACACGTATGCTGAGCATATCCTCTCATTACTGCTGAAGGCTCATTATTGTGATTATTTTGTCAAACATCTTGGACTGACAAGTTAAATATTACTGCCCTGTTCTGTTTCCTTATAAGAACAAAACAGTGAGAAAGTGAAGCTCTTTTTTAGTTTCTAATTATCCTTGCCATTATCTAACTATTAGTACTTGTAAAAAGGGGGGGGAGGATTCTCAGCTTCTATTTTTTAATAATAATAGCAATAAAGGCAAATATATTTCACTCAGGCTAAAATCTAAGCTTTTCTATTTTGAACTCTGTGCAAATGGGGTTATTCAATATCTCCACCAACATTTCCACATTTCATTCAATCACATGGTTCAAGGATTTAGAGCTATTTACTGGGTAAATAAAGCAATCATTGGTCTACTATGATGCTTATGGCAAAGTACTATAATTCTAAGGAAATAGAAGCATGGAATTCAGTCTTCTATGATTTGTAATATCCCACTAAATATTAGGCTCTTAAACAGTGCACTTTGAGTACTGGCACAGATTGAGAAGGAAAAATCAATGCTTTCTAAACTACTGTAAGCATTTCAGAAATCCCGTCCATTTAGGATTCTTTTTTATGAATAACTTAAATAACTATATAAGCAAGAACTTCTGTATGTCAGACTTGAGAGAGAGAAGGTAACCTAGTACATAGCAGGAACTTATAAAATGTTTATTTACTGAGGCCAGGGAACAGAAGTGCCCATAGTAATAGGGTAAGGCAGTGTGTGTGTGTGTGTGTGTGTCTTTGTATGTGTGTGTATGTGTGTGTGTATTCAGTAATTTCTATTTCAATCCAATCCAACTCAATTAAATTCTCTAAGTATTGATTTGTT
Source organism: Pseudochirops corinnae (assembly GCA_028646515.1). Lineage (NCBI taxonomy): Eukaryota > Metazoa > Chordata > Mammalia > Diprotodontia > Pseudocheiridae > Pseudochirops > Pseudochirops corinnae. The sequence goes on from CM053586.1 coordinate 322,921,959, forward strand.
GTTTATTCAATTAGTTATGTCTGACTCTAACTGTTCCCATTTGAGATTTTCTTGGCAAAGACAATGGAGTGATTTGCCATTTCCTTATTTAGTTCATTTTACAGATGAGGAGATCGAGGCAAACAGGGTTAAGTGACTTGCCCAGGGTCACACAGTTAGTAAGTGTATGAAGCCAGATTTGAACTGAGTTCCTCTTCACTCCAGGTACAGCAATCTTTCTATTGAGCCCCCTAGCTGCCTCTGCTTTTTTATCAGCAATAGCTTAATAAATATACCAGGCAGCTAGGTAGTACAGTGGCTACAGTGCCAGTTTTGTAGTCAGAAGGACCTGAGTTCAAATCTGCCCTCAGGCTTATTAGCTGAGCAAGCCTGGGTAAGTCACTAAACTACTGTTTCCCTTAATCCACTGAAGAAGGAAATGGCAAACCATATTTGCCAAGAAAATCCCTTGGAAATTTAATGGGGATAGCATTGAATATATAAATTAGTTTGGGTAAAATTATATTTATTATGTTGGTGCTGCCTACCCATGAACAATTAAGATTTCTTCAATTACTTAAATCTGATTTTTTTTTTTTTGTAAAAAGTCATTTTGTTTTGTTTTTATAATTTTGTTTACATAGTTCCTGGATTTGTTTTGGCAGGTATACTTCCAGATATTTTATACTGCGTATAGTTATTTTAAATGGGGTATTTTTTTAAAACTATCTCTTCTTGAAGAGTTTTATTTGTAAAATATAGAAGTGTTGATGATTTATATGGATTTACTTTATATCCCGCTATTTTGCCGAAATTATTAATTGTTTCAACTCTTTAGTTTGGACATTGGGATTTTCCAGGTATATCATCATATCATATGTAAAAAGAAATAGTTTTATTATTTCATTCCCTATTCTGATACTTTTTTATTTCTTTTTTTTTGTTCTCTCATTGTTATTGCTGGGTTTCCAATACAGCAATGGTGACAGTGAGTATCCTTGTTTCACATCTGGTCTTATTGGAAAGACTTCTTGCTTATCCATATTACAAATAATGTTTGCTGATGGTTTTAGATACTTTTTTTATTAACTTAAGTAAAAATTCATTTATACCAATACTTTCAAGTGTTTTTAATAAACACTGAATTAGAAAAAAGTAATAACAGAATTCATTTAAAAAAAAACAAAAAATCAAGACAATCTAAGGAAATAATGGGGGAAAAAAAGTAAAGTAAGGAGGTTTAGCAGTACCAGAACTGAAACTATATTAAAAGGTAGTAATTATCAAAACTATCTGGCACTGGGGTGGCGAGGTGGCACGGTGAGAAGAGCACCAGTCCTGGGGTCAGGACAACCTGAGATCAAATCTGACCTCAGACACTTAACACTTACTAGCCATGTGACCTTGGCAAGTCACTTAACCCCAATTGCCCTGCTCTCCAGAAAGCAAAAAAAAACCAAACAAACCAAAAAAAAAAAAAAAAAACCAACTATCTGGTACTAGTTAATAAATAGAATGGTAGCACAATGAAACAGAGTAAATATATAATGTACAGCAGCAAACAAACATAATAACCTTGTTTTTTACAAGTGTAAAGACAATATTTGAGGATAAGAATTTATTATTTGGTAAAAATTGTTGGGAAAATCGTAAAGCAGTAAGGCAGAAACTGGGCAAGAACCAATATCTTACACCATTTATTAAGATAAGGTCAAAAAGAAATTTTACAAGAGAACTAGAAAAACACAGAACGTATTACTTATCAGACTCATAAACAGGCAAACAATGTAAGAATAAACAAGAAAGAGAGGGAGAAATTATGTTTAAAATGGATAATTTTTTATTACATTATATTGAAAAGGTTTTGCACAAATAAAATAAATGTAACCAAGATCCGAAAGAAAGCAAAAAATTGGGGAGAAATTTGTAGACAGTTTATGAGATAAAGGTCTCATATCTAAACTATATAAATAATTTTTTTCAAATCTATAAGAATACAAACCATTCTCCAACTTAT
>CM053586.1:322924454-322972793 GCA_028646515.1 Pseudochirops corinnae
ACTCATGGTTCTTCAGACCATGAATTTTTTTTTTAAATCTCTGTGGGGCTCTGCTTCCATAAGGGAAAGCTCTGTCCCAAATCGCTGGGGTCCTCCAGGCTGCCGTAGACTTCCGGCTGACTGGATAACGAAGACTCCAGGACCGAGGCCCAAGACAACAATCCGGATCCAGGCCGCTCAACTCGAGAGCACTGGTCTGAAAACAATCGCTCAGTCCCCCTGCTTTTTGCAGGCCGAGGGCGGGAAGCTACAAGGCGGAGGCGGGTGCAAAACCTGCGCCTTTCGCTTTTCCGCTCTGGAGACCTTTCAGCCAGATGCTTATCTCCCCCTTTCACAATCCCCACTCGCAGCTGTTGCTAATCCGGCTCACCTCAGAGGCTTTTGTGCACCTCCTGCCCAGTCGCCCCAGGGCACAGCCGCAGCTTCAGGCCAGGCTGGTTTTGGATCACAGTGCTGATATGGTTCCTTGTAGCAGAGCTGACTTTAGTGGGAAGTATCTTTGTGTGCGTTTTGAAGTCCTGGAGTTGGTCCAGAGTCCTATTCCATGGGTTTTTTGGGGTGGCTATATGAGAGCTGCAATAAATTGCTGCTGCTATGCCGCCATCTTGGCTCTGCCCCCAAAACATTTATTCAAATACCAGAAAATCAAATCCCAAAACCAGAAAATAAATCTATCAAAGCAACCAAGAAGTTGGTACATGTAACCAATGCAGTGATCATCAACATTCCCAAGCTTTCCCTCTATCAGGCCTTCAAAACAAAACAGACACCCTTAAACAAAAATGCCCCTCTCTCATTCACACTAGCTGCTGTGCCTCCATACTGTTGGCTCCCAGCTGTTCTGGCTTTCTCTACTGCTCCTTCTTTGCTCTGCCCTTCCTTTTCCACCCTTTCAGCAAGCTTCTCCCCCTGTGGGTTCCATGTGATTACATTTGGCCTATCAAGGTGGAGGGAAGATCTTCAAATTACCATTACCATTATACCTTCTATATTACTACCGGAGTAACAGTTTATACAGAGATTTTGTTTTAGGAAAAATCTGCTTATTCAGACTTCATAATTTACAATTAATAATTACAAATATTTTATCTTCTAGCAGTTTGGAATTGGAGGAATTGGAACTTCCCCCTCACCCCGCCCCATTCTAGTTAGGAAAGTAGAACACAATGAGTGAATTCAATATAATTTGATTTGATTTCATCTGAGTAGGGTAAAAGCACTTTGATTTCTAATTGATTAATGCTTTGGGGGGAAAAAAACACAGGGATGTAAAGCACAGGGATGTGCTGAGGGACATAACTCCACACTTTCAGATAAGGCAAAAGTTGGAATAGAAGATAAAATATTTCCCGTGACACTAAGGGAGATGATGGACTGGGTATAACACATCAAATGACAGTAAGTTGAAGGAAGTACATGAAGATATAATTATTTTGGGGATACTTTGGTACACTTTCTCCTTAGCCAGTAGAATAGTGGATTTTTAGCTGCCTCACTTCTTTCTTTCATGGAGTTTAAAGCATTAACAGATATTGTGGCTCTTCACCTCCTTGATCTAGCAGGCATAGTACTTACCAACAGTTTATATCTCTATTTTTCTCTTGCTGTTAGGAGTGGGAAAGTCCATGTAGTCTCATGTCAAGAATAGCCCATATAAGATCAGAAAGTTTCCTATTGCATCTCAAAAGTTGTTCCTATTCAAATTTGTGCAAATCATTTTCTCTCTGTGGGAGTCACTTTATTCATCTGTGAAGTGAGGAGACTAGGAAACATGGCTTTGGTGTCCCTTCCAGCTTTACATCTATGATCCTATAATTCATCATCCTTTCAGAAATATTTTTGAGTAATATTTCAGAATTCACATTAAGGATTATAGTCTCATTATGTAAGTGTCTTTTTGATTGATTTGCATGTTTGTTCTGTGATTAAAACTACCCTACATAGTCCCTGTGCTTGATGGCTCCCATTAACTAATTCTCTCCCTCTCAAATTTTGTATAAATTTATTAAATGTGACTCTACCCCCTAGGCACAATCATGGCCACCATGAACAATACTGTCCTTAAGCAAATTGTTATATTGTTTCTGCTCACTTACTTTGATTCATTTTATACCATGTGGTCATCTCTGAAAGCATCACTTTCATCTCTTCCATTATTTCTTACGGCTCAATAATATTTCATTACATTCATAAGACATGGTTTATTCTGTGATTGTCCAGTTGATTGAAATCACTTTACCTTCTTACTCTTTGCCTTTCTTCTTTTCCCCTATTGTTTAATGTGTACATTCATAATAAGGAAGTTTAGTTTTCTTGTAGCTTTTATTCTCTCTTTTATTTATTCCCAGTGGGTCTATTTGGGAGCTGACAAAGGTATAGGAGTCAATCATAATTCTGATGCTCCAAATGTATGAAAATGGAATGATGCCACACACATAATGCACATAAAAAATAAGGTGGAACATGACAAGTGCCAAACCAAAAATGACATAGAATTCAGAGCATCCTGTGAGTAGGAAGAAGGAAGGCTGCCTGAAGGTGACAAAAGTGGAGGGTAAGCCTTGAAGAACAGTGTGAAGCATTAATGACACATTTTTATTTTTTACCTTCTGTTAGTTTTAAAGTTAAAATTTCTACTGCTATTTTTTGTTTCATACTTTTGACTGACCAAAAGCAAACTTAACTATTTATTAGCAAAACATAATTCAAGAGCTACAGAAAAAAATCTAATTCTCTTTTTCCGAAGTATCTTTAAATTTTTTAATCTCTCATATCCTTGTTGTTAAATGCATAACATAGCATTATAAATTAACTTGAACCTTTTTTCTTTTACTTCTGAAATCATATAATTTCCTTTCAATTAGCTAATTATCTGCTCAGGTTCTCTAAATGATCTGTTCTCACAAGTTTTTTTTCCAACCCTGAGGCTTTGCTTCTACTACTGTTCAGAATTTTCTTCAAAAATGAAAATTAAACTTTCAACAACCAATATGTGGTTACTTCTCCCCAACTTTGGACCAATTATATTCTATCCATAATGAAGAGGAATTTAGGCATGGATTATAATGATGATGATGGTGATATTGAGAAACAACACTAAAATCTATAATCCATTAATGACCACATATACAACACGCAAAACAGAACAAAAAACAATATACCTGCTGGGAAGCAAAAAGTGTAATGACAAAAATTTTAGCCTCTGTGTAAAACTGAAAGATGGCCGGATACATATATTACATGTCTTGTTTAAAATTCTTCTAGTTTTTAAAGTATTCAGAAAACAGTCACCACTTCTTCTCATGGCAAATTTGGTCCCTTCCTCTTTTAACAGAAGGTTTCAAATACTTAAATAGTACCAACTCTCCTCTAAAGATGTCCATTATTTATTAATATAAATAATAGAGAGAATCACAGACTTGATAGTTAGAAGATATCACAGGGTGCATTTAATTCAATCTATCCACTAGAGCTAGTGAATGAATTGTCACCCTGAAGTGAGGAATATCTGAATTCAAATCCTGACTAAAACTGACTAGCTGTGTAACTCTGGGTAAGTCATTTAAACTTTCTCTGCCTTCGTTTCCTCAACTATAAAATGAGGATCAAAATAGAACTATCTCCCAAAGTTATGAGGATCAACTGAGATATTTGTAAAACAGTTAGCAGATTGTCATGTAAGTAATAGGTGCTTAAAATTGTTTATGTCTTCCTTCCTTCTTATACCATGGACCCCTTACTACAACAAACCCAACAAATAATCATTGAGTCTCTACTTAGAGCCCTACAAGGAGGAGCACACAAATTCTAAAGTCAGGACATTATACTTTTGAATAAAGTTAATTGTTAGGACTTTCCTCCTAACAAGGAGAACAAGCCTAAATTATTCATCTTAAAGAAAGTACAGATTAATCTTTCCAAGTCTAAATGTAGGAAGAGGATTGATAGATCTTGTTAAGTCACATGATAGGTTAAAAAAAATGAAGGGTCCCCACTGAGCAACACTATGCTAATAATAGATATTCATCATTGGATTTGTCTAATGCAATTTAAAGTGGTTTGTTTCAAGAGAGAACTAACAAAATTATTAAGATACACAAATAGAACCAAAACTCCCTCTTTGGGTTATTTTTGTATTAATTCAGTCAACTGCTTGTTGAAAAAAGAAGCACTGGATAAATGGCTATGCTATGCAGATTTATTATGGAAAACTAAACACATTTTGTGAATACAAGACTTTAAACTTTTAATGTGTGTGTATGTATGTCTGTGTACATGTATACACACAGATGCTGACCCTAGGGAACCAACTAGGGAACACCCTAGGAATATGGAGCCTGTAATGGATGGTACAATGGGTTAGCCATTAGGCTCACAGTTATTAATGTGACTGTCTTGTCTTACTGTTTCTAGTGGAAAATCAAAACAAATTTATATAGGTTACATTTATAGACCTTTTCAAAGAATCTTTGAAACTGTATGCTAAAACCATTATGAATTCTAAACAAACCTTTTTTTTTTTGTTTGAGGAGGTGGTGTTGATGAGAAATGACAGGTGTTTCAGGGACCCCAATAACCAGAGTCCCTTGGTAGGCAGTCTGAAATGAATTCACAGGCTCCAACATTCTCAGTCAAGTTGCTAAAAGTTTAATGTTACACTATACAGTGGGCAAGAGGTCTTAGGGAACCTGCAACCTTAAAGTGGTAGAGTTAAAGTTTTTATGGGATAATCTTTAGTATAACTAGATGAGTAAGGGTAGGATTAGGGAGAAGTTAAGGAGTGGTAAGTGCTTAAAGGAACATGTACTTTTAATATGTACTGTGCAGGCATATTGCCCATAATTCACTGAGAAATAGCCCAAGGGGAGGCTGCATGGAGCTGTGGTTTTAGGCTTGAAATGTCACTGAATCAACTAGTGGTCAGGGCTGACTGAGAAGTGCCCAGTCAGCTATCCATCAATGCCCTGTTTGACAAGATGGATGTTGGGAGTATACATGTATACATGTGTTCCAAGCTAACAAGGGGTGTAGGAAGTGTATAATGGCTAGGAAGTTACTCATAGATAGTCCAGTGAAGGATTCATAGGTGCAGCTGGTTAGTATACTAAGGGGAGATAAACAGTTCATGAATGGTTGCTAGGCAGAGTGCTAGCAGGGGAAAGGGGTAGAGATAATGCTTTGAGGCTGGGGAGAGTTGAGACTAGGAAGAAATGTAATTTTGCAAATTGATGTGATTTTACAATCTGTGGTTCAAGCACAGGCACCCAAGCACCCCATCAGTGTGCTGACAATGGAAATAGTGTTGGATTTGGGGCCAAAGCAATTCTGTTTGAATTTTCAGCTCTTCCCTTAAGATCCATATCTTAAGCAATTCACAACTCAGACTTCACTTTCCTCTTTAGTAAGATGGATGGAGGAGTTAGATAAATTCATTCTATCTGTAGATACCTGTTTCTCTGATATTTTTTGGTATCCAGATAAGTAATATATGATGGAAAGATTCTGGAATCTTGAGCCAGAAAACCTGGGTTAGAATCATTATTTGGTTATTTGCTACCTTTGTGACACTTGTGACACCAGCCAAGTCACTTAACCTATTTGTCACTTGATTTTCTATTTGGTAGAATGTGGGATTTCAACTAAATATCTTAAAAGATCCTTCAGAATAACAGAATCATCAAATTTAAGAGGTGCAAGGAACCTCAGAAGCCATCTACACCAACTTATTTCTGAAAGGAAGGTAACATATAACAAGTTCAAGAGAAATGGCTGAATAGTTTCTGCTTGAAGACCTCCAAGGACAGACAAGTATCCCCTCACGAATCTATACATTCCAATTTTGGATGGTTCTGATTCTTATTCTTATTAATTAGTCACCAAGCCTCACTTTGCCTCTTCAGAATTTACAGGAATTGGTCTCTAGGGGCAAAAAGAAGAATTCCAGTTCTTCCTTCACATAATAGCCCTTGAAAAAAAACAAATATGAATACAAATATATTTTTTTTCCTTATAAGTCATTTCTACTGTAGGTTATATATATCTATTTCTTTCACCCCATCTGAATATGTCTTATACTCAAGTACCTTCACAGTCCCTCTTCATTATCTCACTCGATATATAGTGGTTCCTAGAGTCCTGGCTTAACTTTTACCTTTATAGAAAAATCTTCTAATGGAAATAAGGAAAGGATCTACAGTGTTCTTAGCAATAGAATTCAGGTTCTAGGTTTAGTAGTTTGCTAACTTTTCTTTATACTAAAGATATTCATTTAAAACTACTTAATTCTTATGTTGTCACTGTTGCTACCCAGTTTTTTACCATGCATACACAATATCTCTTATAGCTGGTTTACAGGTAGTACTTTTACATTGATTACATGATTCCTTATCATATTATCATATCCTTATCCATTAATCCACATATGGAAAAAATAATTCAAAAAGGATGGATAAAAAGAAACATGGCAGGAAGCTTCAAGAGACATGTCTGATAGGCATTTTTGCCAGATTAAGTGTGAATTCATTTAAATTCAATTTACTAAGAACTTATTAAGCACGTAATATTTATAAAGTTTTGACCCACAATCAGTTCAATTGCTTTTTTTTTTTTTTATGTAACTAGGAAGAGCAAGAAATGTAAAAGAACTGTGGAGATATTCTAGTCCCACTAGAAACTAAGCTCAGGAAAAGTAGAAACCTGCTTAAATTGTGTGACATCTTCCATAGCACACATTTATTAAGCAATTATTGATTGGTGGACAAGATGACACTGATTGTGAGTGACAGAACCAGGATTTGAGCATCAAAATAATTGTTCTTTTCACCCTACCATGATATTTCATTGCTACATATATGAACTTTGATGAAGCCAGACCTAAAATGACTGTAGTAGGGGGAAAATTCCATAATGATTTGTATCTTCAATTAATATTAGAGAAATTCTTTATAGTAAAGTACCAGTTCACAAGAAATTGGAATTAGAATTAAATGCTTGCTATGGGGGGAAATTCAATCCAATCTACTTGCAGTTGAAATTTCCCAAGTTTGTAGATTTTATTAGTGGAATTAAATGAGTTGGTATATAAAAATAAATCAAGGAAAATGAACATAAGTACACCATGCCTAGTATCATGAATTGGATCTGTTAAAACAGTATTAAATAGAAATAATTGTTGGAGACATTTATCTTCAGAGAAATCATGCTATACACATAACTGTTGGTACCACGTATGACAGAATATCAAGAAGGTTTTTGGGCAAATAATATCAAACATGAAAAACTGAAATCAGAAGGAGGAAATTCACTAGTACATCTACCACTATTATAATTGTATTGCATATAATTTAAATTATCTAGTCTAGTCAATTGTTGCTGTTAATATGACTCATGAAGCATGACATTGTTTGAAGAATGGAAGTGGATGACCAACTAAAAGGCAATGGAGAGGCATACGAGGGAGAGGATTATGCTGCTTTCAACTTAATCCAAAGGATGGAGGGGGAAGAAGAGTTAGAAGTAGATGGGGCAAGGAGAAAGGGGAGGAAAAATGAGAGACAGACAGACAGACAGAGGCAGCCATAATGAGAACAAGCGACATATTCCACTGATATTCGTGAAATGAACTTGCAGGTGTTCCCCAGGATGTTGGCTGGACCTCTCATACTGAATTTATGGAAGATCATAGAGGAGAGGTACACAGAATAAGGAGGCATGGATAGAATACAGTCTTCACAATCTGCATGTAATCTTCATGCAATGATCTCATGTTTATGACATCATAGCTCCATGGTAATATTCAGAGTACTAGAGCATATGTTTACTTTTCCTAAACAAACAATTCAATTATAACTAAGAATTTTCACATATATTTAAAATTAAACTTTGGTTGGTAATATAATTTTAAAACTGAACAATATAAATTCTAATATATTTCTTTCTGTCTCAGGCAGTCTCAACATTTTTTGTCTTACGGACCCCTTTGGAAGTCTGGAGAAGCTCTTGGACTGCTTGACTGGATAATATGTTTAAATACACAAAATAAAATATGTAGGATTAAAAAATAAATCAATTATATTGCAACATATTTATTAAGACAAAAACATCAAGGAGCCCATATTAAGAATGCCTATCTAGGTAAATGATCAAGGACCAGATGTGTGTGTTTTACATTGTTTCTATGTATGTTCTGATACCACTACATATGTGATTTTTAAAAGACAAAATAAATTATATATAACATGCTATGATTTGGATCTAACATTAACATCACTCAGTTTTTTTAAATGAAATGCAAACCAAAATGGCTAATACCAATTATAAATGTATGGCTCATTATATACTATTCAAACTAATACAGATACAACATGATTTAAGATAGGAAACTGTAGCTAAAGGGATTAGTGTGCTCTGCATGGAACTAGGTTTATTTAATCAATGTTGCTTCCACTAGAAAAGTGGATTAGTTTTCCTTTAAGACAGAGTTAAAAGTTTTGTAGCTAATTTATTTTAATAAGCATTCAGTCACTGACTGCTGGGGGAAAAAATGTTAAACTGTAATGAAGCACCAGGAAAGAAACCATGACTTAATTATTTTTTCTGGGATGGATAATGAATAAATTAGCCACACGGCAGGCTTGCCATTTGTATAGAATTTATGACTTTTTCTTTAAGGACCATATCATGACAAAGTCAATTTCTCTCCTGACTGCCAGTTGATTGATGGGGCTATGTCTGGCTGTGAAAGAATTCCTCTTCATCATTGTTTTGCTGATGTTGGTCCCATAAAGTGAGTTTGAAGTTCTCTTGGGTTCATGTTCTCCTACATAATTACAGATGACAATTATGTTAACTCTTTTTTACAAGCCTTCTAATCATGTAAACTGCAGAATGAAGAGCTTAAGTGAGACCAAAGATGTACATATATTTTTTGATATTTCCTTGATGTTCCTTCTTTCCTTCCATCCTTCCTTCCTTCCTTCCTTCCTTCTTTCCTTCCTTCCTTCCTTTCTTCCTTCCTTCCTTGCTTCTTTCCTCCCTTCTTTCCTTTCTTCCTTCCTTTAAAAAGTCTTGATAAAGGGCAGCTAGGTGGTGCAGTGAGTAGAGCACTGGCCTGGGAGTCAGGAGGTCCTGAGTTCAAATCCAGCCTCAGACACTTGACACGCTTACTAGCCATGTGACTTTGGGCAGGTCACTTAACCCCAATTGCCCTCCAAAAAGCAAAAAAAAAAAAAAAGTCTTGATAGGAAGTTGTTATTTCTATTTTGTGGTGAGTGCATATATTTGGGGGAGGGGCATGAAGTCTCTTAAAATATGGTTTCTGGAACATTTAAGTTCATTTACAAAGTAATATTACTTTTTTCCCCCTTTGCTCATTGGTAAGTAGCTTTTACCTGTACAAAATCACATAAAACTTGCATACCTTTAAACAAAATTCAATTGTCTTTCATCATTTTGAAAATGTTGAATATGTGGTATTAAAAATCTCAACCTGCATAAATTCTAAAACGTACATAAACAAACATTTAAAAGACAAGATTCAAGTGTTTTATCATTAATGGTTCACATATGACTGCATGCTTTAACCGGGTGGTTAGTTTGTACTGGGCAGAGGGGAGGGAGGTGAGAATTACCTTGAACTAGCAAACTGGAAAATGAAAATAATCAAAGCAATGAATATGATGGCAGTATAACATTACTAAGCTTCTCTTTTTACCACTCAAAGTTCCATGGGGGTTAAGGGTCTTTAAAAAAAAAAACAACGAAAGAAACAAAAAAAGCTCAAAAAGACAATTCTGTCTCTAGTAGAAATAGATTTTATCTCTAGTGCAGTCTCCTGAGTACTATCATGTTGGGTAGGGGGCATTAATCAGTAGAGAGGAAGTATAGAGGACATTAAATGTTTATCTCTTTAGAAATTGAAAGAAATTTAGAAAATATTAGAGAATGTTTATCCTTTAAAAAATGAAGCAACCATGGGGGCAACTAGTAGCAGAGTGAATAGAGCACTGGCCCTGGAGCCAGGAGGACCTGAGTTCAAATTTGACCTCAGAAACAACACAAAACTAGCTGTGTGACTTTGGGCAAGTCAATTAACCCCAATTGCACTACCTTCCCCCTTCCAAAAAGCAAAAAATAAACAATGAAGCAACCCATACAAGAAGTTTCTATTCTATCAACCAAAGTTATCCATATGATGCAGTGAGTTTTTATTTCCTTCATCAATTCAAAAATACTTAGTATATGCCTGATATGTGTACATAGTGCTTTGCTCACTACACCCTGATTATCCATCCCCTGATTTGTGTTCATAGTCAATGGGATCAAAAAAAGGGAGTTATACAGATTCATAACTCTTACTGGAAAAGGAAATAGACAATGGCAGTGTATCACAAGTGCTGTTGGGAGAAAGGAAACTTTACTTTTTCTATCTGATAACGTTCATTTAAAGCAGTGGTCCTCACCCTTCCTAATGCCGTCACCCTTTAATGCAGTTCCTCATGTTGTGGTGACCCCCAGTCATAAAATTATTTTTGTTGCTACTTCATAACTGTAATTTTGCTACTGTTATGAATTGTAACATTAATATCTGATATGTAGGATGTATTTTCATTGTTACAAATTGAACATAACCCACAGGTTGAGAACTGCTGATTTAAAGTATCTTACGGCATCTGCTACTCTCCAGGCTTCCTCCCTCTCTCTCTCCCCATCAAATAACTAGCTAATTGTTCTTTTCCTTATAATTCAGCTGCATTTCTTTTCTCTTAGATGGGACAATTCTTGTAGCCTTTTGGCCCATTTGAAGAAATCGTTCTATTCAGGAAATAAACCTGACAATTGGTGAAGATAGCATGTGAAAGTAAGAATACTTAAATTTCCTGATATTCAAAAGCTGAAATTATTCTGCAATACTTGTTATACAACAAGGGTAAAGAAACTTCTTACAATGGAATCAATAGCTACATGTTGAAAACATGAATCAGCAGCCAAAGTGAAGTTAGGAATGTAACCATGTTGTGTATTAGCATTTGCGGGAAAGGAATGGGGGTACCTGATTTTCACACAGAAGTTTCCTCTTCCAACACCTGCTCTGCAATTTAAAATTTTAGAGAAATGCCAAGAGCGCTAGAGATTGAGTGACTTTCCTAGGATCACATAAGACAGTAGGAGTCACAGGCAGGACTTGAACCCTGTTCTTTCCAACCAAACCAATTACACAATGTTATCTCAAAATGGTAGAAAAATAAAAAAAAAAAGAGAAAGGCCAAGTGAAAAGGAAAAGGAAGGAAAGACAGAAGGAAGGAAGGAAGGAAGGAAGGAATAAAATGCCCTTTTGAAAGTTCAGCTTGATGGTACTGCATCCATGATGATGAGATAAGAAGTTTGTGATGGTTCACAAATAAAATAAAGCTTAAACCATGATACCTGGATGGTACTTGCAAATATTATTTGATATAAGCAGGTAAGTACCCAACTAATAGAACTTTTCTCTTCACTCCATCATTCAGAAATGAGATTTTCAAAGCATAAATGTGTCAAAGGCTTCGTTATTCTGTTTCAATTAGAAGGAACGGTATATTAATTAATACTGCAGTAAAAAAATAATTTGTTCATTTAAAATCTAGGTGGCATCAAAAGTAGACTTGAATGTATGTAACAGCTCAGAATATTCCATCAAGACAGCAAATTTTCTTTCAAATATTGGGTCTTTGCCCACAAGCTTTCTTCAAAGTCATTAAATGAGGCTAAAGCTATTTTTTTTTTCTCATCCTCCTCTCCCCTTCCTTTTTTCTTGGATGGAGCACTTCTTATCTATTTGCCTTTCAGTGCAGGGACTCCTTTGGCTCAAAAAAAAATGAGTCTTAAAAAGCCTTAAATAACCTTGGCTCCCATCTCCATAAAAATGAGGTTCCTCTTCGTGCTTAAATTAGAAAGTTACTCTTTTTACATCTAGGTATCACCCACTAAAACGCCAACCTTTAAATTCTTTGGCTCCAACTGTCGGTATATAAATGGCCCAAATCACCTTGGCTACTCCTTCTGGGAAAGAGAGCAAGATATATTTTACCTCAAATTAAAAACCTACTTTTATATGTAGGATTCATTCACTAAAATTTCTACCTGGTCTCCTTGCAAAGACATTTTTAACCTTAGTTTTAAGTCACATATGCAATTTAGAAAATATATAGGGATTATGCCTCAAAACTAATCAAAAATTAATCATAGGTATATTCTGTTGCCAATACCTACAACACATTTATATCACCACATTAATTGTAAGAGTTATAGGCATTATAATTTTTACTTCTTTTAGTTTAAATCGAATAGCAAGGACATTTCTGATTTCAAGATTATTTCATTGTTATAACAGTATCCATTTTTATCATTTTTTTCTTAGAACAATATGTTTAATTATAAAATGTCCATCTTCTCTCTCTCTGGAGCTTGCTTTAGTAAGAGACTCAAACTGTGAGTTATGGTTTTATTTAACTATGATTTTTATATTTGACTATTTTTAGATTTGGGGACTTTAGGGTTTTTATATTTAACAATATTATAGGATCATGGACCCTTGTCTACCCTCAGGGTATGTACCAATAAGAATGTTGCCCTAGGGTGTACTGGGACATCTGTCCTGTAGTTCTGTGAACATATATGTTTCCATGATTTATCTGGACTGACTATTTCTCTTGCAGTGAAAAAGCATTGGATATGAAATCAGAGGATCTAGATTCAAATCCCAGTTCTGGTGCTTAGTTGGCATCATTTCATTTCTCTAGACCAATTCTTATTTTAAAATAAAGTATTTGGACTGAATGAATATTGATGTTCCTTCCATCTTTGCATCTTTGAACACTGCCAACGGACATGCCATATTAGGCTGATCCTAAAAACAAAAACAGACAAACATGCTAACTTTGGTTTTTATATTCTTTTGTCTTATCTCTACTCTATCCATTCATGGCTGATCATGTAAAAATACCAGTCCACATTAATTTCCTCCATTTCCTCCTTACTCACCATGCAGTGATGTTTAATATAATTTCTGTCTATATAGCTCTATTGACATTATTCTTTTCATACTCATCCATGATTTCTTAATCATCACGTTTTTTCACTCTGTTACCAATCATCTTGGCCTTTCCATAGCATTTGGCCCTATTTACTCCTCCTTCTTTACATATTTTCTTTCTTTGACTTTTACAGTTTTTTTTTCCTTTTCTAATGTGTATTTTTTCTGTCTCTTAACTTTTTGATCACTCCACTGGTTCATTGTTCTATCCCCAATTAGATTATTAGGATAACTATTCCCCAAGGTCCTTTCATCCTTCCTTACACTCTCTCCCTTGGTAATCTGGATTCTTTCATCCTCCTTTCAATACATTTCAATGATAAATTCTTTGCAAAGAACTTTCCAATCTGTATTTCAAATCTCACATTCGCTCCAGGGCTTCAGTCCCTTAGGACCAACTGCAAAAGACATGGGTAGGGTTGATCAGAATGGGATCTCTTCCACTATTCCTCTAGGGCTTTATATCTTCAAATCTAGTCACCACATGATGGGGAAAGGTAGGCAGCTGAGGAAAAATAGTGGTAGAAGGAAAGAATCAATTATTGAAAAGAAAGGAGCAAGGCTTTCATCAAATTCATTGGAAAAAATATTGAAAAATAAAATAAAATTTTGTTGTAGAGGTAGGTAAAATACATGAATGAGGCAGAGGCAACACGATAGGTCCCTGCTGAAGGAAATATGAAACATGTAAGTTAAGCAGAGATATCATGAACTGCTGACCCATATTCTCACTTTGAAATATCTACAATGTTTTATTGATGAAAGTATAAGAAGGGATCTAGCAAGCTTTCCCAACTTATCTTCTCTATCAGAATATATTTTTATAGTCATACAGATCAATTAACCAGCCAACATTTATCACATGCATACCTACAATTTGCGAATCACTGTGCTAGGCACTGGAAAGACACAGAAAACAATCAGACCCTTTTCTTAAGTAACTTGCATCCTATCAGTGGAGATTGCCTTAATGTATAGAATTATAGACAGGATAAGTAGAAAATAAAGACAATATCATTAAATATAATAGAGTTTGGTTGGATGGGGGCCTAACAATTGGAAGTATCAGGAAATGTTTTGGACAAAGGTAATTCTTGATTTTGTCTTAAAGGAAGTAAAAGCTTCTATTGACATTCATAAAAATTGATGAAAAAGTATAGAGCATATGAGGTTCTGTGGTTGACTATATTGAAAAATTATTTAGTAGAATAAAACAATGACTTAAGTGTTCTGCTCTAACATGGCATCACCACCCAAATATCAGTGTCATATATGATCCCATGAAAAAATGCAATTTTTTGATTCAGCAATTTTTTGATTCATATTACAAAAAGAATAAGATAGAGAGGCATAAACTCACCACAGGGGTTTGGCGCTCTCACAGAAGAGTTTCTTTCCAAAGTCCAATTGGAAACACAATCTTTTATAGTTGAAGGAAAATGTCCTCCAGATGCTCTATTTGCGGATGACATTATGTTCTTGGCATCAAGCTCCCCCAACTTGCAAATCTTCTGGAATAAGATCCCAACTACCTCTGAAAAATTCAGATTAATGATCAACAGAATTGAAAAAAACCTGCAAAAGGAAAACTCCTTGTCAAGATAGTGATATGTATTTAGGGAATACTATAGAAATGATCCTTGGAAGATTGGTCTTTGAATAGGAAGAAAACGGAGACCTGGATTGTCTTTGAAAATCTATTCAGTACTCTTAAGGACTTCAGGGTTTTCCTTGAGAGAATGGCCCAATTTTCTAACACCTAGATTTCTTAGTGCTGATGCATAAATGGTTCCTCAGTATGGAATACTATGGCTATCGACCAATTAAAACTGTAGGTTAAAGGCACTGTACACAATTATATTAGGCATAAGTAAACTGAAGTGTATCACTGAGAAAGAACTGCACAAGTGACTTGAAAGTCATCATAGGAATGTATAGTCAGAAGAAAAGGTAAAATGTTTATAGTGGTTAACATTTGCATAGCCCTTTAAGGTTTGCAGACTGTTTTACAAATATTATCTTATGATTTTACCCATAATAACCCTGGGAGGTAAGTACTATTATGATCCCTATTTTATCTGGGCAAGTGACTTGTCTAGTGCTGCAAAACTAATAAGTGTCTGAAGGTGGAATGGAACTCTATTCTTCCATATTCTTAGTCCATTGTTCTAACTCAGAGGTTCTCAATCTGTGGGTTTCAACCTCTTTGGGGGGTCAAACAACCCTTTCACAGGGGTCACAGGGGTCGCCTAAGACCATTGGAAAATGTATATTTCTAATGGTCTTAGGAACTGAGACACCACTCCTCTATCTGTCTCCAGGTGGGTCTTCCCACATGCAGATATGCCCACATATGAGTATTAAAGGGTTGCAGTATTAGCAAGGTTGAGAACCACTGTTCTAACTGCTGTGATACCAAGATGGATAGCTGCTGTGTTTCATTTGTAACCAAGCAATTTCAATAAATCTGGAGCAAAGCCTTCTCCTGTTGCATGGACCCTTGGTGGAGGATTTGTGGGGACCATAGGCAAGAGTGACACTGGAAGAAAAAGCATGAAAATATTGTTTGCTAGCAGTTTCATTTGAAAGGTGATTCAAACTGATAAAATCAATGATGAAATTTGCTTAATATAAAACTTTCTATTGAAAGGAAACATAGGATAATAAATGGAGAACTGTCTTTGTCACCAGGAAGACCTTCAGCTTTAATTAACTGAATAACACCAGGTGAGTGTCCTTGCGTCTCTTTTTTAACTTTCCAATGTCTTATTTTCATCCTTTGTAAAAGGAAATGGTTGGGTTCAAAGGATCCAGAGATCTCTTCTGATAAAAATAAATCAAGAAATTAACATTTATTAAGTACCTATCATGTGTCAGGCACTGAGTTGAATGCTGGGGATACAAAAAGAGAGGCAAAAGATAGTCTTTGACCTCAAAGAGCTTATAATCTGATCAAATATAATCACCTCTAAAATCCAACCCTAGACTATAATAGTGCCAAACTATATATGAAATAAGCACATCAGGAAAGTCTGAGATGAGTTCTATAGAATTAACAATAATACATGGCCTCCTCTGCATTCACAACTGTAGTAGCTTCTCTAGTCCTTTAATACGATTCATTTCCTTGATCATAATCAACCTCCAATGGTGACAGAAGACACTGGCATGCAGCCCATGGCTCATTGCAGAACAAAGCTCACTGAAACACAGAAATGTTGCACTGGATATTCATAGGAGGGAGAAGAGTATGTTGAGGTTTCTTGCTCAAGGGCAAACTGTAAGAGAAATCACCCAGCATATATGGGCTGGAAGGAATGTCCCAACAAACATGGAGGAAAAATCAAGGAGAACAATTAGTTCTTCCTGTCAGGAAGTGTCAATCATAGCAGCCCAAACAAGAAAAAAGAAATATGGATGGGTGAATGTAGGGAATCCTTAGAATAGCTATGTACCTTATTTGGGGGCCAAAATCACCAAGACAAGAACAAATTTGATGATAAAAACAAAACTTTTTTTCTTTGTTTTGATTTTGATTTTCACTAACAAAATGAATGGTGCAGTATATGTTCATAGAATGGTGAAGTTAAAATTGTATTTTTGTCTGTATTTAACTGATTCCATGATTCATAAAAGATCTCTTATTTCTTCTTCCTAGTCCCTCCTCTTCTTCTTCCTTCTTGCCCCACACCTTATAACCCTGGAGATATCTGTTCCCCAAGACTCCAACAGCTTACTTGATGATTATGTGTTCCAAGTATAACCATAAACCCAAAGATCACTGGAATGGAACATTTTCCTCATGGGTGGAGAAGCAATGCCCAGCATCAGTGTAAGGGCTAAGTTAGACTATGACAGTAGAAGAGAGGAGAGCTCATTAATCTTCTTCAGTTCTCTCCAAGTTTCCAGTCTTCTTATAGTTGCTAGGTAAGGTGATGGATAGAACACTGGGCTTGGAATGAGGTAGACTAATCTTCATGAGTTCAAATCCAGTCTTAGATACTTACTAGTTGTGTCACACTGGACAAGTCACTTGACACTGTCTGCCTCAGGTTTTCATGTATAAAATGAGCTTGAGGAGGAAATCTCAACTCACTTTAGTATCTTTTCCAGGGAAATCCCAAAATGGTGTCATGGAGAGTTGGACAAGCTGAGACAACTGAAAAACAACTATGTGCTGGGCTCTATGCTAAGCCCTTTATGGATATCAATCATTTGCTTCTCCAAAAAAATTCAGGGATGGGTGTAGAAAAGATATTGTCGGCATTTTATATTTGAGGAAACTGAGGCAAACAAAAGATAAATAACTTTCCTAGGGTCATACAGCTGGTAATACAGATTTGTAGTCAAGTTTTCCTGATGTCAGGTCCAGAGCCCTTACTACTTGGCCAACTAGCTGTTGTATGGTGAAGAAAAACCCTCTTCATTGCTGAAAAGTTCTAATTAAAAAAAAAAAAGGGTAATATTTTCCCCACATGACAAATACACTTCTCTGTAACTTCACTGTAGGCTTCATAGTTCTGGGGTCTCACAACACAACAATAATAATAATGTTAATCCCTCTTCCATATAACCAGTCTGTAGATATGTAAAGATCATGCTTATGACTAGATGTGTGCTAGCTCATGTTTAACAACTAGGTCTCCAAAAACAATTATATGCATGACACCTTTATAAGCTGGATCTACATTATCAACCTTCTGTCTATCACTTTCTCAAGTCTAGACAATTAACAAAATAATAAAGGAGATATGTGTGCATGTATGTATTATGTATGTACATATGTCAATATAGAAAGGGGAAGGGAAAGGAGAGGAAGAGAGAGAGAAAAAAAACACATTTGTTGATTTCCAAAATCTGAACATTAAAATTGAAAATTTGCCAATTGACTCTTGACAGCTTGTACAAGCTAGCTCAAGCACACTCTTGTAACATATCTATCAATCTATCTGTCTATCTATCTATCTATCTATCTATCTATCTATCTATCTATTCTTCTATCTTCCCTTGCCCATGCTAAGTATCCCAAACTCCTTCAATAGATATTCTATGGTTTTTGAGTCTCTTCTTCAACCTGGTTATTCTCCTTTGGGCATCCTTTAAATCATGAAAGCCCCTTCTAATACACGACACCTAGACATGGTCGCAATGCTTTATGCTGCTTCTAACTGAAGATGCAGCTTAGGGAATACTTTGCTTGTTCTGGGGCCTTCCCTTTTATCATACTTCTTACTCATGCTAAGCATACAGTTGAATGAAGACCTCAATCTTTTTTTCTCCCGCATGCAATGTCAATGTCTGAAGATCTGTGTGTCACCTCATTTTTCTCTATCCCAGGGATCCACAAAGCTTATCTGGCTAGCTTTATGAACTATTTTATTTATTTCAACTACCACCATCCCTTCTCTTCACATGGGAAACATTTTTTTCTTAAGATCTCCTATTGGAGGGAACCCAGGTTTCTATTTTCCCCTTGTCCTTGGAGTCATGAAGCCTCAAGTTCAAATTCCCTTGAGATGTTTACTAACTGTATTTCCGCAGGTAAGACACTAAATCTCTCTGGGTCTCAGTCGCTTTTTTTTTTTTAATTTGTGACATGGATTATATGGTATTTAAGTCTCTCTAAATATGCTATTCCATGATTCCATCATCCTTGTTAATCTTTAGAGTTTTGCTGTTTCCTTAGTTTAAGGATGTTTTAACTATAGTTACCAGAAGGAAGTACACAGGGATTAAAAATTAAACCCAAAGAAGAAATGTAAAATCACAAAACTTGTCTTAAAATATAGCCTCACTTGTTTATATTAATTTATAGTGTCATAGGTATTAGTTTTGCCAAGATTTGTACCTATACTCTGACTAAACTATTTTATCTTCATATGTTGCTGAAATCTAGAGAACCATTTTCAGTTTAAATTCTAGATCTTCTAGTTGAAGGTAATTCAAATTATGTTGGGCAGGGTTTTCTATATGTATTAATTTCCTAATGCTTTTGCCCAAACAAGAGCTAGAAAAAAAATTAAATAGGAAAAAATATGTTTGTGTCAAATATCTCTGTTAAAAGTATAATTTCCAAGACATATAGAAATTGACAGAAATATACTGATACCAGTGTGTGATATATAATCATGTATCTCCTTAGATTTATCCATGTGTCTATATATATAATTACATGCATATAGGTATATACATGAAGCTATAGATGCAGAACTATTTTTATATATGCATATATACACACATACACATAATAGCCATGTACTAATAGAAAAATGTTCAAAGAATATGGACAAAATTGAAAGGAAGACATTCCAAGAATAAACAACTATATAACAATAAATTCATCTCACTAAAGCTGACAGAAATGAAAATTGAAATAGACTTACCTTTTAAAATTCTACTATATATCCACCAAACTGGTAAAGAAGAAAAAGGGGAATAAATGTCGGAGGTATTTCAGAAGGCTAGGCATATTAATAATCCTTTGGTCGAACTGTGAACTGCTTCCCAATTTGGAATTATGCTATAAAGATTAACTGCTCATACACTTTGACTTAATGATTTTACTGAAGTAAATAGACAACCAAGGAGGTCCGAATCAGAAATAAAGTCCCCACAGGTAGCAAAATAATCTTAACAACACTTTAGTAGTGACCAAAAAAATCAAATAAAAAAATTAAATTTAAAAAGTTGGGTGTCCAACAGAGAAATGGCTGAACAAATGCTGTCAAAGAAAAGAAGCAGAATATTTTTTTACACCATGAGAAAAGGTAAAAATGAATAATTTCTAAATATAAAATAATACTTTTATGAAGTAAAGCTAAGAAAGTAATAACAAGTGAAAAATGCAGACAGTGATTATAATAAAGAAAATTTAAATATATTGGCAAAAGGCAGTAGCATTAATATTAAATTCAAAATCAACCTTGGCACAGAGCATTGTTGATGATACAGTCAACTATTATCTCAGTAGGGAGGTGATGGAACAAGGCAGCATGGTTCAGTGGTAAGAGCACTTAATTTGGAATCAAATGTCGTGAGCTTAAGGAGTTAGTTCTGCTACTTACTGAATGAGGGAAGAACAAAGGTGGCTACCATACTGGTAGCTAGAGGAATCACCTCATGAAGAACTCAGATCTCTCCCCACTCCATTTCATTTTTCTCAACTGTCCTTTGATCTCTCTAAACCCAAGGTCTAATAAGATTGTTTCCCTGTTCAATAAACATCAGCAGCTCCCTATTGTCTTCAGAACCAAATATAAAGAATTCTCTCTGTCTTTTACATCCCTTTACAATCTGACTCCTTCTAACCTTTGCAGACATTAAAACTTACTCCCTTCTCCCTACTCTAAATTCCATGGATTGTGACCTTGGTATTACTTGAACAAGACACTCCATCTCCTGACTTGTGTCTTTCCATTATTGATCCCTTCAACCTAGAACTCTGCCCCTTATCATCTGTAATTCCTGACTTCTTCAAGTGAAGTTTCTCAGATAAAATTCTAATTTCTGCATGGAGCCATTCCTGATCTTCCTGAATCCTAGTACTTTCCATCTGAGATTATATCTAATTTGTCCTTTATACGTTTTACTTTTACATAGTGGTTTGCATGTTGCCCTCCCCTCCTCATTAGATTGTGAGCTTCTTGAGGGCAGGAATTTTTTTTTTTCTTTTTCTGTCTCTGCTAAGACTGGCATAGTGCCTGGAAAATAGTAGACAGAGTTACTCTCATTGATTTGCTTCTCATACTCTTACTGGATACTTGATATATTCACAGACTGGCTTTTCTGTAGGCTAAAGGAATACATTGCATGACCCAATTTGGACTGCTGCAGGGCCCCAAATGTTGCATCCAGCTATCACAAATGCAATAAATACATTACATTCATATCAATGATTATGCTTAGATTTTTAGAGAAATGTCAACAGTATCTGCATAGCATCCCTTATAGCTTCAGTTTTGATAGTTAAAATTTCCTTGCTTTTTCATAACTGTCTCCTAGCCTTCTTCTCTAATATATTTCATTTTTAGACTCAGTAACCATTAACATTTAGAAGGAGCATTGAGCCTAGAAGTTTAATCATTTGGGTCTCTCCTGGTGCCATAGCCCCTCAACCATCACTTCTTACCACTTTCATGCTGCTTCCCTTTTCCCCCTAATGACAAAACTAATTCAACCTCCTGGTAGCTGCTATGCAGTGTGGAGCTCAAGCCGAGAATGTTTTCATTCCTGCCTCCCAGTCCCGTGGAAATAGAGCGACAGCAGTGTGATTGCAAAACAACCCATCTTCTGCCTGAAAATAATTCACCATGTTCATGAAAATCCACTCATTATTAGTGCTTAACAAGGGCACCTGTGAGCCTTCCAGCCCCAACACCCCTGGTCGATTGGGCACTGGGCAAGTTAATTGTGAAGGGGAAAAAGAAAAGTTCAGTTTTGAGGAGCAGAAGGTCCCATAGGCTTTTTCTCCTTTACCTCATTAAACCTGAATAAATTGCAGCATCTTCAAGTAAAACTGTGGGAAAGGCATTTTGTTGTTGGCCTAATGGTGATCCACAGGTGCAGGTAATTGCAGACACATTTAGATGAGCCCTTTCCCCACACCTGTACTGATGATGGAACGTCAGCTAACAGGAAGGCTAAGACAGCCATTAAGGGTTGGCCCTTGCCAAAGGGACCAGCAGCCTCAGGAGTGGGTTGGTGTCTGTATGAATTTCCTTACTTCTTACTTCAGTACTTACAGACTGAAACATCACAGTTCCTTAAAATAGCTTCCATTGTCTCGATGAGATTTTTGCTAAGCTCTCTTTTAGACAAACAGTTACCTCTTGGGGCACAGATGGTAATAAGATACAACATAGAATATACTAAAATAGTCCTTTAAAAGTTTCAGCTTATGCCACTTTCATTTCAGTCATTCTGAGCTTGCTCACCAGGAACCTTGGCAATCACTTAGAGTCCACCCGGGGCTCTGATAAGTGTGTTTTCCTCTCATCTCTCTCAGAATCATGCCTCCAGGTCACTCTTAGGATATTTCCAATCTTGTCCTCTCCTACCTTTCCCTTTCCAGATACAAATGTTGCCACACTGTCCCCCCCTTCCCCCATTATAATAGAAATTCCTTGAGGGCAGGGGCTATCTTTTATATTTGTATACTTACTATTTAGCACAATGACTGAAGAAGAGAAAATGCTTAATAAATTCTTTCTCTTTCAGCAGCTTTCTTACCCTGGAGATACCAACTGCCCTGAAGATCTTTTTGCTTTTTTCTTTTCCTTCTTTTCTTTCTTTCTTTTTTTTTCTTTCTTTCTGTCTGTCCTTAGCCTGGTTCACCAATTCATGGGATAGCCATGCTATGTTCACGTCACTCCAGGTCTATTTCTCACTATTTGGACATTTCCACCTATTCTTGATCAGCCTCCCCACTCTCCTTACCCCAGGTCCCATTTACATGGTATCATCCCCCATTAGAATATGAACTCCATTAGACTGGAACTGTTATTGTTTGTTTATATTTTCATCCTGAGAAACTAGCACCAGCTCTTGGTCCATAGTAAGCACTTAATAATTGTTCTATCTATGTATATATATCTACCTATCTATCTATCTATCTGCATTCCATCTCCAATAGTCCTGATTTATATCTTGCCACTGTTCCTGTATGACCCTAGAGTTGAGAAAGTGAGGCTGGTGATTTTGCATAACCTACCATCACTGAAATCCAATTCACTTGCAAGTCCATGGCAACATCTTCCTGAGGTCATAATTGTCTTCAACAATGAAAGACAAAATAAAAACCCCATACCTATCTGTGGTAAGGTTCATGCCATAAGGAAGATGAATTTTCTGGATATATAGCCTCAAGAAAATCAAAGATAAAAAGCAAACTCCAACAGAAATCAACTAAAATTAAACTTTAAGAGCTTATTATGTGCTGAACACTATGCTAAGGGCTAGGAATTCACAAAAAGACAATGACATTTTCTGTCCTCAGGTAGCTTATATTCAGAAAGAGGAGAGAACATGAGATAGGCTGATAAAAGATTAGTACAGAATAGTTGGATACCTAGACTACAGTTATGGGAAGGAGAACAATATGTACATCCTCATGCAAAAGTAAAATTTGAGTTGCCTATTAATAGAAGCCAGGTTTCTTAAATCTTTCTTAGAGATGGAAATAAGCATTTATTAAGTGCTAACTATGTGGCAGGCACTGTGCTGAATGCTTTAGAAATATTCCTACCTCTCATTTGATCCCCAGAACAACTCTTTGAGGTAAGTCCTATTATGCTTGAAAGATGAAGAAACTGAGGTAATCAGAAGTTCAGTCATTTGCACAGGGTTACAAAGCTCATAAGTCTCTGAGACCAGATTGGAACTAAAGTCTTCCTGATTCTAGGCCCAGTGCTTTATCTACTGTATCATCTTATCTGCCTCTTAGCAGTATACTATAAGATAGCAAAGCAATGAAAACATGATGGGTGCCCATTGGGAGGATGACTGAAAAATATATGATATATGAATGAATGAGTCAATCCACTAATAAAAGCACTTACTCTGTGCAAACTACCATACTAACCACTGGGGATACAAATCAGAAAGTCAAACATTCCCTGCTCTCAGAAACTCACACTCTAATGGGGAAGTTAGCACATACAGGTTTTGCTGCAAATCAGACAGAAAAGTCCCATGGTCCTTAGGGTATAGCAGCAAAGCAGATGTTAATGCTTTTTCTTTAATGTCAACTCCACTCATCAAACCATTTCAGTTTCTGATGAAGAATTGTTTGAGAGTATCAAGGGATTTGGTAGCAAGACCTTCCCCCCACCATATTTTAGTGGTTATGACTGTTACCATCTATAGGAGCAGTTGGCAGGCTTCATCTCCACAAGAGCTGTTTCCCAAGATAATAGTGGTACAAGGCACTGGGTTGGAAGTACCGCTATACTCAAGGAAACTATATTGAGGGTTTTGGGTAGTCTCCATCAGAATCTGAGGTGAATCTGATGGTGGTCTTCTGACTGACTTGGCACATGCCACCTTTCCTAGAACACTCCTAGGAAAGAATATTGTGTATTTTGTCAGAAGAGTTTCTATTCTGGATGTTTTTGTTTAATTGTTTTTCTTTGTCATAAAGAAGGATTCATTCTGAAGGGAGCTTAGAAAATGACTGTGATATAAAGACAAAAGACATCAATAAAACATATAAACAAAAGAAAGATGATTTATGGTCTAGTCTTTAATTCCTTTTAGTCAATGAGAGACTGTAGAAACTTTTCAGGGGAAATTTTTAAATATTAAAATGAAGATTTACATTAATGTTTACTATAGATACTTTACCACATATTTCTTTTTACATTCAATATTTAAATATTAATAGCTTCTTGTATTGACTTGACAAACACTCATAGTAAAAACAAATCAGTGGTAGAGTTTAAAGCAGGAGAGAGAAATTACAACAGGTTGATTTTTCATCTAACTCTTCCTACTGACCAAATAACTTGCAGAGTCTGAATTAGTCCCCTCTACAGCTTTTATATCATACCATGGCTTAACATAGATCGTGATGGAATTACCTATAAAATTGTTTTAGAGCTTTCTTTTTTTTGTTTTATAAAATGTAATTTTATGTTTGGTGTTATATAGGGCAAAACATTTTCACAAGGTTTTTTCTTTTTTTTGGGGGGGGGGGGTGCTACAATCAGTGATTAACAACACACAATAGTGGTCCAAACTTTCTAAGTAATGATCACTGGACAAACTTGATACCCTCTCACATCTGCACAAATTTGAATGATAAGGTGGCAAAAATGTTAGAACTGGACTTCTGTATTTCCAGTGGTTTCCCCCATTCAAATGTGTTAAGAAATGACATGTAATTCAATTCATAAAAAAAGTAGCATTTGTATTCTGGTAGTTACATGCTACTTCTATTACATAGTAAAGTTGAGAACCAGGACTACAAAGACAGAAGTGTGAGTGAACTTTTATTGAGAGAGGGAAATTGTCAAATGAAATAGCAGCAACTGAAGAGCAAGAAAACTTCTGCTGTCATGGGATTTATTTTACAGTAGGCATATTTCAGTTTATGATCCCTAACTCTAAAATGTCAAACTTGTTTTCATTTGACCCAATACTTTCCGATCTCTCCTTATAGAGGAATATATAGTAAGGCATGTGAAAATCATTTACTAAAAAGAAAACCCTGAAAAATAAGATAGGAATATGGGGGATAGGGATGGGGTGGAGGAGAGGGGAGGAGGAGTACGGCAGCTATGTAAAACTGTACTTGTATTTAACTACATTTTCATATCTTCATTGTAATACAAAACACAGCCACCTGGTTCAGATTTTTAAAGACCACACATACTTTACTCCTCTAGGTAAGCGTTTGGAAGTTACTTATGTTTATATGCAATGAGCTATTAACACTTTTCTACAGAAGTAACTGCACACCAGGAAGGCCAGGAGAAACACAAACACAAACCCAAACCCAAAGCTTCAGTGTGAAAAGACTATAAATGATTGATTTCTATGCACATGGATGAGTTCTCTTTGCTATAGGAAATTCAAGTGTAACTATAAGGAACAGAGACAGGTAAACAAAATTTTCTTGAGAGAAAGGAAGATGGCAACCCGTATGAATGCTAATTTTCTGTACTTCTGCAGCATCAAATTCTTCTCTTGCACTGTCTGATGTCCATAATGTTAGGTTGTCTCTAAGAAACTGCATAAGGGTATTGTCTTTATCAGAAGACTCTTCTAGGAAGAATCATGTTCTGCATGGGCCTCATCAAAAACCATTTAGCTAATATGCAAGCAAGCTCTGAGTTACTGAGGATCTCGAAGTAAAATACAGACATGTTAAGAGCTAGGCACAGGTAAATAGGATGTGTAGATGGCATCTCTTTTGACTCCAAATGCTTCTTTAGAAGCTCCCTTGGAGATTATCTATTGTTTGTTTGTTTGTTTGTTTTTGGTCATAGCCACAAGTTACTTCAGGGAGGTACAGGAAGTAGTCTCTCATTTTCAGATAGAAGACCTGGCCCTCTGGATTGGTCGCATTGGCTGTTAAAATTTTTCCAACAATTCCAGGGCAGTGGCACTGCTGGATCGTCATTCACATTACACTTTCTCCCGGTAGCCCTTGGCCAATGCATCTTCTGGTCAGTGGTTTCAATTTTCTGTTCAACGCTAGGAAACGACCCTCCAGGCTGACCTTCATACCCTGCCCCCCTCATCTCCTTCCCCCTTCTTCCGTCTAGGTTCTTGTAGACCACCGAGAACAGGTTGTGCTTCTCTTTAGAAAGATCGTCATGGAGGTAGCCATGGGATCCTACCACTCCGCCAACTTGGCCTTCTGGATAGTTTTAGTCTTCTCCATCTCAGGTGGATGTAGGGGCCGTGGGGTGGCTGGAGGAGGGATCCAGGGAGAGGGAGAAGCAGCACCGAGGGTAGGCAGGAGAGAATCAACCCGGATCGGAAGAGAGTACTTGAAAGCTTCAAAGGAGCGAGAGGGAAGACGGGAAAGGAAAACATGGTTGAGAAAGAAGAGAGAAGCAACGAAAAGGGGGAGTGGGAGGTGGGGAAAGAGAAGGAGGGGACTGTGGAAGACAATATGTCCTCCACCCCTAGAATCGTTTGAGTTTTACTAGAAGTTTAAAGATACTAATCCCTGCCTCTCCATTCGATAGTACCATCTCTATGGATTCTTCTGTTGCGTTGGACAAAATAACAACACAACCTAGAATAAAGTACGCTTAAACCAAGAAAGAGAATGCTTATGAAGCCTTGTCATATATGGTTATGGTCCAAACTCATCTCTCCACCTCATAGAAAAATTCATTCTTCATGAAAATGAACAGTTAGATATGTAAATGACTGTTATTTGTTTTAAAGCAGACGCTGCACAGTCAGGAAGAAACGTAGCCAAGTTCTCCCACAAATACTACCTGTGTACCATTTAACAGGTCACTTAATTTTGTTGAGCCTAAGTTTCTTCATATGTGGAGTGAATGAGTTTTTGTATTGTTTCTAAAGTCTCCTCCTCCTCTAGCTAAAATTCTATGGTCCTGTGTATTTGTTTTGTTTCTGTTTGTTTTTGCAGAGGAAGTATGGTGTAGTAGACACCATACCTCAAAGACAGGAAGACCAAAGTCAAAGTCACCCTTCTTCCACATATAGCATTGTGTGATAGTGAGCGAATCACATTAACCCCTCCTTCCCCTCTTATCCCAGACAATACTCCAAGTCTATAAGTTGCAGAAAGGGTATTGCTGACCATCCCACCACCATCACCACCATCACCTTGACAGAAATTGTACAGTAGGAATTTTTTTACACTGATCAGTCCTAGGTGTTGTAAAATATGTGATACAATAGAATGACTACTGGAATCAGAGTATGGTTTTTAGTTTTGCCTCTGATAGCTTACTATCTATGACCTTGGATCAATTTTTAAATAATTTGTAGAATCAGTTTCCTCATCTGTAAAATGAGGTAGTTTGACTGAGTATCTTTGGAAGATCTTTCCCAGTGTAGGGTATGATTCCATAACCTGAATATTTGAGTCGCGGTGCCATGGAGTACAATAAACAGACTTCCTAAATCTTAGAAATATATCTTTCTTTTTTTCTCTCCCTCTCTTCTTTTCCCTATCTCTACCATCTCTTCTTGCCCAGTTTTTCAGTCATTCTGGCTCACACTGTGTCTTCCCTCTCCCTTCCTTTCCCTTTCCTTCTCCCTCCCTCCCTCCATCATTCTTCCCTCATCCCCTTTCCCACTTTTTGTCACTCCATGTCTCACTCTCTCTGTCCGTGTCCTTATCTTTCTCTTCTCCCATTTCCTCCCTTTCTCTCCTCCTTCCACCTCTCTCACACCCTGTCTTCTCCATCTCCCGAAAACAAATGTCAATTTTGAAAGCAGTATACCCCCTTTTCCATTAGAACTCCCACTCTTACTTATACAGCTTGAACCCTCCAACCTTAGCTCAGAATGGAAAAGGATATGACTCGTATTCCCAATTCCTTAATTGTCCAAAACAGCTCACAACTCTTCTCTTTGTGTGTGTGTGTATGTGTGTAATTTTGCACAAGAGGATCAAAATATAAAGAAAGAACAAAATTATAAAATAATAGCAGTCTCTTTATTAATTCTAATTCTAAAACCAAATGTGAAGGTCAGGCTCCCCACCATTTGTCTCACTCAACCTATATTCCTTTAAAAAATATTTTTAAGCTGGTTGCTCATATAATTGCCCTTTCTCTCACCTTTCAACAGAAAGGCCATTCAGAAATTTCTGCTTAATTCTACCCCCTTCCCAGCCAGCCCACTTAACATCCCAGAAAAAGACATTTTAGATATACATTTGACATGCCAGGGGAAGGAATAATTACTCTCTATCTTAGTCTTCCATATTGATTAGGCTGCAAATTACCACTCTCTTGCCAAAGATTTGGGATGAGAAGAACCTAAAGCTATTTCTGCATATTTTAAGGTCTACTTATACCATGGGAACATGCCAAAGCAGATCTGCAACCAGCACAGGGTAATCAGGTATTTGCCTCAGGGTGCTGAATCTTAGTGGATACTTTTGAGAACATTCACATTTCTTCTCCAACAAATCACTTCAACCTTCTGGACCTCACATGTAAAATTAGGAGGTCAGAAAAGATTACCTACAAGACTTTCCTCACAGGGTTGCTATTAGTCTCAAAGGAGATAGGCTATATGGCTTTGAAAACTTTAAAATGATATGTGAATGTCAGAATTCATCGTCATTATTACAAGTAGACACAGTCAATATGCCATGGGGTCTACTCTTCTTTACTGCAGGTAATTTTAGATCAGCTATCAATCTTCTGTTTAGAAGAGGTTGCTGTTCATTTGGAATAACACTATTGATTTGGTTTCAGTCTATACTTCTCTTTCTGCTCTAGGGGGAAAAAAGACAGATATGATTTTCTGCCTTTCTTGTATGCATTTGCACATACATCCCAATGGCAGAGACCTGTATAACCTTTCTTATTTGAGTGCAGGTTCCTTTCTGAATACAGACTGCAAATTATGTCAGCTATGATGAATTATATGAATTTGCTCACTTGAGGAGAAATATTTATAAAAGATTCCCATTTTGCTCTTTAACATACTGAAACTTCCTTAAACATCCTTTTGAAGTTCCCCATTTATTCACAGAAGCACTTTGTAGTGAAATCGTCCCTCTAGTCAGTTCCTCATATATGATATTACCTCTCCTGCCTCCACACCTTTGCAGAACAGTCCCCCAAACCTGTCCATTCTTGACCATCTGTGACTTCTAAAATGCCTAATTTCCTTAATAATGCAGCCCATCTTTTTTGATCCTTCTAGTTTTAGGACCCCCTCCCTCTTAAAACTGATTTGTACATATCTTGTTTTCACTAGATTCTATACATGTTGCATCATTGAGTAGCCTATAAGACCTCTGAGGGCTTGGTCTGTTACCTTTTTAAAAATTTTTATTTATCCCTTTCACTTAGGACAGTGTCTGGCAAATAAGTTACTTACTAAAGGCCCCTTGAAGTGAAATGAATTGAATGCTAGTCAGTAGACCCATATTAAATATAAGCACCATCCATTATACTTTTTTTTATAAAAAATATAATGACCATATTAAGAGATCATGGGATTTTCAGTGCAGATCCAACTAACATATTCAGAAATCTTACAAGATGTATTCAATATATTTTTTTAAATGGCAGCTATTTGTTCCATTTAGGGCCAATCTAAAAATTTAAAGAAGATGGATTGATTTAAATTCCCCTTCCAATAGCAATTCCATTCTTTTCAGCATCCTAAATCATTTCATCACAACTCCCACTCCCACACCTGGGGTTTATCTCTACCTCTTTTCAAATCCTCTCCTGCTTCCATTTCATTCCACCCTTCCTCAAGGTTGTACATGTCAGTTATCAAGCTGTCTTCCTTTATAGTTGACAATGGCTAATATCAATAGGAATATATATATATATATATATATATATATTTAAAACTTAGAAAAAAGATAATTGCAGACAAAATATAAGGCTCATTCTCCAGAGAAAATAGCCAATAAATGGAAAAATATTTCTAGTACAGTAAGAAGAAATTATATTGATAGGCTCCATTCCTTAGTTCTATCTTTTTTGAAAGTTACTTCCAAAATGTGTTAACTTTCTGAATGTTGGTACAGTGGAAACAGTGCCAGGTTTGGGAACAGGAAATGTGAATTTGAATTTGGGCTCTGGTGCTTACTATAACTGTATCATTGTGGTTATTGCTACTGTTGTTGTATCTGACTCTTTGCTACCCCATGGATCATAGAATGTCAGGCTCTTCTGTCCTCCACTATCTCCCAAAATCTATTAAAGCTCATATTCATTACTTCCATGCCACTGTCTATCCATTTCATCCTCTGCTGTCCCCTTCTCTTTTTGCCTTCAGTCTTTCTCAGCATTATACCTTTCCAATGAATCCTGTCTTCTCATCATGTGGCCAAAATATTTTAGTTTCAATTTCAGTGTTTGTCTTTCCAATGAATATTCAGTGTGACCTTGGGCTAATCAGTAAGCCTCCTTCTCTCTTAGGTTCTTCATATATATGTATATAAGTATGTATGTGTATATATACATATATATATATATATATAATTATCAGTATACAATATATATTATGTAATTATGTAATATATATATTATATAATATCATATAATTATATAATATATTCATACATATAATATGTTTTGGATTGGACAGAATTGCCTTTAAGTTCTGGCCTATATCTGAATCTATTGTCCTTTATTTAATACCTTATATATGACAAGATTTGATCCTCACAACAACTCTGTGAGATAGATAATTGAAATATTATTAAACCTGTTTTATAGATGGGTAAAATGAGTTCCAAATATGAAGTGAATTAGTCAAAGTCCAACACAAATCCATTTCTCCTACCTCCAAAGTCATGATCAATGACCTCCAACCCCAGGTCTCAGATGATGTTAAAAATTAACTTATAGATAATATTGCTTAGAAAACCACACATCTTTATATATTTCATTTTAATTAATATAGCATCATATCAAAATGAGATAGGACCTACATTTCAATATGCTTTGAACTGCACTCAGGAATGTTGTGTACTGTATATTTAAAACCTCTAATCTTGTGAAATTCCTTCATCTTACAGGTGAGAATCTGAGGTCAAGGGAGGCTAAATAATTTATCTAGGCTCACATATGTAGTAAGAAGAAGAGTCATGATTCAACCTGCAGACCTCTGATTCTCAATCCAGTTCACTTTCCCTTGTACTATGCTGCCATATAAAGTAGATCCAATATTTGAATATAAGCTTGACAAGGAGACTGACCAGGTCCTCTATATTTGTTACCTCTACTCTATTCTTTATAAAATGTCCAAGCCATGGATGTTTGTTGGATTGGGTCACGTGTCAAGAATTTTGTGGTTATTCCATGATGGTGAATGAGAAGTTATGCATTTTGTGTGAAACTCTCCAAAGTTATTTCATTTTAGTTTTCAAAAGTTGTCCAAGAGAGTCATCATACCTTAGTGGCTTTAGACTAGCCTAAGAAGAAGTTCTTGGTTCAGTTTCTGCCTTTCACATATAAAGATGATATGATCCTCCTCCCAGCAGTGATGAAAAAAATGCATTATCCTCGAAGCTACCCAAACCCATATCCTTGGTGTCATACTCAACTTTTCACTGAGTGTAAAATTTATTTGCAAATCTTAAAGTTCTTTACAATTCTAAATGTGGTTATTAAATAGATGAAGAGCCATAGCAGTTCCTCGTATTATAATTCCTAAATGTACCTGCATTCTTTAATATATATTTATCATATGTTATTTTCCATTTTGATGGGACACTGTTTCTTATTGCCACATGGCAGGTTTGTCTTATTAATACAGCCAATATTTACACTGCCAAAATCTGATACAGCTACACTTGAAGTCTGCATCAGTATGTCCTTGAAACATTTCTTATATATAAATGATAATGTTCTAACTAGCATATTTTCAGAGTACTTACTATCTAAATCTACAATTCAAAAACAAAAACACAGATCCAGAAGCATTATTGTAGAGTGAAGAGAACTGTGATTTATAGAGTCATAGAATCAGGGTTCCAATCCCACTTCTGATTTTTGCCCACCACATGACAAAAGAATGGCATTTAAACTCTTTGCATCTCAGTTTCCTTATTTTTTGTCTTTTTTAGTAGCCACTGAGTGTTAGATACTATCAAAAGCATATACAGGAAATGTGCATTCTTGCCAAGTTTGAATAAATTAGACAATTTCCTGATTTGAATGTTGGACTTTTTCACTATTTTGATGACACTGTTTTTAGATTCATGAAAAGCAAGAAAGTTCTACACTAAATTCAAATATATTTCAGCCAAAGACACTAGTCCAGACACCTTTTCTTTTCTTCTCAATTTAAGTGTGTGATTCACAAACTACAGATTATATCTCATCTCATCTGTAGCTCAGAGTATAGCAATCAAATCAGAACTATCATTGAACTATCATTCTTGAAAGGTATGTGACATCCAGTTGCCCTATTGCTCTATTTACCTTCCCTTTTGATGTACTTGTGATCAAAACACCACTTTTTGGCCACTATTCTACTTTATGTATTGTGTTCCCCTACAGGGTTGACAAATTATGGTCCCAGGGCTGAATCTATGCTACCACCTATTGTTTATGTGCAAGGAGTATGGGTTTTTTTTACATATTTCAAGAAAGTTTTAACATTGTATTTAATCCTTTTTAAAATTACTTCCATTTCTCCCTTTTTTCACATTTGAAAAGTGTGGAAATGGTTCTTTTGGATGTTTTGGGGGATTGATGGAAGGAATTGTGGATGTTTGCCCAAAGAAGAGAAGATATGGGGAAAATATGATTGATATCTTCATGAATTTGAAGGGCACACATGTAAAGGAGGAATGAGACATACTCTGCTTTCCTCTAAAGAGGAAAACTAGAAGTTATGAATCAAAACTTCAGAGAGGCAAAACAAAACAAAAACAAAAACAACAACAACCTAAACCTGCCCCAAAGTGGAATGGAATTCCCTCAGAGGTGGTAGATAACCCTATACATCTCTTCCTAGGTCTTCAAGCAGAGGCAGATAAACTCTTATTACACTGAGAACTCCTTTAGTGTAGAGACTGCTTTCTATCCTTTCTATGTCCCATCAGTCTCCCTCACACATAAATCCTGTAATAATTTAGATAAGTAAACTCTAGGAGAAACTGGATTAGCATTTGGAACTGGTTATTCTGACCACTAAGTCCAAGGAAAGAAGACAAAATCAAAGTTCTTTCTCAAGCATCTATAAAAAGTTGCTGGAACAATTGATTGCATCCTCAAGTTGTATTGGAATTTACATGAGAGGTCCTCAGCAAATTATTTCCATTAAATGTCATACAAAAGTTGGAGTCTAATATACCCACACAATTAAAGGCATAGCATCAAAACACCTAGAATCTCCATAAGACATAAACTTGAATTTAATACTTTGTACAAAGAAGGGACTGCCTTATAATTATTGAAATTGATGTGTATTCAAGATAGATAGCATGGTGTAGTGGATAGAGAGCTGACATCAGTGTCACAAAGACTTGGGTTCACCTCTTGCCTCTTACACATATTAGCTGTGTGACCCCAGACAAATTATTTAGCATCTCATTGCCCCAAGAGGCTTTCTGTGTTTACAAATAGAGGGAATTTCCTCGAAGGGAGTTCCCCATTGCTACAAGTTTGGTCCTATATGATTTCTCTATGTGAGCACTGCAGCTTGTTTACTATCCTCTCTATTTTTCTCCCACACTTACAGTGTAATGGCCCTAACTTTTCCCAAAGACAGGGTACAATTGAGCCTTGATTTATCTAATGCCTGTCACTTTGAGTATGATCGCTTAAGGAAAAGATTAAACAACCATTTTCTTCGAGTGTTCGGCAGTGTTTTCTGTTAGAATTGGCAAGATTACCCATGCTTATCATGATTAAATGCCATACTTATTTGATCAAAATAATTATATGAAAACATGACATTTAAGCTTGAAAAATTTTCAAGCACCATTTTCAAAAAGTATTATATTAAAGGCAGATCAATATTCCTTCCACTATCTCCCAGCCATATCTTCAAAACCTGAGATAATTGAGTATTTCAACAACCACAAATCATGTATTGATCTTGAGAATTTAGATACTACATTGAGGATAACATGCCCACATGCTCACACAGCACTTGTTGATGAGACACTTATATTTACTTTCATCTATCATAGCAGTTTCAAAGATCGCTCAAATTGTAGGAGAACATAGCTTCAGGCATTCAGGCTATTTCAGAATTTCACTTATAGGATGGTCTGACCCAACTAGGTCAGACCACTTCTGATATATTAGAATTGGTGATGTTTAGCCTGCATAAGAGAAAAGTTATTTCTAGTTGTTGAAAAGTTTGCTTTGTTTTATTTCTGACAGTAAGCCAGCAAGCCAACTTTTGCCTCTTTCTGTCTTCTTTCTGTGTGGCACTATATGTAGCAAGGCCTATATATAATGAGGGCCCATATATAACAAGGGTTATCCCCCACATGCAGCATAGGAGATATCATTACATAGCTTGAAGGGAGGCTCAATAGACATCTCTAGCTTCTTCTCCCATTCTTCTGTAAGAGAGTCTTTAATTCCTATGAAGAGGGGAAGTAGGGAGTTGGGTTCAGAGGCTGCCACTCTGCTCTCCTCAGAAATGGAGAGGGTAATGAGCTAGAATTATATCTCTTTGCTCCCTTACATATTGTTAGTTCAGGGGATATGATCATGTTCAATCTAACTTCTGATTGGTGTTTTGACATTGGGTGAGGGAGAGGATGGCAAGCTTTATATCTAAGGTTTGACCCCATTCTCAGTAAATGCCAGTACTGCAGTGAACAGGATGAATAGCAAGGAAAAAAAAATCAAAATTAAAAACAAAACAGAAATCAGAGAAAGTATCCATGGGAGAATATATACCAGATAATATGGACTGAAGGCACTCTCCCACTGGGAATGAAGTAACTTACCTCAATGAAGAGAGAATCCCAGGTCTTATCCAAAGGGAAGGTCTCTGGAGTCTTCAGTGAAACAAGCTGGGGATAGGGACATGGTAGAGACTGCCAGCTACTCTCATGACTTCTTAGAGGCTTTTTTCTTCAGCAACCTTAACTAGGGCTGGTCTTTTCCATCTTCCCTCTCAAAATCCAAAGACATTCAACAACTCTAAGAAAACTCAAAGAACGGCATTCTCTTAATTTTACCAACATTGCCCAACTCTTCACACAGGGCAGGGCATCCATCCCCACCAAAGAGGAGAAAGTCCTATAACAATGGATTTTGGAACTGAGATTCCATTTCCATTACTCCTCATTCTGTCCTCTGAGGTCCAGTAAACAGTTTAAGAAACCCTGATTAGTAGAGCACTATTCATTCTTCTTATTCAAGCCTTTGATGCAGCTATTCTTCCCCACTTCCACCCCTTTATTCAGGAGAAACATTGTCAGTTCTTTTAAGTAATTTCCACATTGCATGAGCTTGAGGCCATCTAACATCCCAGTGGTCCATCCAGAGTTTCTCTTCATCTTATCACACTTCCAAATTAGGCACCCCAAACTGATAGTCTTTCTCCCTTGTGATTCTTCATTATTTGCAGTAGAATAGTCTGTATGTTCCTATTGGTTCTGGTTTTACTTTGTGCCTACCTATCAACATAGTATATGTATGAAAATTAGAACAGGAAATAATTAAGTCATTTTTCATGTTCAGAGTATTTGAATTGTGCTTGATGAGCTTACTCCATGCAGAAAGGACATCTAGCAGAAATCAACACTCATCAGAAAGCAGACAAAAAACAATAATCCCATAGATGACAATAGGAAATAGAAAGCAGTCAGCAGGAATGTGGTGGCCATTCTTTGATAAAGTTTGTTCTGATTCTCCAATCTAAAATTTATGTCTCCCCCTTAAAAATCTCATAAGACGTTGGCTAGAATTTTCTTTCACACTTATTATTTATTCCCTGGTGTCACAGTTATTTCCATACATGTCTTTTCCACCATGGTAAATTAGAAGCTTGAGAGTCAAGACTGTTTTGTATGCAGTATTCAAAATTCTGTGTTGACTATAGTGTGCATCGCTTAGGGGCTCTTAATAAACATTTCTTCACCTGAATTAAGTAGAACTGAATTGAATGCAATCAGATGAGTGAAAAAAAATACTTTGCAGTAGAAATATCTAAGAAGACTTCATGGAGAAAATGAAATTTGACAAAATCCAATGGACTGAAAGTATACTCCAAAAGATGATGAGAATGTTTTTAGAGTAGATAGATAGATAGATAGACACACATATTCATACATATATACATACATATACATATATGTATGTATATATGCACATACATACATATGTGTGTATGCATATGCACATATACTACATATTTTAACATCTATGTTTTTATTGAGTTTTAATTTCTCTTCCTTCTTTTAGCATCTCCCCTCCCCATTTAAAATGCAAGTAGTATATCAGTTATACATGTGAAGTAAAGCAAAACACATTGAAGGTAAGTTCATTGAGGTCAGCAGCTATGTTTCCCTTTCTATACCCAATCTAGAACAGTGTCTTAAACATTTTGTTAGTTTTATCCAGATCAGCAAGGAATTTATATTGAGACACTCAAGAAAGATTGGCATCTGTTCTAGGGAACTAAAATTTTAAGTGAATTATCAAGAGTTTGTTGTTGTTCAATCATTTTAGTGGTGATCGAATCTTAGTGACTCCATTTGGACTTTTCTTGGCAAAGATACTTGAGGGGTTTGCCATTTCCTTCTCAAGCTCATTTTATATAAAAGTAAACTGAGGCAAGCAGAGTTAAGTGACTTGCTCAAAGTCAAACAACTAGTTCAGTGGTTCTCAACCTTCCTAATACCTTGACCTTTTAATACAGTTCCTCATGTTGTGGTGACCATCAACCATAAAATTATTTTCATTGCTACTTCATAACTGTGATTTTGCTACTGTTATGAATTGTAATGTAGATATCATATATGTGGGATGTATTTAAATTGAACATAACCCACAGGTTGAGAACTGCTTAACTAGTATGTCCGAGGCCAGATTTGGACACAGATAGATGAGTCTTCCTGATTCCAAGTTCAGTCCTTTATCCACTGTGCCACCTAGCTTCCCAATGTATCAAGAGTTAATTTGCCATAATATATCAGAGATTATACTTAAATCCACAGCTCTCTAACCATTATGTATCCTTTCTTCAACATAATAGACAATTAATAAATGCTCAATAAATTGAATTAAACGTTACCTAGGTAGCGCAGGCCATAGAATGGTGGACTTAGAGAAAACAGGACCTAAGTTCACATCCTGCGCCAGTCCCTGAGCAAGTCACTGAGTCTTCCTCAGTTCAGATCCATAAACAATAATGATATATACCTTCCAAGATTGTTGTGGAGAACAAATGAGAGAATGTAACAGACTTCAAAATGTTTTACAGTTTGTCTCAAAAGTCTTCATGCACATTTAAGATTTAATAACTTCAAACAGTACAAAATAATTCTTTTCAGATGAACTGTATAAACAGTTCTCATCATCATTGTCATCCTCATCATCATTGATGTCTTTATCATTGCTGTCATCACCGTCATCAACATCAGGGACCCTGGCTTTGGGTGTGTGGCAGAAAGGAACACTATCAATTGCTGCTGCAAGAGAGCAGGGGTCGAGTCACATTTCAAGGGGCATAGGGAAGAATAGCACTTATGATCAGAAGGAACAGGAGCCCTGGTTGTAGTTCCTAAGTAAAGAGTGCTTGTGGCTGCTCACAGAGGACAGAATAGGAGAGCAGAAACCACACTTGTTCTTATATCATACCAGTTTGGGAGAACCCAAAACTGACAGACTCCTAGAGCTAATTCTGAAAATGGCGCACACACACACACACACACACACACACACACCTGAAAATGATATAGTATTCAAGATATTAGTGGAAAAGTTAAATGAGTTACAGGAGGAAATACACAGAAAACTATGGTAGTGAGAGACCTCAACTTTACCCTCTAGATAAATCTAACCAGAAAATGAAAAAAAAAAATAAGTGAAAGAGATGAAAGGAATTTTAGAAAAGTTAAATAAGATAGATGTCCTGGGGTAAATTGAATGGGGATAGGAAAACATATGTTTTTCTCAGCTATATGTGACAATACACAAAAATTGGTCATATATTAGGGCATAAAAACCTCACAACAAATTGCAGGAAAGAAGAAATATTAAATGTGTCCTTTTCAGATCACAATACAACAAAATATACAACCAATAAAGGGCCTGAATCTTCATCAAGCTTTTATTTTTAATTGACCAACGTGCTAGGGAATCAAAACATGCCATCATTCAGATGGGCCTATTTTTTAGGTAGATACCTTACTTGTTAGCAAGATTTTCTGGAATAAAATGTTCTACTAGTACTACACACTTGGGACATTCATAAAATGATTTTATATACAGCATGGATATAAAAGGGAAGAGGCATTCCCTGAAGCTCAGAGTCACTTTCTTTTCCCACCAAACCTTTGGAGAGACAGAAGATGAGTTAGAAACACAATCTGCAGGCCCCGTGGAGCTCTGACTATGGTCAATAAATGAGAGATTCTAGAAGTTGGTATGGACAACCACACCAGGGATCAGACCCTAAAACTGTATATATCAATGGTGCTTACAAAAATAATAGAAAAGAAGGGGCACAAGGAGGCATGGTATCTACTAAGGACCAGACCATGATCTAAATATAAGTGATAAGCATTCTGGATGATAAACAAACCCAAGAGCATCATTAGAAGTAGCTGCAAAAGGGATTGAATAAGCAAAGGCCCAAAACATTGAGAAACTCATTGTGTGCACAGATAATCAACTGGTTACCAAAGGTATGAATGAATGGATTAAGAACTGGAAAGAAAATGGTAGGAAAACAAATCAAAATAAAGATGTTGTCCACAGTGACCAACTCACTACACTGGATAAATGATTGAGGATATGAATGTTGAGTCGAAGCATATTCCTGCTTGTTCAAAAGTTAGCCATTGCTGAAGTCCAAGGTTAGCCAGAGAAGCAACTAGAATGAAGTGAGAAGACTCGACCAATACTTGAAGATAGTGAATTTAGTTTAAAGTATCATAGTGTTTAACCCTGCAATGTAAGTGTCAAATCATTTTCTTTTTTATCTCTCCCCCCTTTTGTTCTGGGAGTTTTTTCCCATGGCTACTGAAAAAACTGCTAAGAAAAACTGGAAAGCCGTTTGGCAGAAAATTGGATACAGAACAACCTCTCACACTATATATCAAAATAATATAAAAATTAGTACGTTATTTTTGACATACAGGGTAATAGCATAAGCAAATTAGAAGAGAATGGAATATGTTGTCCATATTCTCTCAGATATATGGATAAAGGAAGAATCTCTGGCCAAATAAGAGATAGAAAACATTCCAGCATGTAAAATGCATAATTTTGGTTTTATCAAATTAAAAAGGAGTTGCATAAAGAAAATCAATGAAGCCAAAATTAGAAGGAAAATAGGAAACTGAGTAAAATTGTAGCATATTTCTCTGACAAAGGTTTTATTTTGGAAATTATTCACATATATTAATAATAAGAGAAAGGAAGATATCCGAATTTCAGTAAGATCCAGTTGAACTCTGACTTTCTCAACTCTTACCCTAGACCACACAGAACCAGTGCAGACTGCTTGACTGCTCACATGACTTGGGTTAATGGAAGTCACCAACTTTTCCTTCAGGTAAAATGGACTGCAAAACAAACCTTGCAGTTTGTCCTTGACACTGTTTTCTAAGGACCCCTGGCTTTCCCATTTGCCTTGCATATATGCCCTACAGTTTCCCTACACTATCATCTGATCTACTGACAATGTAAGGATACCTGCCAGTGCGATGCAATCTACTCCCCTGGTACATTTGTACAACTTTTAGGACGTAGGACTTTTAAATCTTTTCTTTTATTTGCACAGCAGTTGAACTCTCTAATAGTTTTCTTTCCCCCTTTGAGCATGGTTTGTCTTTCCATAGTAATCCCCAGTGCTGAGGATGGCACTTGGCACTGAATAGGAATAGGAAGGAGTTCAATACATGCTTTTTCATTAGTTCATAGTGCCTGGTGTACAACTCCCCTTCCCCTTCCCCTAAGAGCCATGTTTTCTTTGTGGGGGGAAAAAAACCACTTGTTTTTCAACGTAGTAAAATCTTTAAAATTTGGCAAAAGTAGAAAAATCAGCAACAAGGAGAGACATTGGGAAGAAGCCCAAAATGAGTATTTGGTGATACCCTTGATCGTAATTGTATTAAATATTTTACATTTAAAATTTGTTATACCTTCTTTTGGTAAAATTTACCTTACTTTTCCAATTCTGGATATGGGTTGCTATTACAAGTTTGTAGATGTTTCTGATATAGTCTAGATGTCAAAATCAAATAACTAAATTGTTCCTGTTTAAAAAGTAATAAATACAAATGGGGGGGAAAATCTGCTAGCCTCTGTCTCTCTAGCTAACTGACATGTTTAAGAATAGACAGAGATAGGGAATAGTCCTTTGACTTCATTGATATAGAGAACTCTGGGGTGAGGAAGCTTCCTTTATAAATGCAGTTTGCTATCTTTTCTCTCAACACGGAGTGTCTGAGATTTGCCTAGACTTCTGACGGGTAAAATGATTAGTTGAGAATCAAATAGCTGGTATATATCAAAGGTGAGACTTGAACCTAGGATTTCTTGACTTCAAGGCCATATCTCTATCCACCATCCCAAACTGCCTTTGCTAGAAGCAAAAGGAAGTATAAATGAAAATAAATGGCCAATGAAAACAAATTGGGAGGGAGGTCAATTTTCTCCTTGCACCACAGCATCTATAACAGCCTTTAGCCACGTAGCTCTGTAAGTAACTTTCCAGCCAACACCAGGCATTCAATGCATTCATGATTTGTAATTTAAAACTACAGTTGTGCGAAATTGCAGGTTCAGCTTGTATGGATCCATACCCATTGAGTTTGAATTAAGATTTACAAATATGTATTAGGCTTAATAGGACAGTCATTGAATGATATGTGCAATTTGGAGGAATGAAATATAGCAAAAATGGAAATTTAAAATGTGCATGAACTTCAGTTTAAAAAACATACTGATTAGCTGTCAACCAGTGCATGTAGTATGTTCCAGGAATCAGTGTGTGTGTGTGTGTGTGTGTGTGTGTGTGTGTGTGTGCGTGTGTATATACACACACATACATACACATATCTATATATACATATCCATATGCACACATATATGTATATGTATACATCTATATAGGTTTGTATATGTATATGTATGTATATGTATATATGTGTGTATGTATATATACACATACACACACATACATACGATATGTTATGATTCTGAAAATATTCAATTTAAATATAATTTGGTAGCAATCTCCAATAGAAATAATAATCCTCCAAATCATGAGCTACAAAACTCAGAATCAAAAGGTTTAAAAAAT
Organism: Pseudochirops corinnae; assembly: GCA_028646515.1. NCBI lineage: Eukaryota > Metazoa > Chordata > Mammalia > Diprotodontia > Pseudocheiridae > Pseudochirops > Pseudochirops corinnae. The sequence goes on from CM053586.1 coordinate 322,966,165, forward strand.
GAGTGAATCTTTTTAATATGTATTTATTACCAGTATATGTATCAGAACAAGATTAAAACTTAGGAATTCTGTACTTTTGCTACTATCCTATTTCCAGTAGCATGAGACTTCATCATCGTCATCAATGATCATTATGTTTATTTGGGGGAAAATCACAACTTTGAAACACTCACTCTTATCCAATAAAGTTATAGAATCATAGATTCTTAGAAGAGACCAAAGAGGTCATACTCTATACTCCAATAATAGCTAATTGTATTCACCTCAGTTTTTCTATAGTCCATAATTCAATAATATTCTACCTAGCTCAATGCCTAGAAAGCTAATATGGTTCTAATATTCTATATAGTCTCTAGACTATTCAGGAAAGGATACCTGGAATGGGTGCCTGATGGAGAAATTTAGAGCAGTAAAGCCAGATAGGAAACGAAAATATGGTCATTTGTGTACTCTCCTTAAAGTTGTTACTAGGAAGAGATAGAAACTTTCTAATCAGAGGGTAAGATCCTAGAGGAAGAGGGTACAGATGAGATATGAATTAAAGGTCCAGAATAATCTTGCAAGTGAAGGACATCCTAAGAAATGATGGGGAAGTCCAGTGGAGCATAGCCAAGGAGAAAATGTTGAGATAATTGGCCTGGCTCCTCACCTTAAATAATGAAGGTGAAAAATTAAAGTAAACATGGAAAGAATAAGATGAACTAAATGAATGAATGACATAAAAAGAATCCAAATAAATTTCTATAAAATGAATAGTGTAGTGTAAATGGAAAGAATACTATAAGGAGTTAAACACTGAGTAATTAAAAAAAGTAACTGTCCCAGAGAACAGGTAATGAATAATTTCTTCCATACAGGAGATAAATAGAAGACTGTGATAGCAGAATGATATGTACATTGTAACATAGATTCATTATATAAGTTCTTTTTTCCTTAGCTGGTTATATTTTTTTATGACAGAGGATTGAATTTGGGGTAGGAAGGCATGGGGAAAGGATTATATCAAAGAAACACTGAAATATGAAAACAAAATGAATTGATAAAACATTTTAAATAAAATATATTATAAATTATAAAAGAAGATATCTTATGGGATAAAAGGTTAGACAGACAAAGGAAAGATCAAGAAAAAGTGCTAGAAGAAACTTTAACAAAGGTAAGATCTTTATAAGCTGATATGACTGAAGAGGTCTTCATAAAGAAGCCTTCCAACTCACATTCATCTGAGTCTTAAAAGAATAGAAAGATTTGAGTAATAAATGAGCATTTTTTTCCCCTCAATTCAAGTGAGTCACATACGGAATAATCAGAAGTCATATGGGCCATTCCAAACCACTTCAATAAATCAATTAATTAGCAAATATCTATTAAGAGCCCACTATGTGCCACGTACTGAGCTGTGCATTAGAGGTACATATTGATAAGAGGAAAATTTGTTATAAAAAGAGCCATTTCTCAAGAGAACAATGTCATAAGAACATGAAAATAGTTCTCAATGGAAAAAAAAATTCCAATTCACTACTAATTAGAGAAAGGTAAATTAATGCAATTTTGAGATTTCATCTCATACTCAAAAAATACCAAAGATGACACAAAATGAATTTAATACATTTCAGAGATTTGAGGAACACAGGCATGATAATGCACTATTGGTGAACCTGTGAATTGATAAAACACATTAAGAAAAGCAATTTGGAGTTGTTCACAAAGATTTACTAAACAGTGGGTGTCCTCTGACTTAGCTATAGTAGAGCTAGGTCTATAAAAAAAGGTATAAAAGAAAGAGGAATAGGTTCTTTATGCACAACATATAAAAAGAGATGTAACATGTGTGTATGTATATATGTGTACATATATACTATATGTGTGCTGTATATGTGTGTACGTATGCATACAAACCCTTTTGTGATGGCAAAAAATGCAAAAAATAAACCTAGAAATTGGGTTTTTTACCCAATTTCACCCATTTGGCTTTTTACCCATTTATAGAATGACTAAAATGTAGAACGTGGATCTGGAATTCCATTTTTCTGTAAGAAACAGGAAAAAATAGATGATTTCAAAAATAATTGGAAAGAATTCCACAAGCTGATGCTGAGTAAAGTAAGAAAAACTACAACAATTTATATTCTAATATAAATATTTAAAATGATCAATTTTGAAGATTTGTATAAACTGATTAAGAATAAAGTCAGCAGAAACAGAAGAACAATTTATGTAATAACAAAACTCTAAGAAGAAATAATTTTGAAGATGTTAAAAAATATTATTAGTACAATTATCTGTCATTATTCCAGAGAACTGGGATCATAGGGTTGGTGACTGTAGCATAAAGAATGAAGTATGCATATTTTTTATTTATTTTTTTTTTTTATATTTTTGCTTTATGGAGGGGGGAAGGCAGGGAAACTGGCCTTAAAAGACTCGCTCAAGGTCACACAGCTAGTGTTAAGCGTCTGAGGACAGATTTGACTCAGGTTTTCCTAACTCCAGGGCTAGTCCTCTATTCACTGCACCACCTAGCCGCTCCACATATTTTTATATACAGATATTGAGGGAATACTTTTCTTTGATTGTGTATTTGTTATAATTTTTTTTCTTTCTTTTCTTTTTTTCTCAATAGGGTGGGGGTGGGAAATAATTTTCTTTTCACTTAAAGAAAAAATAGAGACCTCAAGATGCTATAGATGTGAAAAATTGTAGGCACTTTCAGAAGAGATTACAGTATACATTTTAATTATTTATTTTACTTTGTTGCAGGAGATCTTTCATTAAGATAGAATAAATTGCAAATATAATATTTAAAAAGACATTAATATAGAGTTGTTGTTTTTTTTTTTGGTATTTTTGGTGTTTATTCCCAGTGTGAAACCATAAATTCTAGATAGTTATCCTAAGAGCCAGGAAGATTAGATTTCTTCTTATTTTTGACATATTCTATCTATACTTCCCTGAGAAATCAGTTTCCTTATTTAATCAACTGCAGTAGCATCATGGTACTCCATGAATGAACAGAAAGCCTTTTGTCATTTAAAGCTCTTCACACAATATTCCCTTCCCACTTTTCAAGTCTTTCCTCCAGATTTTCCTTGCCAGTACATATGCTAGTTTCCAATTCCACTCATGTGTATCCTGTTCTTTTCAATTTTCATGCTAGTTCCCTTTCTTTGCATTGACCATCTACCACACCTCGATGTTTGCCTTTTATGGCCATTGTAGTCTTTTAAAATGCAATTCAATTGCCAAGGTCTACAAAAGGCTTTTCTAGGTATCCCTAGCTAATCCATCTTGCCTCAGACACCTACTAGGTTTGTAATACTGGACAAGTTATTTAAAGGCCAGTGCTCTTTTTACTGCACCACCTGGTTGACCCTGTGGGGGAGTATGGAGTTTTAAGGGAGCAATTCTGGCGGATGTAACAGCTTGCTGACCCCTTTTCAGGGTGTCCCATTTGCCTTTGGTATTTACCTGCCACTCAACTCTTACCTATGGTTCCAAGAAGCTGTAACATGAGCAGTAGCCACATCCCAGTAAAACCATCTCAGCAGACAGTCTCATACAGGTTAACGGTCATAATTGACTGGACACAAAACCCATTCGTGAGTTAGGGGCAGATGTCCACCCCAAGCATGTGTAGCCTTCCCCCAAGCAGAAGAGGTGGATGAGAACATTTTGTTCCAAGGGCCATGAAGGCCACTGAAGCAGGCACTGCGGAGCACTAAGAACTTAATCAGATACTGAAGACACCAAAGACATCCACTGCATCCTGGGCCATCTTCAATTATCCTAACTTTTTTCTTCATCTGGATTTTGATTTTGATGGATTTTGATGACTCTCGAAGAGTGAGTGAAGTTGATGATTTTGTGCTTCTCTGCCTCACTTTAAATCCGGTTCACCTGTAAGTCATCACCTTACGATGTCGTTGGTACTCTTAGAAAATGAAGGACAAACAACAAGAAAACAAGAAAAACAGTTAATATATATATATATTTTTATTCCATAGTTACCTTCAAACTATTCTATATGTATCTTTTCCACTCTGATTTATTTCCAGATCACTCCCCACCAAAACAACAACAAATGTGATCTCTTGAAGAATAATGGCTATTTTCCCTGTCTTTGTAACCCCTGTATTTTGCATGGGGCCAGGTCTGTGGCAAACACTTAATAAGTGCTTTTTTGAAGGCAAACTAATGCACTGTTGATGGAACTGTGAGTTTCTCTACCCATTCAGAAAAGAAATTTGAATTATGTCTTTTAAGGAACTAAATTTTGTATCCCCTTTTAGCCATCAATATAAATAGTAAATCTCTAAAGAGATCAAAGAAAGATGAAAATGTTTTGTGTGCACAGAAAACCTTTATTATAGCTCATTTTGTATTGGTGAAGACTTGGAATCTGAGTGGGCACCCATTTGCTTGAGAATGGTGAAACACATGATCAATATTGGGCCATAAGGAATGAATGTTCTTACATAAACATCCACCCAGGATAGTTCACCATCTGTCCCACCACTCATCTCTCTTTCAACCACCCCCCTATAAAATACATTCCCACCATTGATTACCACTCTCCTGTTAGGATGGAAGCTCTGAAAGCCCTCTCCCACTTCTTTTCCCTCTTTTAGTTCTCCCTCTCCCTCTCCTTCCATTCACCTCAAATTTGTATTTCCAGCACCTAGCACAGTACCTAGTATATATTTAGCATACAATAAGTATTCATCCATTCATTCATTCAGTATGACTGCAAAGAACATTCTAGGCACTCTGCTGATATCACAGAGTAATTACTTTGCTGGGTAGAACCTTCAGGGCTTGCAGGTGTTACAAGCTTGGAGCAGGGGTGATGGGGATGATCAGGAAGGAAAAACAAGAATTCAGTTTTCTAGGCATCTCCATGAACATGCTAAATGAAGACAACATCAGTGGTTCAAGGCCTTTAAGAAAGAAATCCATATGAATGGAAATCTAATACTCTTTTCATGCTGCTATGGAATATTATTCTAGTTACTAATACTCTGCTAATACAAAACTATAAATTTTGTTCCATTTCATATAGTTACTGGGAAACAGCATAAAATATCCCACATAGAGCTGAAGGTAAGGAATTAGGGATTGGCGAAAACATGAGTACTGAAATGGCTAATAGTTTATAAAGTAGGAGGGGGTATTGTCTTCATGAAAATAATGAGCCAAGTGTCTAGGGAACAGATGTTCCTCTTTATTAAATGTGTGAGACAGTGGGGATGCTTATTCAGTCAGGAAGCTGGCAGTGCCTTTGGAGCCATTTTTAAGTGGCTACAAGAGTTAAGAGATAGTCCTTGAAGACCCATGCTCTGGTTAAAATGAAAGTTCAGTTTGGGGCAGATGGCACCTTCAGCCACTTGCCAAAATCTTTGAAAACTATGACAGCTTGTGTGGTTGCCCAGACAGTGATTTGGCTACACCTCAGGTTGGAGGACATGATTTTGAATGCACACCTCACAGGAATTCCATTTGGCAAAGGCTCACTTTTTGGCAAGAATGTGGAAGGACTTCTTGAGTAAGTATTCAAGAATAAATTGTGTCTGCCTAAGAATAAACCTCTTTGGGGAGGAGGAGAGAGAAGGACAGAGCAGATGAAGCAGAGGTAGAAAGTTTTTAGCTTGGCAAGAGACTCGAGAAATTCTCAGTCAGTAAAAAGACCCCTTTCCAGGCAAAATTTGGACTGATCTTCAAAGACTCCATAGAAGGGGAGAGTGTCTGGTTACTCGGTCATTGTTCTGGATGAGGGAATTGAGTAATAAAGATCATATGTGAACTTAAAAAAAAGTGGAGTCTAGAGATTTAATTCAAGCAAGCATTCACCTAAAAAAATTAAATGTGTTCTGAATTATGTAAAACACATTTTAGTTTGTAGAAGCCTGGTGCCACACTATTCATGGATACTTAAAATGCTAACCTAAATTTACAAACCTCACTTCCTCCATTTCCTTCTGTCTGCAATCCTCTTGAGGAACCACCTCCATTCAGACGGGTGAGTATCAGATATGACAAGGGGCACACAGCACAGAGTATTTGGCGTCCACATGCAGATGTGCTAAGTTGTCTGCATTTCAGCACAGTGTGTACAATTTCATCAATTTTAGTACTTCATCAATCCACAGTAAGTTTGTATGTGTTCCAATAGACATATAACACTGCCATTCGTTGATTAAATGGGCAAAATACAATATTGATGGTTTGTAATTTTGTAATTGCTTAAAAATATTTTCTAACAGTTGTATAGCAGTTGTGAAGGAAACTTGTTTAAAAGGTCATTTACCCTGATGATGGCACAATGGAAAGATTGTTATACTTGGAATCAGGGAGACCTAAGTTTGAGCTTACTTTGTGCACTTGCTTTGTGACCTTGGGCAAGTCACATGAACTTTTGCTTTTTAAAAGTCTTCATCTGTAAAATGGGGTGAATAATAGTACCCATTTGACATAGTTATTGTGAGAATCAATTGCATTTTTTTTCCAAATACATGTAAATACAGATTTTTAAAAATTCATTTAAATTGATACAGATACCATCTGTAATTTGCAAATTTTAAATAGTAGCACTTATTACAATTATGATACTAAGTAGACAAAATTGCCTATTG
>CM053586.1:322979067-322993454 GCA_028646515.1 Pseudochirops corinnae
ATTGACAGAACCCAAAGTACATTATTCACAATGTAATGACATAACAATTTGTCACCAAAGAGGCCACATAGTTTTAAACAAAAGATATCATTCAGTAAGTCCTTAACTCAATCATCCTTAAGGAGCAGACCTCCTTAAGGGACACAAAGTACAAAGGTCAATGTTCTCTACCCCTAGGTCACAGTAAATCATAATCATCTCAGTCAGCATGAAGTACCCAGGAGGAGGTCTTTTCATCTTGACTTGAGGCTGACTCTCAGGTTCCATAGTTCCTCTTCCATAGTCCCAGCTACTGCCTGAATCTAGCCAACTGTTACCTGGACTCAAAGGAAGGCAGCTCTCAGCTCCTTGTCTAGCTCCTTGTCTAGTTTCTCATCCAGTTCTCATTCCATATTGAAGCTCAGTGTACAGTCCAACTTAAGTCCTTCACAATTCCTATTTCTGGGGATACAAAGCTTAACAGAGCCAAAACAATATTCATACACATTATCAGCACCATCATCAATTCACTATCTGCCTGTGAAATCAACAGAGACCCACAAATAAGGTCCAAGAGGTCACCACAAATCTTCAGTAAAGTTCCAGGACCTCCAAAATCCTCCTCCAGGACTTCTGAAAACAGACAACAAGAAAATCCTCTTTCAGGGCTTTCAGTAAGATCCCAGGGCTTCTGCACAAAATATCACAAACAAATATCAACACAGACACAACACAGAAACATAGAGTGCCGTGATACCACAAGTTTTCTCCTTCTCAACTCTGCTAGCACAGGAGTTCCCTTCTCAGTTTTACTCAGTTCAGATCTACTCTCTTCCAGTTTGGGCTTCTCCTTATATATGATCATTAGCTCCTCCCCTCCCTGTTGTATCAGCAAGAGGGGTTCCCAAATTGTGGTGTTCCCAAGTTGTGGGGTTCACAAGTTGGGTTTCTTAACAAAGACAATATAATCATGGGCAAGGCTTAAAAGAAACTTGAACTGAAACAAGGGGCTAAATGATTAAATATCTGAACTAAGGTGAGAAGTACTTCTTTGCTTGCCCTTACACCACTTTCTAGGCTTCTGGTACATTACTTCCCTCCATATACTACACTACCTTTCTCATGGTTCCATGAATCTCCATCTCTTGCCTCCATTACTTTTCACTTATTATTCATGCCTGGGATTATCTTCCTCTTCACCTCAGCTTTTTGGCTTCCATGGCCTCTTTCAAATCTCATTTCAAATCCAACCTTTGACAAATGACTTCCTATTCCACTGGCTTGCTTCCACCAACCCCCTCAAAAAAAAAAAAATCCGGACAGACCCTGATTGTGCCATCTTGCAATTATCTTCTGTTTCCACTGTATTCATCTTTTATATGCATGCTTATTTGCAGTTACCTCCTCCATTAGAATGTGACATTCTTAAGGTCTAGGATTATGTTTTGGCCTTTCTCTTCCCAGTGCTTAGAAAAGTTCTTGACATATTTGTTGTAGTGATTCTTCAGTCATGTCTGATTCTTCATGACCCCATTTGGGGTTTTATTGGCAAAGATACTAGTTTGACATTTCCTTCTCCGGCTCATTTTACAGAGGAGGTAACTGAGACAAACAGAGTTAAGCTACTTGCCTAGAATCACACAGCTAGCCTAAGGCTGCATTTGAACTCAAGTCTTACTGATTCCAGTCCCAATGATCTCTTCATTTAGGCACTAAGCTGCACTGCTTGGCCCATAGTAAGTGTTTTGAAACACTTATGAATGTACTGAATTGTAGGCACCATAAGTAGAAGACACAGACAAATGTAAACTAAGTAACAATATCCTAAATATGAAGGGAACAAATCATAGAAACCATAAAAATATTGAATAAAAATATAAAATGAGAAGACAGATTGACTGAGATTGAACTTAAAGTTAAAGAAAGGAAGAAAATTAGGAACCTACCAAATAATAAATTATAAAATCTAGAGAGAAAGAGGAAAAAATGCAAAAAACTTTTTAAAAGAATTAGGAACTGTTTGACAAAACTAAGATTTTTCAATATCAACAAAACAGTGTGGATAATGATATGAAAGGAGTGAGAAAAATCTAAAGTACCAGAATATTCAGTCAAGATGCTTTTGTGAAAGTTTTAGACAAATCCGTGTTCTAATTAAATCAACAGACATCTGTTGAACTTTTACTATGTGCAAAGCACTGGGAATAAAAAAGAAAAAGTTGAAACCCATTTAAAACAATATTAATACATTTGGCTAACTAAAGCAAAGGACCAACAAATAAGTAAACCAAGAAATGAAAAAAAATGAAAAGACAGATGAATTAATAAATAAATCCATAAAGAAGATATGAATGAATGAATGAACTATCTGCAGTATGGAAGTCTCTATGACAGAAAAAAAAAAAAAAGACAAAGCCACTATTCAATCTATTCATGTCCTACTCTGTATAATTAGGGGCAGTAGGTAGGGGTGGGAACAGGAAGTAATGATTAAATTGGGCATATCTCCTCCAACTGGGATTGTGTAAAAAAAAAAAAAAACCCAGAAAAGTTGGGGGCTCCAATCATATGATTCACCCTTTATCTCATCATGACTAGTGGTGATGAGAAAAGCCCAGCTTTTCTAGTTACCTATACCAGGTTAAAGAGTGAGAACAAGACAGAGCTGTAATAAGCCTTACAGTCACATACTAGATAGATCTTATACTCAGGGATTATCATAATAGTTCAGTGTTCAATTGACTTAGGAAGAAAATAAAACACTATATAGAAAATCTCATTTAGGAAGCTCTTCTGTGAAATTTGGAAAACAGTTTGCTAAAATTCAGATTTAGATCACATCTTATATGCTGCAATAAGTTCCTAGCAGCAAAGAAACACTTAAAAAAAGTCTCATCATTTTAGATTAGAGGAAAATGGAAGGAAATATTTTTAAACAACCCAAGGATGAGGGAAAAATTCTCAAATTAGCAAGAGGTAGGGAAGACTTGGGGAGAAGAGAGGTTGTGAGTGCTACGAAAAAAGACTTTGTTGGTGTAGTTAGGTTCTGTCAAACTCAAATAGAAATGGATACCTGGTGGGTAGCATGCTGATTTAGAAAACCCCAAATTAATATTATTGATGTTGTGTTATATTTTAATTCATTTTGTTAAACATCTCTCAGTTATAATTTAACCTGCCTCAGGAGTTTTGCTGGTAGTCAGTTTGATACCTTTCATATAATGAATTCCTTCTACCAATCCTGATAGTTATGCATAGTCTTTTACTCTAAGAAATTGTAATCTATTTCTTATAAAACTTGTCTGCATTCTATGACTTTTAGCATTTGAGAGTTGCCTTGTGGTTAAGTGTTTTTTCTGTGGTTATAGAGATGGTGTATATCAAAGGCATATCTTGTACCATGTTTTATTTGAATCTAGATCCTAACATTTATCCACCATGCCATTCTGTTCCTCATTTATCCTTGTGTAAATTCAGTTTATCAATATGTAAAGGCAAGTTTTCAAAACAAGTAATCAAAGCTTTCAGTAGTCATATAAAAATATTCTAAACCACCATAAATTAGAGAAATAAAAATTAAAATAACTCTGAGGTATCATGTCATACCTATCAGATGGACAAATATGACAGAAAAGGACAATGACAAATGTGGGAAAATAGATACAGTAATGCACTATTGGTGAAGTTGTAAACTGGTGCAACCATTCTGGAGGACAATTTGGAACAATGTCCAAAGGGCTAAAATGCTACACACCCTTGGACCCAGAAAGACTACTATTATATTTTATCCCAAAGAGAAAAGAAAAGGAGCTATAGGTAGGAAAGCATTTATAACAGTTCTTTTGTGTGGAGGCAAAATGTTGGAAATTAAAGAGATGCCTATAATTTTTGAAATGGCCAAACAAGCTGGCACATGTGATTGTGATGGAATACTACTCCACTACCAGAAATGATAATGTTTCACAAAACCTGGGAAGATGTATATAATTGATGCAAAGTGAAATGAGCAAAACCAGAATATTGTGCATAGTTAACAGCAATAGTGTAATGATGACCAACAGTGAAAGACTTAGCTACTCTGAATAATACAATGATCTAAGACAATTCCAAAGGACTCATAAATGAGGAAACAAAATGAAACAAAACCTCTATATCTAAAGAGAGAACAGATGAATTCTGTTTTACGTCACTGGATTCCTCAGTGCTAACCTTGCATCACCATTTACCTCTTCCACTTCAGATGCTTTGTTAAATTTAATTTAGTTTTCAACGTTCACTTTTACAAGGTTTTTATTTCCAACTTTCCCCCTTCCTCCCCTCCCTCCTCCCCAAGACAACATGCAATCTGATATAGGCTGCACATGTACAGTCATATAAGATGTATTTCCACCTTGATCAGGTCGTGAAAGAAGAATCAGAACAAAAGAGAAAAACAATGACACACACACACACACAGAGAGAGAGAGAGAGAGAGAGAGAGAGAGAGAGAGAGAGAGAGAGAGAGAGAGAGAGAGAATATGTTTTGATCTGAATTCAGATTCCATAGTTCTTTTTTGGATGTATATAGCATTTTCTATCATGAGTCTTTTGAAATTTACTTTGATCATTCTATTGCTGAGAAAATCTAAGTCAATAAAAGTTGATTCTTGCACAATGTCATTGTTACTGTGTACAGTGTTCTCCTGGTTTTGCTCAGTTCACCCATCATCAGTTCATGTAAGCCTTTCCAATTTTTTTTCCCCCTGAAATCTGCCTGCTTATCATTTCTTACACCACAAAACTATTCCATTGTCTCATATAACGCACCTCGTTTAAACATTCCACACTTTATGGACAGCCCCTCAATTTTCAATTCTTTGCCACCACAGAAAGCTTCATTAAATATTTTTGTGTATGTAGGTCATTTTCCTTTTTGATGATCTCTTTGGGATAGAGTGGCATTGCTAGATCAAAGTGTATGGACTATTTGATTGCCATTTGGGCATAGTTCCAAATTGCTCTCCAGAATGGTTGGATAAGTTTACAACTCCACTAACAATGCATTAGGGTGGCAATCTGCCACATTTTCACCAACATTTATCATTTTCCTTTTCTTTTATATTTGTCAGCCTGATAGGTGTGAGGTAGTAACTCTGAGTTGTTTCAATTTGCATTTTTCTAGTCAATAGTGATTTAGAGCATTTTTTTTAGCTGACTATAGATAGCTTTAATTTCTTCATCTGAAAATTTGCCGCTCCATATCCTTTAGCCATTTATAAATTGGAGAATGACTTGAATTCTTATAAATTTGACTCAATTCTTTATATATTTGAGAAATGACACCTTGATTAGAAATGTTGCTTGTAAAAAATGTTTCCCAGCTTTCTGCACTCCTTCTAATCTTGATTGTATTGAGTTTGTTTGTACAGAGACTTTTTAATTTAATGTAATCAAAATTATTCTTTTTGCATTTCATAATGTTCTCTATCTCTTGTTTCATCACAGATTCTTCCCATCTCCCTAGATCTGACAGGTAAACTCTTCTTTTCTCTTTTAATTTGCTTATAGTAGCATAAATTATGTCTAAATCATGTGCCCATTTTGACCTTATTTTTGTGTACAGTGTGAGAAACTTTGAGATATCTCTCTCTATATATATACATATATATATATATATATATATATATATATAGAGAGAGAGAGAGAGAGAGAGAGAGAGAGAGAGAGAGAGAGAGAGATACATATAGCTATAGCTCAGTGGTTCTCAACCTGTGGGTCGCGACCACTTTGGGGGTCGAATGGGGTCGCCTAAGACCATCAGAAAACACACATTTCCGATGGTCTTAGGAATCGAGACACCACTCCTCTATCAGTCTCCAGGACGGTCCGCCCATATGCAGATATGCTCACATACGAGTATTAAAGGGTTGAGGCATTAGGAAAGTTGAGAACCACTGGTATACATAGATATATGCATATGTGTATGTGTGTGTGTGTGTGTATGTACTCCCCCAGCACTTTCCAGGTTAAAATCACCCACATAATTCTTCTTTTAATCTGGTAATTTTCCTTTTTCTTCAAACAGCTATCAAAGAATCTCAGTGGAGAATTTGCTAAGGTATAAGAACTGGCTGCTGTTGAATCTCTTTGCCTGGAGTCAGGTGAAGAATAAGAGCTGTGATAAATTGTAAAGCAAGGGTATACAATTTCACAACCAAGGGTGGTTTAGCTTGTTGGCATTTTCCAGACTTTCTGTTCTGATTTTTGAACCTCAGAATTCTCAGGTAACTCACCTTCATTCTAGATCAGGCATCAGTTCTAGATCAATTCAGGCATGTTCTTTTTTGCTTTGGGTCCTTATAAGAATAGTGCTGATTTAGTACATATCTGCTTTCCTTGCATTTTTGTCTCTCATGTTTATGAGTGTCATGTTCTGCCCTTTATAAGCACATGTATTCTTTTACAACTCTTCACATCAATAAGTTATGAACATATACATACATCCTAGCACATTTTAATTCTGTCTCTGAATAAAATACTTCAGCACTAGCAAAACAGTATTTAAAAGGGCAAAAGAGTAGAACCCAGTTAGGCCAATGAAAATCAAATCTATTCAGGGAGACCTGGACTTTAGGAAGGAAAAGGCATGTTTTAGGTACAGAGGGGTACCTGAAATATAACAGTTAGCGTTGAACAAAGTATTTTTAAAATTATTGCTGAAACATGAAATGTTTATAATATGGCCATTTTCTGGACCCTGCCCAGATGATAGTGACTCCTTAATATTAACTTTAAAAAAAAAAAAGTAATGTCCTCAGTGATCTATTAGTGCACAAACCATAGTATATATAGATGATCATATTTAAAAGTAGATTGAAGAAAGGATATTTCAGGCAAACACTTACTTTGATAGAACGTAGAATTGGAAGGGAACTTAGAGAACAGCAAGTACAACCCCGTTATTTTATAGATGAATCTGAGGCCTAAGGATGCAAAGTAGCAAACCAAAGATCACATGGCTATTAATCAGCATAAATATCATCCTATCCCCAGACCAGGACTCCAAATGAAATGTTCTGCCCACTGTATTCTGGTTGTCTTTTCTATCATGGAAGCCTGGGAACTTTGGAGAACTTTTCTCATCTTGTTATCCATTACTGACTGGTTCCTATTTCTATGAAGTCTGTTTCTGATGTAGGAATTTTCAGATTCATTGCTAGGACTCTTAATGATCTTAATTATGTATTGCTTTCTTCATCTTTGTAATAGAGACATCAGATTCTTTGTAGATTTATGCACTTTGGATAGTCTAGTCAGTAAACATTTATTTTGCCCTTAATATCACTGTGCCCAGCATTCTTTGCTTTATAATATGTCACTTCCCTATTGGAATACTGAGTTCAGGAAGTAGTTCCAGGAAAGAAGTATTTAATAAGAACTCACAAGCAAATGCAAAATGGTTGATAAGTGGACGGAATTCCTAGCTTAGCATAAAAATGTAGATACATAAAAATAACTCCTAAATAATGAAAATAGAAATTTTAACAATAAGCATCATAATATGACACATCTTCTCCTAAAACGTAATGGAAATAGACACCTCTCCATGGCCCCAGTGGTCATAATTTAGTCCACATAGACTTCCCACATCCTAACAGGATAAGAGAATAAGAGAAAAACATTTGAGGGAGAGAGAGAGAGAGAGAGAGAGAGAGAGAGAGAGAGAGAGAGAGAGAGAAACTACAGTTTTCTCATTTGACTATTAAAAAATGAAGCCTTCTGTATACCGCTGAACATGGAAAAGATGACTATATCCTACTGGTCTCATCTCCAACAGACTAAACATAGGCAAAAAGTATTATTTTCTGTTCTGTTACTTAACCAGAATAAGCTGAGAAGACTCCAGAATACATCTGTGTTTTATAGTTCAGCCTACTAATAATGAAGCTAGATGCTTCTGGTCAAAGTCTTTTTAATTTGAATATTGTCACATTCATCTCTACCCTTTTGATAGTAGAAGCAGCAATTTCAGATTCTAAATTCTAACCTCATATCTGATGGTTGTTGGAATTCTTTGCTCCCTTCTCCAAGAAAAGAATAAGTTTAAGAAACTGATCTTGTTGATTTGACCTTATTTGTGACAGAAAACTACCTTCTCAATCTTATAAACATGATTCTTTGGAGTCAAATTTCCTAGTTTGAGCTGTAAAGGAAAATTGACGTTTTATTATGCACCCCTACTCCATAATTCATATAACGAAAAGGTGATGGCAATTAATCTGTGATATTGGCAAGGATGACAGATTAGACAGTTTCTCAACATCATTTACATATGCGTTGTCCATATAATCTCCTAATAGACTCGCTTTCCCATTAAGCTCTATTTCTAGCTCATGAAAATCATAGTTTTAGAGCTAAAACATATCTTAACCAAAACACAAATGAGATTGAGAGTATATCGCCAATGGTGACACAGATATTAAATGTCTAAGATAGGGTTTTAAATCAGTTTTTCTTGACTCGAAGTCCAGTGATTAATCCAATGTATCACCTGATTGCACTTAATTGTTGTAGCTCTCAGAGCATTTGTCATCTTTTTGAGATCATCTCATCCTCAGATTTTCCTTTGCTTTGTTTATTAGAAAACAAAGGCATATTTCTAGCTTTCAATTAAACTGAAATTACTGAATGAATCCATAAGAGAAATAGCTTTGGGTTTCCTTTTTACGTGCATAAACCTGGGACAATTCACTTAACACCTTTATTGGCCTCAACTTTCAATTGAGAAAATTGGAGTTTATTCTCTCTGCTACCCATTTCAACTCTAGATCCCATTATCCTGTAACTGGAAACTTCCTGGTTAAGGCTCCATACTATACATACATGACATATATCCCGGCAATATCAATTGTATTGTTTTATGAGAAGGAGACAGATAGACGGATGGACAGACAGACACAGGGGAAAGAGAGAGACACAGAGAGAGAGAAAGAGAAAGAGAGAGAGAGAGACACACACACAGAGAGAGAGAGAGAGAGAGAGAGAGAGAGAGAGAGAGAGAGAGACAGAGACAGAGACAGAGACAGAGATCTTAGCTATCTGTTATTGGTCTATGGGTCTTCTGGAATTTTTTTTTCCTGCAAGGTAGAATTAATCCCTAATCTGTTGATACACAAAAACCATAATCCTTTAAAATTTGGATCTCATGTAAGAGGTATTGAAATGAAATTACTTTGATGATTATGATGCTTTGACACTACATGATATTACCAGAAATCTACTGGTATTTGTATTAATGATTCTACATGGTAATAAATTATTCTGTCTTGTGAACACTTGGAATCATTGACTATTCAATTTCTCAAGAACAATTCAGCTCTGGCAGATGCATTGTGTCCATAAGCAGGCCAAAGTTTAAGTTAAATAAAATTGAAGCAAAATAAAAGATCCTAAATGCTGATATCGAAAAAAAGAAGGTGGGCCAGTCATAAGGAAATATGAAAGGTAATGCATGGATAACAAGCCCACATATTGTCAAAAGACTTAACAGAAGGATTCTAGCAGTTGACCCACATAGGGAAATCAGAGTAAGGCATGGTTAAAATGTTCCTAAGATGAGAAATCGTGGGTGGTTTGTAATCTGGATTGTTGGAAGCATTGGTTGGCATGTAACTAACATTATGATCTTGGATCTATTGTGGAGTTAAAAGTGTAAAAATTTTCCTATTTTTGTGTGTCAATTAATCATTCATCAAACATTTATTAAGTATTTGCTATATACAAGGATATGTGCTAAGTGTTGGAGAAAAACAAACAAACAAAAATAAAGGTCCTTCTATCAAGGATTTTATACTTTAATGTGGGATGCAACATGTTTATAAATAGTTACCCATCATATATACTGATCAGATAGATGATAAAATAAAAGGGGAAGGTACTAGCAAATAGGAGACATAGGAAAGTCCTGATGGGAAAGTGACATTTGAGCTGAATCTGGAAGGAATTCAGATACACTAAGAGATGGTGGTGAAGGAGAAAGACTTTGCAAGCAAGGGCAATAGTCAAGACAAAGGTAAAGAGATGGGATATAGAATAGAGTACTGTGAAAGAATGTAAGAAAGATAATGAAAGGACAAATTGTGGAGAATTTTACATGGAAAATCAAGAAGTTTATATTTGGTCCAAAAGGCAAAAGGGAGATCCTAGGGTTTACTTACTGTAGAAAGTGTAATAGCTTGGAGTGGTGTGAGACTTATGGAAAAGAGACTAATTGTAATAGGCCAGATAAGAAACAGTGAGGCCCTGAACTAGGGTGGTGATTTGGTTAGTGGAGAGAAACCAAAGATGCATTTCCATTATGGTTTGAATATTATACTATTTCATAGTTAGGAAATCTTGGTATATATCTATTACTATTTGTCACAGAACACAGTTGCTCTCTTGAGATTCTTAAGAATGAGCAGAAACACACTACCCCTTGGGGCACTCAATTCTACCTTGGGGTAGCCCTAGTTGTTAGGAACTTTTTTTTTCTTTCCTCACATTGAGTCTGAACCTGACTTTAACCAACTTCTACCCATGGCTTCTCATTCTACTCCCTGGGGCTATGCAGAAGAAATCTATTCCACATGGCAGCTCTGCAAATATTTACAGGCAGCTATCATCTGCTGCCTAGCTATGTTCTTCTGGTGAAACAACCACAGCTCCTTCCTTTTACTTGGTGATGTGAAATGTAGCAAAATTTAACTCAATCATAAAGAGTTTTGTACTCTCTCCAAGTGGACTTTGACTGATTCTGCATCATTCAGCATGCAAGAAGAGCAATGATTTGACCCTCCCTACTCCTAAAGCAGAATCAGTTTATCCAAATTTTGTGTAGATTCCTAGAAGATTAAAGCTTGTAGAGCTCTGCAAACTCATCTTTTCTCAGCTTCTGAATTGGTAGATGAAGAAATATGGATCCAGAGAGGATAAGTGCTTTGTCTTTGGTGATGGATGTATATGATGTGCTTCCTCTAATCTGGCTCTATATGTAGAAACTCTTACTGTAGGGGTCAGAGATAGCTTATATCATAAAAAATTATTTTTAAAATTTCATATCAATGGCAGACTTAGAGATGGAAAGTGTAAGCAAGATCTCATATTCTAGTTACTTTTCTTTGATTATTAATGAAACTGAGGCCAAGAGAGATCAAATTCCTTTTCCAAGATTGGTTGTTGTTCTTTCTCAAAGAGAACCAAAATTATATCACTATGTTGCAGTCAATTGTAAATTGTGTCTTGACTGTAGCTGATCAGATCAATACAAGCTTGGAAGGCTCTACCACAGGTCGGGGACAAATAGGCCATATGAACACTTGGAGTAGAGATATCTCTACATTTAATTAAGTAGTTCATGTTTCTTTCGGGCTACTGCAATTCAGCTTTGCTCATAGGTAATAGAATCTTCTTTGATTTGGCCATATCATTCTGGGTTGTCCTGTGTCTCTCTTGTCTCACAAATGATTCCAAAGTTCTTCATAAAGAACTTGAGAATGTCCTTCTACCACTTCTGATGCTTGCCTTGTGGGGGTTCTCCATAAAATAATCTTTTATACAAATGTATCTTTGCATTCAAACAAAATGGCCAGTTCCTCAGTGTTGCAGTTTCTGCAGTAGAGTTTGAATACTTGGCAGCTGAGTTCAGTAAAGGACCTCAGTTTCTGGCACCTTATCTCGCTAGATTACACTTAAAATCTTCCTAGTACGGTTGCAATGGAAGTGATTCAGTTACCTGACATGGTATTGGTACACTGTCCAGGTTTCACAGACGTACAATAATGAGGTCAGTACAATGTCTCTGTAGACATGTGGTTTGGTACACAAAGTAATTCCTCTTCTCTTCCACGCTTTCCTTTAAAGTCTCTCAAGCACTGAGCTATCCCTGGCAATGCGAACATCAAACTCCTAATCTCTGTGTACATTCCTGGAAAGTCTGCTGCCAAGGTAAGTGAACTTATCCACAGCATTCAAAATTTCTCTCTTTGTTGTACTTGATAGTTCCACATATCGATGACATGGTGCTCTCTGGTGGAAAACCTAATTTTTTTGTGTGTTAATTGTTAGACCAAAATTAGTAAAAGCAGCAGAGAAACAATCCATTCTTTTTTTTCTTCTTTTTTTGCATCTAGCCTCAGAGGCTGAATTGAGTGCACAATTATCTACAATTAAGAAGTCACATACACTCTACTTTAGTCTTGGCTTGTAGTCCTTTAAAGTTAAATAATTTATCATCAGTGTGGTAGCCAACCTTGATATGTTGATACTTTCTCAAGGCTAAACAGTAAATTATAGACCTTCAATTTGAACCCAGGTCCTCTCATTCCAAATTCAATTCTCCTTCCAGTGAAATATGTGCAATATCATTTCTTACGGTGTAATCTTAAGATAATAAAAACATGTCTATGCTAATGGAAGGGTAAAGAGGGAGTGTGCACTTAAAAAAATTAAAATGTAAAAAGAGCAGATGAAATGTATAAACTAAGCAAACTATTTAATAAGTTGCAATAAAATAGGGTTAAAATGACAGAGTTGGAAAGATGAAAGGGGAATTAGCAGATGGAGTGAAAGACACTCACAAAAGAAATAGGGTTGGAAGTCAAACAAATGAAAATTACTTCTGAAGGTTACATAAGATAAAAGTCTTAGGCAAAAGGAAAAATATTTGTGGCTTCATTTAAACATTCAATTGATGGTCAAATCCAAAGTATAATTTAGAGGAGTTAGAGAAAGAAAATCACCAAGAGATATGAGGCTAGCTGTGAATATCTAGGAATATCTGTGATCTTAAACTCTTTCACTAGAAGGTAATTTCAACCAAAATTATCTATTGGCAAAAGGATAAATGTATGAGAAAACAAAGGAAAGTTTACAAATAACGTGTTCCTTTAGAATGTAAAAGAAGAGATATTGCACATTGAAATAGAAGAGCTGGCCTTGGAATCATGAAAAACTGGGTTTAAAATCCTGCCTTTTGGTGAGAGATACTATGTAGTTAAATCCATCTACTGACTGTGCACCCTTTGGATACTTTTCACTGACCTAGACAATTCTCTAAAACAATAAGTAAAAAAGAAACTGTCAATTTTCATCAGGAGAGCGAATGTCCTCAACTAAGAGTTCTCTGTGCTAAACAAAGTCATAGTCCCCCTCCTCCGTTTCTTTATGATTACAAAGTATCTTCATATGAATTATTTCATGTAGTTTCACAAAGGCCCTGCGCAAGTAAGATGATGCCAACATTATGATCCTCCCTTGTACAGATCACATAACTGGGCTCACAGGGGTGAAATCTTTGAAGGCAACCACTGTTTCTTTTTTAGGTCTTTATGCCACTAGCACCTAACACAGGGCTTGGCATCTAGTAGTAGCCTAATGTGATGCTTCCTGTTTGGTGGATTAATAGTAAGAGTTAACATTTATTTAATAGGGTGCCAATCAACTAACAAACTAGAATTTTCTAGCTTAGGAGGTAGTAGGCATATATAATGCCATGAACAAGCAGCTTTCCAGAAGAATGCTGCTGTGAACAGCTTTTAAGGTTCCAATTACACAGTATACTGAACACTCTTTTCAATAACAAATCAGAGTAAAGCATTCACAATGTTACAACTTACCACAGATAATTAAAATCCAGCATTCACAACAACTTATCACAGGAAATGGCCACATAGTTTTCACCACAGTGTTCACACAGTTTTGAACAAGAACAATCATTTAGTAACTCAAGCATTCACAAAATCCTTAATTCAATCCCAAAGTACAATAATCAAAGTTCTCTGTTCATGGGGCTCACTAAGTTAATTCAATCAGTCACTTACTCAGTCATCAATCACTAAGTACAACCATTTAGTTAATCATTCAGTCAACTCAATCATTCAATCATCTTTCAGCATTCACTATTCAATCTTCAGAAAATTCACAGACCCTCCACCCCAGGTCATTATTTCTTCTTCATCGTCCCTGGTGGCAGCAGCTTCTGCCTCCGTGGAACTTGCTCCAAGAAGATCTGTCTCTCCCTCTCAGGGTTTTTCCTTATATATAGTATTGCCCCTCCCTGTTTAGCCCCTTCCTGTTACATTAGCAACAGGAGACAGGAGTTCATATCTTCTGTTTTTTAACAAAGGCTTAATCTGAACTAGGTGCTAGGAAGCTCTTAGCTTAGCAATACAAAAGGAACTTCAAATCTCATTACTTTTACAACATGGAGAATTCTAAGTACAGAAGAAGGGAGAATTCAAAAAAAGGTGGGGATGGCATGAGGGAGGAATATGATGATGACATTTTCACAAAGAAAATAGGCACCTTAAAAATAAATACATGCATTTAAATATAGATAATATAAATATTATAGATAAATACATGCATTGAAATATATATATATATATATA
>CM053586.1:322993954-323009459 GCA_028646515.1 Pseudochirops corinnae
GGAATCTGGAGTTCCATAATCAAATGTTATGAATATGCATCTATCTTTCTATCTATATATGCAAGTATTATTATTATTATTGACTACACCCAACTGGAACCTGAGATACACAGGCACTGTGGTTGGGAGATCCATCCTGCCCTACCGAGAAGTGACATAGGAGAGAATAGACTGGGGGAGGGGGGACACACTGGGATGGCTGTTTTGGGGCGGTGGGTGGGAGAAAGAGGGGGAGAAAATATGTAACTCAAAATCTTGTGGAAATGAATGATACAAACTATAATAAAATTAAAAAAAAAAGAACAAAAAAAGAAAAAAAAATGAAAAAAAAAAGGAAAAAAAATAATGTTTTGGTTCTGTCTCCCATTTTCAGAGTCTGTTATGTTTTGTGATTCACAACTACACCAGCACATTAATAGCCACCATAAGTGCTGTGAATATAATTTTGGTGTTATAGAAGGTCATACATTATTATTCTTTTAATGGAACAAGGAAATTATGGAAGCTTAAAGATCAGACAAGAACCTATTATAATAGTCCAGGCCTATGGTTCAGAAGTTTGATACTTGGGTGTCTGCAGTGGGCACAAAGAGCAGATGGCAGATGTAAGATAACATATGGAGTTGGATTCAACAGGATTTGCTAATTGAGTGGTTATGGGAAGTGAGACAGAAGACAAAAGTAATGAAAACTTTTTTTTCTTAATATGGAGGGTTGAATGCCATTGATGGAAATAATGCTGCTGGATATATAATTTTTACAATAATCATTGTAATATCATCCTATCTAAAAAGGAACAAAGAAAAAGTTTTGATTTTTCTTTTTTTATCAGTGTAAGAATAATGTATCAAAGTGAAGGAAAATATCTGAAGCAATAGAGAGAAATTCTATTTAATATTGCAACTATGCAAAAGTGTTCAGTGCTTATTTATGAACTGTGCAAGATGGAAAGTATTTAAAGTTAAAGAAGATTTCATTCGGTAAAATCATAGTCTAATTCTTCATCATGGTGGAGTAGTAACTCTGGGTTCTTAAAGACTAGGCAAGGGGCGAGTAAAATTTGGGCAGATATACACAGGTTGGAAAGCTTTGAGTCTGCTGCTGTCTGATATGCAAAGAGCAGCCTGCCTAAGTTCAGAGACATTTACCACCAGAATTACATAGAGTGATTAAATTTTTAGCCACAGGACTGCTCAAGGGCTATTTACTAAGTTGAGAGGCGGTGATACTTGAAGTATTGATGAACGAATGAACTTTCTATATGTGAAGCGCTGTGTTAAACACTGAAGATACCAGGAAGAAAGACAATTTTCTTTATTTAAAAATGTATGAGATACATTTTCTGAAATTTGTGAGAGATTGTTGAAATGTATAATAAATCTCTAGTTCAAATATGTTCTTTGAAGAGGAGGTGATGCATAAAATCTATGTATTCACCATTTCATAAATTCACACATTAGGGTTCTATGAAAATATTTCACATTTGGGAGTAATGACATTCTCTGCCTATGTACAGGATTATCTTGATAGCCAGAACTATTTAGGTCATGAGACTTACTCTTCTAATTATTTCATGGAAATACCTAAACTAAGAAGTCACTAAAATCAAACAGATACTAAGGAGAAAAGTCTTTTTTCCCTCCAAGGACAGAATGAAGTCACTTGTCATTGTTGCAATCAGGTTTATAAAAAAGATGTAGAGAATTCCTATATCATTGCCATAGTTTTGTAGCTCCTCTCCTAGATTTAAATCTACTCTTACCCCTTGAAATGATCACCTAAATGATCAATTTCACTAAAAAAAAAATCAGTCTATTAAAATTTCTTCTACACCTTCAGATTCCAGGAGCTGTCCCTAGATGGTATCCCAGATGAAGCTGATCCGCTGGAGGAATTTAAAAGGATCTTTCTTGGCTCTTTGATTACATAAGAAAAACTCTATGCACCATCATCATTGTAAACATCCCCATGGAGTAAGTCTTAACTTCTCAAAGATTAACTGAATAGATAGGGAGGACATGGATGGAATTTCTTTATGGAAAGGATGTGTATACTCTCTGACATCTTGTTGAGATGAGGTTGTGCCTTATCTCAATGGATCTTAAAATCCTTCACATTTCTTTATTAATGATCTATAGCTTGCTATTAAAGATGCGAACCATTCTCTTTGGAACAAGATCTATAAAAGAAAAAGGAAGACAGATATGGCCAAGGACTTGAGGAGATCCAGATAGAGCTGACCATAGGCTGGAGACCAGAGAAATAAGACAAGATTTTGAAACTTGGGAAACAAAGCATGCACAGTGGCAGTCTCCCAGAGTCCGGCAACAATATGTCATTTCTGCCCAATTTGTTATAGTTGTGGAGGGGCAGCAGCAAATAGTTTGTGCCTAGAAATAGGAAAAGATGAGAATAATAATAAAGTGGGAAGATTTCCTGGAGTAATCCTGAGACTCAGCTCTAGAGAAGCAATGAATGAAACTCTCAGCCTGTGTGACTGTAACCACTGAGAGGAAAACTAAATGGGAGAGTGGTGTGACTTCCTGAATGCTAGCCTTTTAAAAGAACAGTGATTTTTCTTCAACCTCTCATCTTCTGCTAAATTAAAGAGTTTTTGGACCTAGAGTCAAGCCTGTGGCCTTCAAATTGGAAAACAAGCAAGACACTGAGAAACAATAAAACTGATCAAAACTTCACCTTTGATCTCTGCTACGTTTATTGGTTTTGCTGAAGATGTAAATCTAACAGGAAGAGGGATGCCTCTCTAGCAACTCCAAGTTTGTTTACATTCTTGATAGAGTTTAAACTCTTAATATGATACTATAAGACTACATAAGTCCTTAGAGTTGAAAATTACATTCTGGAATTTACGGAGATTAATTCCCTAACAGATTAAATACAAACTCATGACTTTTCCAGAGGGAAGCCAAGCTTTCAGGTGGAAGTAGAAACCTATAGGCTTCCATAGGTCTTAAGAGGACAGAACTTTATTGAGTTATTTTATTTCCTGCTTATGCATTTCTATGATGATTTCATGTTCTATAAGGAAAAATAAGGACTGTTCACTTAACATCATTAATTCCATGTCTACGTGAAAAAGGAGGGGCCTTTTATCTATTCATATCTGTGGACACTTATAAATAAACTATATTCAGAACTTCCCTAAATATTATGGCTTGGATAAGCAGACCCTTTCCACCAGTAAGCCTGGGCCATGTAAGAATAAAACTTGGACCCCTGGGTCATGGCTTATACATATTCTAAAACAGAATAGAATTTTACTTTGAGAAATAACCTGATATCAGGTATCTTACTTGATAGCTGTAAGCAGGATAATTAGCCTAATTCACTCTCTGTCTGACTTGACTAGATCATACATTTTTGGAGCATGCAGAGTTAAAAGCTTAACTCCTATGGCCAGGTCCAAGGACACATGCTAGATACAAGGATATATGCAAGGATACAAAGTACTTGGCATCTTAGGATGATACAACTTTCCCTTGGTTGCCATGATAACAAGATAGTAGGTAGATGGGGCAAGGACAAAGAGGGCATCTAAAGAGAATTTCCCATTGAGCCTGACATAGCCACCAATTCAGTAAACCATAAAGATGAAGTAGCTTCCACCATTATTGTCTCTTCTTATCTTCTGAGAGTATGGGGATTCTGTGAGTCTCTCTGCAACTTGACATGAGAGAGAAATAAGAGTGCTTCCCATCCTCTCGTCATCTATGGCTGATACTCTTATATGCATCACTTCTTTACCTCTTCATCATCAGCATCTCCATGCTGGCAAAACTTGTACTTTGAAGTCCTCCTGCTCTGATTGTTGAGACTATCTCCAGAACCACATTTTTCTTTCCTTCCTTCCTTCCTTCCTTCCTTCCTTCCTTCCTTCCTTCCTCTCTCTCTCTTTCTTTCCTTTGCTTTCCTTCTTCCCTTCCTTTTTTACTTCTTTCTTTCCTTCCCTTTCTTTCTTCCCTTCTCTTCTTTCTTTCTTTCCTTCCTCCCATCCTTTCTGCCTTCATTTCTTTCCTTCCTTTTATTTTCTTCTCTTTTTCTCTTTCCTTCTTTTTTCCTTTTTTCCTTCCTTCCTTCCTTCTACCTACTTACCTACCTACATACCTACATATCTTTCTGTCTCTGTCTATCTATCTGTTCATTACTAGAAAATATGCTAATCTATGTGATCCCTGGCTCGGATCTCTAGGATAGGACTACCTCTTCTCTGTGTTTCTTTCTTTGAGCAGAGTGAATGAATAGGCCCAGGTAGTGACATTTCTGGCCTTGTAGGTAACCCCTTGAGTTGTAAGCAAGGGAGTTCTTGGGTTCTCTAGTTTAAGTTGTCCTGTAGCAAGAGAAGTCATCTGAAGCTACATTCTTCTTAGAGAAGCTGACCAGGAACTTGAACACAAGGTATGGCCTGACTTTCTGGTAGACAGATCTTGTAGAAGTTGTTTGGGCAAAGACAAGTCTAGGTGAAGGTAAGATGAATCAGCTTCAGCAAGTCATTGGAAGTGTGTCATGCTATGATAGTTTAAACATCAACATGCTGGCAAAGTTGATAGTATACACTCTTGGGGAGTTGTGGCTTACTGTTTCATGTACTAAGAGTAAATAATATTTCCAGTTTATGTAACTAATTTCAATGAAATACATTTAAGTCCTTTCATAGACCTAGTTGTCTTATTATGGATGCTCTTTTTTGTTTCCTTCCTAAAACTGGATATAAAGAATGGAACAAAAATTTAGGCTAACTAATGATTTTAACTATAATACTGGTTATGCATCTATTAATATATTAACCTATGAATACATGCAATAAGGATAAAGATAAAGTATAGCATTTGGGTTCATGTAATCACCTTCAGAAGTATAAGCTGGGGAAAAGCCATTGTTAATCAGTATTTATCTGACCAGAAGATACTGAGGTGTCAGGGCAATTGTGCATTTTTCTCCTTTATACATTATGATGTACCAAATTGACCTGTGTTTTGTTCACCGTTTGTTCACCAAAGTATTTCTTCTTTGTCTCCATGCCTTTGCAAAAGTTGTTACCCCATTTCTGGATCATGCTTCCTTCTCACTTCTCATTCAAAGATATTTCTTATAATCATTGATTCATTTGTTTGTAGAGGGATTATTATTTCCCAGTTCCTGAATACCATATATCTTAATAGAGTTTAACATCACATTAGCTTTCTTGTTTCCTCTAGCAAACTGTTGACTTAGCGATACTGTAACTCATTAAAACATTAAGATTTTTGTTTCAGATAAACTATTTGTCAGCCATGGCTTACCCATATTATAATTATGAAGTTGATTATTTGAACCCAAATGTAAAATTTCACCTTTTTTTTCTATTAGATTTCATCTTATTGTATTCATACCAAGAGTATATTCTAAATCTTCTAGGGTCATTGGAGTTTAATGCAATATAATGAATAAGAACATGTATCTTGGAATTTGAAGTCCTATTTTGGAGCCTTTTTTCTATAAAAATTCATTTAATAAGTAGTTATTTTGTACCTACCTTGTGCAAGTTATTGTGCTACTGTTTGTATCAGCAATGCAGCATTCACAATGCCTACAGTAACTATAAGTAAGCTGATATGGTTATTAATCATGAAATGTAAAAAGGTCTCTACATAAGAAATATAGCTAGAGCATTCATTTAAATACCAGAAAACTGAGTCCCAAAACCAGAAAGTCAAAGCCAACACAGTACTTATGAAGTTGGCACGTGTGGTTAAAGTAGTAAACACCTACATTCTCAAGCTTTCAAAATAGGACAGGCTACCTCAGGCAAATATCCTCCTCTCCTCACTCACGCAACTGCTCAGTGTTCAGGCAACTTGCTCCCAGCAGCTCCAGCCCCCGGCAGTTCCCGTCCCTGGCAGTAATCATTAGGAGTCCTTAGCAGAAATTCTGGCTGGCTCAAAGAAAAAGGAGTTCGCACTGCAACTGCAGCCACTGCCTCTGCTGCCACTTCCAGTCAGTACCACACAGAGACTAGCTTGATTCCAGCATTCTCTTGCTCCACCCCTTTTTGCTACATCAGCAAGTTCAAGGGGCATGGAAGATCTTCAAATCCCAGTACCATTACAATGTTGAGAACACGAAACGGGAAAACAAAGTAATCCCTACCCTCATAGAGTTTATGTTCCACTCGACATATATGTGCACAAATATTTTAGACACAGGATACTTTGCAGTTGTAGACAGCCCTATGAGAAAGCATCATGGAAGGCTTTGGAGATAAGGTAGTATCTAACTAATTTTCAAGGAGGGTAAGTGATGTGAATGTTAGAAATGGCCAGAGGAGGGAGCATTCTTATGAACAAGGAAAAGTGAACAGAGGCAGGAAAGAAGATGGCAAATTTGTGAAGCAAGTATTTGTTCAATTTAACTAGGATGAACATTACCAAGGAGAGTAACATGAAATAAGATCAAAAGGTAGTTTTGCAGTCAGATTGTGGAATATCTTACATTCCAGTAAGAGGAGTTTGTATGTTATTCTAGTGGCCATGAGGAGTCACTGAGAGTTTTAGGGAAAGATATCTATATCTATATCTATATCTATATCTATATCTATATCTATATCTATATCTATATCTATATCTATATCTATATCTATATCTATATCTTTATCTATACCTATATCTATATCTATATATCTATATATCTATATCTATCTATCTATCTATATGTATATTGCTCTGGCAATCATACAGAGAATGAGATTGAGAGAGAAGAGTCTAGAGAAGAGAGGTGTAGAATGTTCTTTCCAAAAGTATCACTTTTTCCCCTGAAAGTTCTGCCTAACTCATTGAGTCTTTGATCTCACACTTCCATGGTGTGATCAGGCCATAACCAGGAGAAGTTGGTGAGCATGTATGGTATGACTGGCTAGTAGTATCCCTCTGTGGAAGAAGTGGGGAAACCTGCTTCTGAAAGGACATGAAGACAAGTATTCAGACTCGATCTCCCTGATTTCAAGCAAGCATACATATTCTATAACTCATTTTCTTACTAAGTGAAGAGACAGATTATTTCTTGGTTGGGTAACTGGGATAAAATAGCATTCAAGAGCCACTAACAGGTCAGAATGGGAGCCTGGTCCTCATTATTCCCTGGATTTATTCAAATGAGGATAAAAGAGTAAGGGATCATTTCAGAGAGAGGACACAGCCCTTAATCTCCCCTGAGATAGTATGATCCATGAGCATGTGAAGCTGCTCTTGCTTCTGTCACTGGTGTATCTATTTTTTCTGACTCTCCCATGAATGAAATGGTAGATGGCTGCAACCTCAGCAGTTTCAAAAAGTCGGGAAAAATATGCCACCATAAGACTAGAGAGTGAATTCCTTTTTAGGATTTACCAGATGCCAAATGTTGAAGAGTAAAGTCATAGATGACCTGCTTCAACCAGGTTAGCAGTAGCAGAGGTACCAGCTCAGTCATCTATCAGTCATGCTGCATTTGGAAGTGAGCTTGGTGAGACCACTGCAATATAAAATCTACTTTAAGTCTGAGTCCATATTGCTCGAGAGACATAGGTGATAAAAGAGAGAGTATACCCTCAGGTGATAAGGTAGGGAAAAATGTTTGCACTACTAGTTCTTATATCTGTTTAGTAAATAACTCTTTGAGAAAACCAATTGATATTAGTTGG
The DNA here is from genome assembly GCA_028646515.1 of Pseudochirops corinnae. NCBI lineage: Eukaryota > Metazoa > Chordata > Mammalia > Diprotodontia > Pseudocheiridae > Pseudochirops > Pseudochirops corinnae. Next base: position 323,001,630 of record CM053586.1, read on the forward strand.
TTAAATAAAACAGGGTCACTAATCCCTGGTGGTTAGCAACAAGGAAAATAAGGATTTTAGCTGATAACATTCCAGATGATACACTTTGACACCTCACGGGTGCCCTTGAACCCTGAAAGTGAGATGGAGATGGGAGAATGAGTGTAAGACAGGAGTGCCATTTCACACTTTTCTTAAATTGGTGAATTTGAAGCCATTCTTTAGAACTATGTCAAATGCTTCTTCAGACAGTCTCCAAGATTCACTCCTAGGCAACAACAACTCCCACCCTTACCAATTAATTTATTTATCTTTTTTTATGCCCTCTAATTTGCTTCTCTTGTAATGTCATTTAGTGAATTTATTGACATCGGTTTCTTAGTATGCTCTTACTTACTATTAGATACTAAGGTTCATAAAGTCAGGGACAAGTGACTTACTTACATGTTGGAGCTCCCCCAGAATACAACATAGATTTTGCACATTGTAGATACTTGATAAATATTTGTTACTATCCCCTTTCACTCTTGTGTGCATCAATCAACTGAAGATTTATCTTCAGTCTAAATATAACATGAAGAAGCTGAATCTAACAATAAATGCAATAATGGTGTGTTCAAATTTTTGAACTGAGTGGTTTTTTTTTTTTCACTCTCAATATATGTTCAATTCAGATCACTCTTTTTCAGTGTTGAATCACAAAATCATTTTCCTTGTAGAAGATAAACTCCCAGCAAATGCTTATAATTAAGAGCTGATTTTCTTTCATAAATCAATCTGCTATTTGTTACAAATGAAATATCTCGTGAATATAATATTTCAATGATCTAACCCAAATTAACCCTGGAATTCTCTACATGGACACATACTAGAAATTATTTTAATCATTGTTAAAATGCTATATAATTATTGACTAAGTTTGGCAGCCACAATTTGTATTACTTAGTGACTGTTCTATGCTTTTAAGCACCACAGTGTGCAGGGAGAGGAAAAAAAAAAAGCAGACAGGTAATTTTGGAGAAACATGAATTGAATGTTCATTGACGACCTAGAATCAAATATCATTATTCTGTAGGCAAGTTTTGTAAAATAAAATCCATTTTTAATAAACACAGCTATTATGTAAGTGGTATGTGCTTGAAAAGTAAATGAAAATAGATTGCTTATGGACCAGATATTAAGAAGTGCCATCAGCTGTTTCTAATTTTGAAAATGTTTGCAACTAATCTCTTGAGTCTACTTAGAATTCATCACTCACACAGAGCCTTGAGCTTTCCTGAAGTCAGTTTGTTTGGCTGCTGTGAAAAGAGTCCTCCAAGTATCTGTGGTATTTCCCTGGTAATTTGATAGGCTGCAAAAGCGGGGAGAGCTTTGAACAATCATTGAAACTTATTTCATTATAGACTCGGATTCAAGGACTAATGATTATGGTAAGCGACTTGATAACTTGGATCACTGAACATTTTATACCTTTAAAAACAAAGGTGAAGTTGGGACTCTCAACCCACTAAAAATGTCTGTCCTTAAACAAAAGAGGGTAATGATGTATTCTACCAAAAATTACGTTTTTCTCCAGGAAAATAAAAATAAATGTAAAGAACTAGGGAAGAAACATGCAATCATAATAAACCTAGACTAGAAGGGAACTCAGAGAACCCATAATCTAATCCTTCAGATTGTTTAAGTGACCTTCTGATGGCCAAGTAGATAGCATTAGAGATGAGATTTAAACTCAGGTGCTCTGATTCCATGAACATTTTTATCATATGGCTGATATATTCACTTACCTTGACCAGTTGGAGAAATAGGCAACATATAATGTTCACAGGACAATATAAAGTGTCCTCTTTATCCACCAATAAATGTCAAACAAAAAGTTTTGAAAAGACTCATGCAGGCATTAGAAGACCTAATATACATAAAATTCCTTGTGATATCTATCTATTATCTATCTATCTATTATCTATCTATCATCTATCTGCCTGTCTGTCTATCTATCTGTCTATCTATCTATCTATCTATCTATCTATCTATCTATCTAAAGATTCCAGTTATCAAATCTCAAGATACAGTCCAAATCTATTTTCGATACTTGGGGAGTTTCATCTTTGAAATATTCTTAATAGTGTCTTCTGATGATTTGCTCCATCTGGCATATTATGACCTATGACATCTAATTGGATATGTCATTAGGATTCAAAAGAAATATAAATATTAGATTAGAAGAATGCCAAGCACAATAGGAGGGAAATGGTGGTTAAGCAGTAGAGTAAATGTAACATAATAAGGTGGGAAAAATCTAGAGGGACAGAAAGGAGTAGGAATGTCATGAATCTGCATTGGAGACAAAGAAGTCACAAGGAAGTGCTGGTCTCTTGACTTACTCACTTTCAGATGTGCTGACAGATTAACAAGACTTCCTTCTTTCCTAATAGCTACCTAGAATGATGAGAAGAAACCAGTGATGAGCAGGGGGGAAGGAGTAGAAATAACATAGACTAGAGTTTTCTCATATTTAGGAGAATAAGGGACAAGAACAAAATAAATCCCCAGACTTCATTTTCACTGACACCTTTTCCCAACTGATCCCCAAAGTTGTTAACAAGGACCTTCTCAAGATACGGCACCACAGCTACTAAATACTTTAACAAATAAAATATTTGCCCTAGTAAAAATGTTTCATTTAGTCTTGAGGACATTTCCCTATGTCTTCAGACTAAAAAATTTCCTTTAAGTTGGATGGAGATAACAAAGGAGATTGCTTTCTTTTATTTTTCTTCTTCTTTATAGATAAAACATATAAGAGATTTAACGTGCCCTCTGAAAAACATAAAAACCCACAAATCAGAGGATCATACCTTTAAATCAGTTTGCTATCTGGTCAAGGGCTCTGAGTAATGGACTTGCAATTGGGAAGACCAGAATTCGAATCCATCCTCTGATACTTATTAGCCATGTGTGACCTTGAGCAAGTCACATATTTTATCTCAGTTTAACTATAAAATAGGGATAATAATAGTACCTACCTCACAGAGTGAGATGGTATGTGTAGCAGTGCTTAGTAAACCTTAGTGTGATATATTAACACTTGTGATGATGGAGATCATGAGAATGATGATAACAGGTACTTTAGAGACCATATATTTCAACACTTCTTTTATGCATCAAGAAACTGAGGCATATAGAGATTAAATGATGTATCTAGCATCATAAATGATAGTAAAGTACAAAGAAGGAAGCCACTTATTGTACCACAGAGGTACAATTTATTTTGCTTGGTCACCCTGTAACTTTTAGTCCAGCACTGGACTTAACATCTTTTCACATCACGTCTTCTAAATAATTCTTCTATAATGAGGCACTCAATTGTAGTCACTGGCTGTTAATGTAAAGTAATGTTTAATATTTGGTTTCACCTTCTGTTTGATGTTTTCCATTCTCATTAGAAAAGTCACTAGAATCTCCTAGTTCTTTACCTTTCTCTGTCCCCTAACACCCAAAATCCAGGCCAGAATTAGCCCTCAGAATGCTACTGGAATTTTGAGGTAAGGTTATTCAGATGCTAAAGTATGATATAATCACAAATATCAGGGCCCTTAAATATAGTCTTCTTTTTTTTAAATTTTGTGTAAACAGCCCTCAGTATGAAAATAAGAATAACATATTTGACTATCATCTTGGTTGATGTTCACATCCAATAAATGAAGAAAAACACAATCAGAGGGACAGTTTTATGGTACCATAATAATGCTTTTTTTAAAATACCAATACCTTTTGTTAAGTTTGATTTAAATATATTACAAAGTATAAAAGTATCATTAAACAATACTACTTTCGGGAATAAATAGTAGAAAACTATTTCTCAGAATACAACTATTTCAAAGTTGAGAAAATATGGCTAACAATGTCATTAAAGACACTCTGAGAAGCTTTGCAACAACAACAAAAGTTTCCCACTCAACATATTGTGAATATAATTTTATTATACAGTGATATTTTACGTGAAGCTTAGTTTATATGTTAACATAATATCAATTTTCATTAAAATTTTTTTAATAAATGAGGGCTGCAAAAAGTGATCTCTTAGGCCATCTGGTGCAACCCATGCCTGACTGTTACAGTACGAAGTCATTCTTGAAGACCTTCAGCAAATGGGGAACCTGTCTTCCCAGAGGCATGCCAATATCCCCTTTAATAAACATTGTTTAGGAAAGTATTCCTATAATTTTTTTTTGCTTTTTTTTAAACTTAAATCATTAATGGATAATATTTTTGAAAGTATGGCAAAAGTAACACACTGAATGGACATAATAATGATAATGTTTCATCAACAAATATAGGATTTAATTGACAATCTTCCCCTGCAGCAACTGGCATATAATAGTCTTAATAAATGCTTCTAGATTTGAGATGATTTATGAAAAAAAAATCAAATTATTTCCTGAGCAAAGTTTATCCTCCCCACCCACTTTAATTTTCATCAACAAACCTATGCTAATTTATTTCAGTCAACCCCATCTAAATAGGTTACTGATTTTTTTATGATACAGTAGAAAGAGAATGTACCCTGGAGTCAAAAGAAGTGTATTAAAATCCCACCACAGAAACTTGTTACCTGTGTGATTTTTGACAAATTATCTAACCTTCCTGGAACTCAGTTTCCTTATCTAAAAATGAGTCTTTGGCTTAGATGACCTCTCAAGTCCCTTCACTAGATCTATAACCCTATGATCCTATGACTTTAGAATTCCAGAGTTGAGGTTGTGTAAGATGGATAGAAATCAATAAATAAAGATTCATTAAGTGCATTCTATGTGGCAGGCACTATTCTAAACTCTGATTTTTCCAATGCCTCTAATAACCTTAGTTTTAAGACATAAACACTTAGAGGGCAGTGGCTCTGACCTTATTTGTTTGGTCTTTGTAACCCAATTTCCTAGCTCTGTGCCTTGCACATAGTAGGTTCTTACTAAATGTTTGTGGAATTAAATTGACTTGTTTCCTTTAAGATGATTCTACTGCTGAATAAGGAGAGTCCCTACTGAAAATGCTGGAGCCACTGGTGGTCTGTTATTCTTTAAATTGTAAATCACAATGTCAGGAACTGTCTTTTTCTATTACACTTGTAACCAAGCCCAGGGGCTACAAAGCAATGGGCACATCTAATAAATAATAATAAAGAAAGGTAAAGCTATGCTTAACAATAACAATATTCATGGAGCTCAAGTATCAGGGGTTCCATTTTGGGTCAATTTCTCCTCCTGAATAGAGTAGTAAAGAAGAAAACTCAATGCCGCAGGCAGTGTGATAGTACCCTTAGGAGAAGTGCAGTTTTAAGATAATGGGTGCACTTATAATTCAGCACTAAATATTTTATATCTCTGAAAAATAGCCCATTTCTCAGTTCAGGTGGTAGAGAGAATTGGGTGCTTGAGGAATCATTAATAACATTATAAAATTAGAACAATTTTTTAAAGAAAACATTTATTCAAGCTATGCTAACAACAACTATATTTTAAGCACTTTGTCATAGAATTTTGTACATTCTATAAAACACCTAAAATATATCACTAAAGAAATTTTATTATGTGCTAAATGCTTATTGTGCATATGGTAAGAAAATTACTCATAAATCCTAGTCTAAAATATGCATCATCTAGTTTGGGGCAAATTGAATAAATAATCCATGTAACATGCAACTTGATTTTCATCTATAAGAATCTACTGCTTGGCACCCATCTATGATATGAAATTCCAAAACATACAGAGTTGATGAAAAGGGAGAACAGGAACATTTCTGATGTTTCAACAGTGAATACTATTATTATATTTTAATACAGCTATATCACCTGGCATTTTTTCCCATTGTGTAGCACCCAAATGAATACTTTATTCATAACTGATTCCTTCAAAGACTGAGTTTACATTCTGTTTCAAAATCAAAATTAGTAGCAAAATCAGTATCTACTATTAGGGAAGAAACTCAAAGACCATATGATCCAGGAGTACTTCACCTTTTGGGAATCATGGGTCACTGACAGTGATGTAAAGCTAAGAACCCCTTTTTCACAATAAAATTATTTAATCTCATAAAATAAAATAGAGTGGAGCAAAAACAACAGATAAGAACCAGAAACAATTCTGAACTCTCCCAACATCCCATTCCAAACAACTTGAAAATAACACCTCAAGCTGGATTCTTAAATGGTAGAATCAGCAGAAGGTCATGGTGAGACATTTTTCCAGCCCAAGACAAATTAAGAGATCGGTAGGAAAGATTTATAAGAGAATTCAATACAAGCCATGCTACAGCTATACCAGGAACAGTCTGGCACCTGCAACAGTGGCACCAGCAGCTTTGGCAACTCTCAGACCAGAGATGGTAAAGGGATCAGACAAAAGTTACAAAGAAATTGCAGAGAACCCTTTACTCAAGCTGGGTTCAGTATCCTGTTACATTGTCCATATACATTTCTATTTGCTGGTTCTCAGGTGAATAAAACCACCAGCACCTGTGGATGCAGGGAAGCAGGAGCCAGGTATACAGTTCTAGGTCAGAGAGGAGTGCTCATGGTCACTCACAAGGGAAGAATACACTGGTCTCAGTTCCAAGGAAGAAAGGAACACTAATATTTGTGGCTAGAGGAGAACAGGGAGCTTTGCCACAGTTCTGGGGCTCTAGTATTTGAAGTTATACAGGAACAAGTTCTCTTCTAAATAAAGACCAAAGAATCAGCCAGAAGAACAGAAACTGCACCTTTCCTTACATTAAACCACATTGAAAGCATTGAAAATTTAGAGACAAACAGAGCTAATTCTTAAAGCAAAAAATTGAAGCTTGAGACATATATCCCAGGACCAGATGACAATTTTTACATAACATAAAAAAATAGACAGGGTGGAGCCAAGATGGCGGCATAGGAGCAGCATCATATTGCAGCTCTCACATAGCCACCCCAAAATACCCATAAAATATGACTCTAAACTAATCCTAGAACTCCAAAATGCACACGAATATACTTTCCACTAAAGTCAGCTCAGCTACGAGGAACCATATTAGCACTGCGAACCGAAACCAGCCTGGCCTGAAGCCCTGGCTGAGCCCTGGGGGCGGCTGGATGAGAGGAGCGGTGAGTGGATTAGTGGCACCTACAGCAATGTTCAGAACTAGGTCAGTGGGACTTGCGAGGTCTTGGGAGAAAACCAGTCTGGCCGAAATGCCTCCAGGGTGTTAAAACGAAAGGCAGAGGTTCTGCGCTACCTCCACATTGCAGCTTCCACCCCCTCGGCCTGCAGACAGCAGGGGGACTAAGCAATTGTTCAGAGGCCAAGTGCTCTCATGTTGAGTGGCCTGGATCCGGATCGCAGTCTTGGGCTTCGGTCCTGCGAGTCTTCATTATCCAGTGAGCCGGAATTAAGTAGGAGAGGGACCCAGTACCCTCCTGAGAGCTACGGCTGCCAGGAGGACCCCAGCGATTAGGGATAGAGCTTTCCCTTGTGGAACCAGAGTCGCACAGAGATTAAAAAAAAAAAAAATCATGGACTGACCAACCGTGAGTAAGAATAAGCATAAGAAGCAAAGTAAAACAGCAACCAAACCCTAGATTCCTTCTTTGGGGACAAGAAAGATCATGGCAAAGAGAGAGAGGAGGAGAGTGCAGCCAAAGCTCCCCCACCAGGGGCTTCCAATAAACATGAAGAATGCCTTAAAGCTAGAGATGAGCTGAAGAAGGATTTTGAAAACCAAATAAGAGAAGTAGAAGAAAAATTAGGAAGACAAGTAAGAATGTTGCAAGAAAATCATGAAAAGAGAATCAGCAATATGACTGAAGAAATCAACACCATAAAAAA
>CM053586.1:323009959-323029871 GCA_028646515.1 Pseudochirops corinnae
GTTTATACATACATGCATTCATACATACACACATATATCATCATTTGGCTACTTTTCTCCATCACCATAAGACATGTTGTCCCTTTTTTTTTTTTTGCCTTTGTATTTCTAGCTCTTAGAATAGTATTTGGCATGTAAAAGCTACTTAAAAATACTTTCTGAGTGACCTCAAAATTAATTCTGAAAAGTAACATTTACCAATATGGTCTAACTGAAGAGTATTTGGATTTGGTCACTGCATGTGTATCTGCAATGATTTGTAAGCCATAATTTTTTCACTAATCTGATCATTGACTTGAAGTTGAAAGGTACCTCAGAGTCCATGTAATCCAATGCCTTCATTTCACAGATGCAGTGATTGATGTCCATAGACATGACTTTCCAAAGTTTTCACAAATAATAACAGAGTTCAGTTACAGATTCAGGGTCTATGATCTCTGATCCAGAAAATATTTTTTCTTTTATTTTTATCATGAGACTAGTCATCCACAGACATGCATACACCTCTTAAAAAAAAAAAAAGATTAAATGTAAAACCATGACATAATTGGCCTGTTTTTCTCAACTCAACTTTTATTGTGCCTTCTTTTATACTTCTTGTTTTATTGATATCGTTTTCAATTATTTTTGAATCTCTATTACTAATTACTAACTTCCTACCCCAACTCATCACAAATAATGAGCTCCCTTGTAAGAAAAGGGTCAAGCAAAATAGTTGAACACATTGGCAAGTCTAAAGCCTTCCATAACATTCTCTATATCCATTCCCTCACTATTCTCACAAGAGGTAAGCACTTAATTCATTTTAAGTATTTTGCAGTCATGACTAATCATTGCATAGATAAGTGAATTCTGAAGTCTTTTAAAGTAATTTGCCATCCTATTTTTTTTTTTTGGTTCCAGTGAGCTTTACATTGTACTATGCTGTCTTCTTATGCTGGTTCTCCCCACTGCCTGATAGAGTCCTAGATATAGAGAAAATTTTGGACTGAACCCTCCATTCCAAAGAGGAGATGAAGTGGTATAAAGCAGGTCATTTTACATCATAAATGAATTTCTGAATTAATTCAGAGTTTGACCAAATGAGAAGATGATAAGTCTAATGTATTCCACAGGGAGAATCACACAGTATTCACTCCAAATTAAACATTACAAGAGCAATTGCTGTAATGTTATCCCTTCTGGATTATCTGATCACTCCATTCTCTTCCTAATAAAATCCATTTGCTTTTCTCCCTGGACTAGAAGATTCTGAATTTTTCCTCCCCACATGGAATAATCCAAATATTGATATATGTGAAATAATATCATCCATTTGTATCCATTTAAACCTTCTCCCCCTAAAAACAATTTGGTAAGAATTAATGGACCATTTGGGATGTGAAAATAATGCCAAATTAATTATATAATGACATGTGGGAAAAACTTCACAGTGTGAACAGTGAGTTATATTACTTATCGCAAAGAGAAGGTAAAAATAATGTGAAAATATAGGAGTTTTTCAGTATGCATAGCATAACAAACACAGTTGTTTTGAGCATATCCCAATACATATACAACGCTTGAGACATTCAGGGGTCTGTGTTGAACGTAGAATGAAGCAGTTTGTATTTATATGTCATGATCTACATATGCCACCCTATATCTGGCTTTAAATTCTGACATTCTAGCTTCAAGCTTCATAAGGATGCCATACATTTTTTTTAATCTATAAATTCATTTAAGATAGAAGTGGACTAACCTTACCAGGTGTAAATGGCACTATTTCACCTTTCAATTAAGAGGGAAAAAAGAAAACAAACAATACCTCAGGATAGGAGCCAATCAGTAAGTGTTATCAAATCAGGACAGGTCTTGTAGAAATACACAAGATCTCAAAAATCATAACATAGGGTTACTAATCTAAAGCAGCTTTTAATATTGCTGGGTAATAAGTGTTAAACATAAAAAAAATGGACTAAAAACTCCCCAAAAGCAGGGATTCCTTTTTTTTTTATATTTTTAACCCCCCTGAACTCAGAATATTATCAGTCAAAAAATATGTATTAAGAGTCTACTATGTTCCAACCACTGTGTTAAGGACTTTGTTAAGTGTCTGGTACATAATAAACATTTGCTGAATTGAACTAAATTGGATGAGAAAATAATTAGAGCTCTAGGCAGTAGATGGTGAGAGGTACAGGTAAATTCTATTGAAATTCAGTAGAAAGATGTCATATTTGGTTGGGGCAGCCATGGAAGGACTGACAGAAGAGGTATGATGCAACCTCTGTTTTGATAAATAGTATTAGTAGGTGGAGTACAGCAAGTGGTTGACATTTCTATTTGAAAACATGTCACCATTCCCTAAAAATATTATTCTTTAGAATTTTCTCTAAGTCAATGAATAAATGAATGAATGAATGAATGAATGAATGAATGAATGAAAGTGAATTTGAGTGGAAAGCTTTATATACACCAACTGTGTGATATAATCAAGAAAGGTAGCGCAATATGAATCTATATTATGAAAGATATGAACATGCTCTTATATTTCTAGCCATTGGGTACAATGGGTATGAAACTTGGCATACACTGTCAGATGTAAAGGAAGAAATGGTTAATTTTGGTGAAGTGGTTTTAAAAATTCTCTCTCTTTCTGTCTCTCTCTCTCTCTCTGTCTCTCTGTCTCTCTCTCTCTCTGTCTCTCTCTCAGTCTTTCAGTGTCTCTCTCTCTCTCATTCTCTTGCTCTCTCTATGTGTGTGTGTGTGTGTGTGTGTTCTGTTATGTTTTGTTACAAAGGGTAGATTGATGAGAAAGGGAAAGAGCAAAAAAAAAATGCTTCCAGAAATAACATAACATTAAAAAAAGAGAACACTACAATATAATTTATATTAAAATGTATATAGCTTAATAGGTTAGGTGCTTAGTAAATGTATCCTGATTGTTTTCTAACTTCCAATAAAATAAGATAATAATTCCTCTCTACTTTGTCTTGATGAGACTACATCTGGAGCAAAGAGTTGTATTGGGGGGGTGCACAATTTCATTAAAATATATTGTAGAATGAAGATGCTTAAAGTTGGCAGTGGTTATATGATTGGAGAGAGTGGGATGGATTATGATATGTTAAGATGTTAAAAATCAACAAAGCTTCACAACTGATCATGTGCAGGGGACAATAAAGAAAAGGAAATGACACTAAATGAATCTGGGATTACATAACTAGATAACTAGAATAATAAATCTGCCCTTTAAAAATAGAAAAGTTTGGGAGATTAGTGGATTTTGTGCAGCAAAGAACGAATTTACAGAATGTTGAATTTGAGATGTCTAAAGCATGTTTAGGTGGAGATGTCCAACACACAATTTGCAATGTTAGATTGGAATTGAAGAAGGAATATAGATCTGAATATCTAGAGGAGACTTGTAACTAATTTCAAAAACTGATGATACTTTTGGGAAGTTGTTAAGGTCACCAAACTATAAATTGTAAAGTAAGAAAAGAGAAGAATTCAGGAAAGAATTTTGGAAGATATCAACAGTTCGCAGAGAAAGAGGAATGAGGACTCAATCATCACTGAGAAGGAATGATGAGACAGGTCAGATAAGAACTAAGACACAGAGTGCTATGAAAACACAAGAAGGAAAGTATGCTCAGGAAAATGACTAAGCAAATTTCAAATGCTACAGAGAGTTAATGAAGGATGAAAAAGGACAAAATGTCATGGAATTTAGATTTGGCAATAGTTTGTATGGATGGGGTTGTTAACAGCTCATGTTTGAGAAATATCTTGAAAAAATATAGACAATATTGAAGAGATTTTAGACTTCATTGAGTCCTACTGTTTCATTTCACAGATGACCAAACTTCAGTTCATGGAGATCAGGGTTAAACAATTAGTACATAAATAGCAACAGAATATAAATCAAGGACTATTTCATTCCAAAATCAAACAGGTTTTCCAGTGTGTCATGGAGTCTGAGATAGTTATCAGAATAATAGTGTCTTGATTTCTCATAAAGTCATTTGCCTCCATTTGCTCCACTCTAATTCTGAAAGACTTATTACCTTCAGTGAGCTTTTGTACAATCATTTTAAACCGTATGTCCTCATTAGTCATGTTGTGAAAGAAGAATCAGAACAAAAGGAAAAAAATAGAAAGAAAAAAAAACAAAAAATCATAAAATGGCATGCTTTGAGCTGCATTCAGACTCCATAATTTTTTCTCTGGATATGGATAGTGTTTTCCATCACGAGTCTTTTGGAATTGTCTTGGATCCCCGTATTACTGAGAAGAGCTAAATCAGTCACAATTGTTCATTGCATAATGTTGCACTTACTGTATACAATGTTCTATTGTTTCTGTTTACTTCACTCACCATCAGTTCATGAAAGATTTTCCCAATTTTTCTGAAATCTTCCTGTTCATCATTTCTTTTATCACAGTGGTATTCCATTACACTTACATATTACAGCTTGTTCAGCCATTCCCTGCTTGATGAACATCCCTCAATTTTCAATAATTTGCCACCACAAAATTATCTGCTATAAATATTTTTGTACATGTTAGTCCTTCTAAATTCTTAAAGGAAAAATTAAATGAGTTATTGTAGGAAAAAGATAGTGAAACTATAATAGGGGGGGTCCTCAACTTTTCCATCTCAGTACTAGATACGAACTAGATAAATTTTACCAAAAAGTAAAGAAGGAAGAAGTTAAGCAAGTAAATATTTTTTTAAAGTTAGATATGATAAATTTGTGGAGAAATTAAATGTGAATTTCAGACATTCTTGAGGAAAAGACCGGAACTGAACAGAAAAATTGACTTTCAAATACAAGAATCAGGAGAAACATAAGAAGATAAATTTGAACATCTAATCAGATAGAATTTAATAAGGTTAAATAGTTTAATATTTTAGATGGGAAAATATTATTTGTTATTCTTAAGAATGTTAGAATTGCTATGGTAGTTAGAAATATATAAATAAGTTGAGGGCTTGAGGTTGAGTGAACTATGATGGGATGATCCTAAAAATAAAATTGTATAAGGAGAGATAAAATGGAGCAAATTATCTCATAACTAAAAGGTGAGAATGAAAAAAAAATTACAGTAGAAGGGGCATACAGTGGATTGTGGCAGCATGAGAAGTTTATACTTATTGCAACTGTATTAAGGAGGGAATAACATATACATCTAATTTGGTATAAAAAGGTTTCTCAGTTTACAGAGAAATGGGAGTATAAAGGAATAACATGAGGGAAGGACGGCTAGAAAGGTGTGTAGATTAGGGAGGCTGTGGTCAGAAGTAAACAAAATTTCTGAGAAAGGATAGTAGGAAGAAGGGAGGGAGGCAGAAAGACAGGAGAGGGGAAAGGAAGGTAGGGGAAGGGCAAAGAGGAGAGTATAAGAAGAAGGGGGAAAAAAGGAAAGGGAGGAAAGGGGACTGGAAGAGAAAGGAGGGGAGGAGAGGAGAGAAAAAATAGAGGAAAGGGGAGGGGAGAGGAGTAGAGAGAAGGGGAGAAGAAGAAAGAAGATAAGCAGTGGGGAAAAAAAATAAGTTGAGGGAAGTACAGAACTAGTCATCATAATTTTAATCTGAATGGGATGAATTCATGCACAAGACAGAAGTGGATAGCAGAATGATTCAAAAACCAGAACCTGACAAAATGATGTTTATAAGAAACACATTTGAAAATGAGACATAGAGTAAAAATTAAAGGCTTATGCAGAATTTGTTATGCATCAGCTCATGTTTACTTTTTTTTTTAATAAAAAGCAGGCTGAACAATCATGATTTCAGTCAAAGTTAAAGCTGAAATAAATTCAATTAATATAGATAAGCAGGGAAACTACAGTATGTTAAATGATATTATAAATAATGAAGTAAAAATTAAACACACGCATCAAATGCTAAAGCATCTAAAATTTTAAAGTAAAGGGTAAGTGAATTACAGGTGGGGATACATAGCAAAAATATAGTAGTGGAGGACTTCAACTTTCCCCTCTCAGAACTTGAGAAGTCTAACCAATATAATAAAAAAGAAGTCAAGAATGTATAGTCTTAGGTAAGTTAGATATGATAGATTCTAGAGAAAATTGAATGAGAACAAAAAGTAATATACTTTTTCCCAGGAATATATATCACATTTACAAAAATTAACCATATAAAAAGGCAGAAAATCCTCTTGCTGTAATGAGAAATATTAAATACATCTTTTTCAAATGATAATACAATAAAATTACATTTATTATATTACAATGGAAACAATAAATATTTATTAGAAACAAAATAACCAAATTTTAAAGAATGAGTGAGTTAAAGAACAAATAATAGAAACAGCAGAGAAGTAATGAAAGAAAATGATAACAATTAGACAACATATCAAAGCTTACAGGATGTAGCAAAAGTGCTAATCAGGGGAAGGTTTATATCTTTAAATACTTACATAAATAAAAGAGAAAGAATAAATCAATGAAGTAGGTATGTGATTTAAAAAGCTAGAAAAAGAAATTGAAAATCTCTTATTGAACACTAAATTGGAAAGGCTAAAATTTAAAGGTGAGATTAATCAAATTCAGTATAAGCAAACCATTAAAATAATAAACAAAATTAGGGTTTTTTAATGAATAATCTGATAAAATAGATAAACATTTGGTTAATATCATTGTAAAAAGAGAGATAAGAAAATCAAATCACTAGAATAAAAAAAAGGAAAAGAGTGAGTACACCACCATTGAAGAGTAAGAGAAAACAATCATTAAGAGGTTTTTTTGGCCTAATTACATGCCAATAAATTTAATTGTCTTAGTGAAACAGAAAAAAAAAACTTGTAAAAATAAAAAAAAAATTGACAAGATTGACAGAAGAAGAAATAGAATATCTAAATAGACTTATTTTAGGAAAAGAAATTGAACAGACTACAAATGAACCACTTAAGGGAAAAAGAAAACAAACATATGGACCAGATGGATTCACAAGTGAGTTCTAAAAAACACTTAAAAAATCAACTAATTCCAGTATTAAATAAATTATTTGGAATAATAGGCAAAGAAAGGGTCCTATAAAACTGATTTTATGAAAGAAATGTGATGCTGATATCTAAAGCAAGAATCACAAAAATAGAAAGAAAATTCTAGACCAAATTCTCTAATGAATATTGATGCAAAAATTTTTAATAATTATAGCTATGAGACTACAGCAAAGATTATACAATGTGATCTGGTAGGATTTATACCATGATTGCAAGACTGGTTCAGCATTAGGAAAATTATCAACATATTTGATAATATCAGTAACAAAAATAATACATATAGAAAAAATATATTTTGACAAAATGAAACACATTCCTATTTTTAAAATTACTTGAAAGCAGTGATATGTGAATCTTTCCTTAAAATGATAAGCATCTATCTAAAACAATCAGCAAGCTTTATTTGTAATGGATATAAATTAGAAGCCTTTCCAATTTCTATTTTCCCCTCTGGTTCTAGAATATGAGGTCAATTTCCTTGATAATTTCTTGGAAGATGATGTCTAGGAGTTTCTTTTTTTTATCATGACTTTCAGATAATTCAATGATTCTTCAATTATCCCACCTGGATCCATTTTACATTTCAGGTGTTTTTTTTTTTTTTCTGCGATAGTTCACATTTTTTTTTCCTAAGTCTTTTGATTTTGTTTTATTGTTTCTTAAAAAAAAAATATTTGTTAATTTTTGGTTTACAAAATTCAGTTCCACAAACTTTTGAGTTCCAAATTTTCTCCCTCTCCTCTCTCTAAGATGGCATACAATCTGATATAGGCTCTACATATAAATTCACATTAAACATATTTTCACATTAGTCATGTTGCAAAGAAGAATTAGAACCAATGGAAAGAAAAAGAAACAACAAAAAAGAGAGAGAAAGAGAGAGAGAGAGACAGAGAGAGACAGAGAGACAGAGAGACAGAGAGAGAGACAGAGAAAGACAGAGAGAGGAAGAGTAAATACTATGTTTTGATCTACATTCAGACTCCATGCTTCTTTCACTAAATGTGGATGGCATTTTCCATCATGAGTATTTTGGAGTTGTCTTAGAACCTTGCATTGTTGAGAAGAGCCAAGTCTATCAAAGTTAAGCACTGAACAATGTGGCTGTAACTGTGTACCATCTTCTCCTGGTTCTGTTCTCCTCACTCAGCATCAGTTCATTTAAGTCCAGGTTTTTATGAAGTTTGACTGCTGATCATTTCTTATAGCACACTATTCCATTTCATTCAGCTTGTTTAGTCATTCCTCAATTGATGGGCAGCCCCTCAATTTCCAATTCTTTGCCATCAGAAAAAGAGGTGCTATGAATATTTTTGTACATTTGTTGTTTTATTGTTTCTTGATGTCTCATAAAGTCATTAGGTTCCACTTGCCCAATTCTAATTTTTAAGAAATTATATTCTGCAGTGAGCTTTTGTACCTCTTTTACCATCTGGCTAATTCTGCTTTTTGAAAGATGTTTTCTTCAGTATTTTTTGTGCCAACTTTTGACTCTTTTCAAAAGATTTTCTTGTGTCATTCTCATTTCTCTTCCCATTTTTCCCCTTCTACCTCTCTTACCTGATTTTTGAAATCCTTCTTGAGTTCTTCTATGACTTGGCACCAATTCATTTTTTTTTTTCTTTGAGGCTTTGGATATAGGACTTTTGACTCTGCTTTTTTTTGGAGTTTGTGTTTTGATCTTCCCTGTCATCATAGTAACTCTACAGTCAACATCCTTTTTTACTGTGTGCTTACTTTCTAGTCTATTTCTTTATTTTAACTCTATGTTAAAATGGGGCTCTACTTCTAGAGTAGAGGGGAGATCACCCCAAGCTTCAGATTTTTTCGGCTGTTTTCAGAAGTAATTCTGGCAACCTGTAAGTTTTCAGTTCCAAGGTGGTATGATCTAAGGAAAAGTGTGTTTTCTATTCTCTTGTACTGTCCACTGCTCTGTGAGCAAACACAAGTGCTCTTCTCTGCCCAGAAAGTGTGAACATGGTCCCCACTCCTCTGTGGTCACAAACTCTGTTGTACTAGTGCTCTTCCTTGCCCTGGAACTGAGACCCAGGACTGTGACCCAGATCCAAGTAGGGGCAGTACAACAGAGTCTTTACCTAGGGGCCAGAAAAGGAATCCTTTTAATTTCCTCCTCACTAATTGTCTAACCCCCTTTACCCTCTTTGGACTGAGAGGTCTGGAAACTACCAATTCCACCACTGATTCAGTTGCCCCCAAGACTTGCTCCTTGTTTAGTGGGGGCAGTTCTACACTCATGTGCTTGCACTGGACTCTCACCCTGTTGCAACAGACTTTACCTAAAGACCTCCTAATCTGTCTTGTGTTGGAAAATTTGTTCACTTGATCCATTTGTGGGTTCTACTGCTATAGAATTTGTTTTAAAGAATTGTGTAAGGGTATTTGCAGTGTTTCAGGAAAGCTCAGAGAGTCCCTTCCTTTTCTCCACCATCTTGAATCTGCCTCAAATATTCATTATTCATGGATAGAAAAACCCAATTTAATAAAAATACTGATTCTATCTAAGCTAATTTATTTATTCAGCGCTGTCCCACTTAAACTACCAAAAATTATTATATTGACCTAGAAAAAAAGAAAATTATTTGAAAAGAATGAAAGTTCAAGAATATAAAAAAATTAATAGAAAAAATGGAGAGGGAGGAGGTGTAACAGTTCCAGATTTTAAATTGTATTGTTAGGTTGTAATTATCAAAACATTACAAAAGAACATGGCAAAGCCCTCCATTATCTTTTGCCAAGAACTACACAAATGGTGTCATGAAGAATCAGTCACAAATGAAAATAACTGAACAACAAACAATAAGTATTAAAACGATATGTAGTGGTTAAGAAACACAACAGTGGATCAATGGAAAGAATAGGTATATAATACCTAGTAGTAAATGACTATAGTAACTTCATGTTTGATAATGGTGAATATCTAAGTTTTGGTAAAAGCTATTTGTTAAAAATGTCTAGGAAAACTGGAAAACGGTTGGCAGAGAGTAGGCATAGACCCATATCTTACACAGCTGACCAAAATAAGGTCAAAATGTATATGTGTCCTTGACTTAAAGGGAGATAACATGATAAATTAGAGGAGGATAAAATCTATTACTTATCAGATTTATGGATAAAAGAAGAATTAAAGGATAAACAAGAGATAAAGATCATTATGGGATATAAAATGGAAAATTTATTTTTCTTTAAATAGAATTTTAATTTTGAATTACATGTAAAGATGGCTTTCAACATTCATTTTTATAAGATTTTGAGTTACATTTTTTTCTCCTTCCCTTTCTCCCCTCTTCCCTCCCCAAGATGGCAAGCAATCTTTTATTATATTATATATTATATCTGATTATCTTAAACATTTTTTCCACATTAGTTAGTGAGATTGTGAAAAAAAGAACAGAACAAAGGAAAAAAAAAAGAATATGCTTACATCTGCATTTAGGTTCCATAATACTTTTCTGGAAATGGAAAAAATGTATTACATTAAATTTATAAGGTTATTCTACCAATAAAATCAATGTAGCCAAGATTAGAAGGAAAGCAGAGAACTGAGAAAAAATTATAGTAAATTTCTCAGATAATGTTCTTATTTTTCAAATGGATAAAGAACTGTGTTTCATTTATAAGAATGGGAATCATTCCTCCGCTGATAGTCAAAGGACATAAGCAGCAGTTTTTGGAAGAAGAAATCAAAGCTATGTTTACTCACATGAAAAATGCTCTACATTGTTATTGAATAGAGAAATGTGTATTAAAAAAAAAACTTTGAGATACCATCTCAGACCTATAAGATTATCTAAGTTGATAGAAGGGGAAAATTACAAATATTGGAGGGGATATGGAAAAACTGATCACTAATGCACTGCTGGTGGAGTTGTAAACTGATTCAATCATTTTTCAGAGCAATTTGGAATTGTGCACAAAATGTAACTGTGTAAACCCTTTAACCCAGCAATAGCACTGTTAGGTCTGTTTCCCAAGGTGATCAAGGAAAGAAGAAAATAACCTGTATGTTCTAATATATTTATAGCTGCTCTCTTTGTGGTATGAAAAAATGGATTTTAGGAGGGGATTCCAATCAATTGAGGAATGGTTTAATAAATTGTGATATATGATTATGATAGAATATTGCTGTGTTTTAAGAAATAAAGAGCAGGTTTCCATTAGAGAAACATCGAAAGACTTACTCAAAATGATGTAGAATGAAATGAACAAAATTAAGAGAATGTTGTATATAATGACAGTAACATTGTCAAAGAGTAACTGTGAATGACTAAGCTCTTCTGAGTAATATGAGCATTCATATCAACTACAAAGGACTCATGAAAGAAATTGTATCCACCTCTACAGAAAAAACTGCTATACGGAAGTATATATTATATGATTCCCCATACATATTCACATAAAATGTTGATCTTCTCTAATGCAGGATTGGGAAGGAGGAGGATAGAGACAATTTGGAACTCAAAATATAACCAAAGCTTAAATAAATATTAAATGTCAGTGGGGGAAATAACACAACCTTATATATCTGACATAATCACTTTTGAAAATTTTAATGGCATAAATTTTGGACTGAATCCATTATTTCACTGGTATAATGAACTTCCAAAGTGAATACTACTTCTATGGATTTAGATAAACAATTCTTCAGTAATACAATGTCTTAGAGAGGTAACTAAGAATATTGAGAAGATATAATGTTAGTGTGCCAGAGACTGAACTTGAAATCCAAATTTTACAATCACAGATTTGGGGTGAGAGGGGAAAATACAGATCATAAAGTCATCTACCCATTCATTTTACAAATCAGGAAACTTACATTTAGAAATGTTATCAACCTTTCCCACAATCACACACATATCAAGAGTAATGTTTAAATCCAAGTGTTCCTGACTTAAAATATAGCGTGCCACACATATGTCTATCTCTCTACCCACTATGCCACTGAAAGTAGTGTGGCAGAGAGGTAAGATGACCTGCATTAGAATAAAGGAACCTAATCTCAAGTCAAGCTGGGTAGATAGAAAATATTGATATGCATGTATGTATGTGTATACATGTATATACATCTCTAATTATAGACAGATAAAGGATCTATAGGCCTAGAGATATCACTATATCCACAAACACACATAAACACACATGTGTGGGGGTGTGTATGCCTATGAGTATGTACATGCATATATATATATGTATATATATATATATATACATTTACATATACATAAAGACTATTATATTTAAATTTTAGATATAAATGAACTGAAAGTTGTTTTAGCTTAGTGGAACATAGGGCAAGCTTGGAGTCAGGCAACATTTTCTGATGTTATAATAATATAGAGCCTCAAGGATTTTCATCAATGTGATTGTGTCTATTTGTATAAATATTTGTTAAAAGACAGATATATCTGTCATTCATGAACTCCTTCATTATGCCTTCTATATTTGTACCCTCTTAAAGTTGTAAGCAATAAGTATTAGCTCAAAATCTTAATGTTTGGTCCATTTTTAGGAAAGGGAAAGACTTACTGTCTAAATGTTACGTACTAGTTTGCATGCTGTTGTTCAGGGAATAAAAGCAGGAAAGTAGATATGAGAGTAATATCAGATTCTTAGTTTATACAAAAGGGATTGACTCATACCTTCTGCTTCTTCCAGTTTTGCCTTGTGAATAAGGGAATGGCTCAGAATTCTAGCATTCCTGGTACTTGGGGACAATTTCCAAAACCTTCTTTACCCAAGCTTGAACTGACAATATAAGATAAAATGTGTCACCATAATGTCATGCTACATTGGAAACATGCATTGTTCCACATTCGGATAAGACAAGCTCATCCTGAAGGTAAAGCCCCTTAATCACAGTAGCAGGCTGTTCCTTTTCTTGCCTTATGGATCCCTTTACATTATCATATACAGATCTTGGCATCTATCAGCTTTAATATGAGCATTCACAAAGACAATGTTATTTTTAGCTAAGACACTCATTAAAGATGAAGATGCTGAATAAACGACTGTAACTTCATGCAGTTTGAGAAGAAAAAAGTATGCTATGTAATATAGAATGTAATATATTTATTTACAAGTGATTTTGACAGGGGTATTTTTAAAGATAGAATGATAATTAGAATGTTAAGTAAAAATTCTTTAGTATATGTGAGTCAAGAGGTAGTCATTAATCTTTTAAAATCAATTCTAATAACACTTTTAATGAATAATGGTCAAGTAAGCCAATTCCAAGGACCAAATAATAAAGATTAAATTTAACAGAATGAAATCACAGAGTTACCAAAAAATGTGGTCTTTATTCAACACCCAATCAATGAAATGTGTGAGACCATTGAGGATTTGGGGATTTATTGTAAATTATACAGTCACATGTACTTCTCAAGCATTAATGAAATAGCATTCCACTGGCTAGGGCATAATGCTATGTGAATAATCATAAAGATAATAAAATTGATATTTACAAGAACCTAACAAATTCCAGAATTAAAACCATCCTGACTTGAAAAATACCGTCAGAACTGTTCTTTGTTATGGAAGAAAATGGGGAGGGGGGAATCTTTATTTTTCACACAATAATATTTTTTTTTCCAGTTACATGTAAAGATAGTTTTCAACATTTATTTTGGTGAGATTTTGAATTCCATTTTCCCCCCCTCAATTTCTCCCCTCCCAACGATAGCAAGGAGTCTGGTATAGGTTGTACGTGTACAATCATATTAAGCAGTTTACCACATCAGTCACATTGTGAAAGAAGAATCAGAACAAAAGGGAGGAAAAAAAAAAAACATAAGATAGGGGGGGAAAGTATGAAATAGTATGCTTCAATCTGGATTCATACTCCATAGTTCTTTCTCTGAATATGGATAGCGTTTTCCATCATAAAACTTTTGGAATTGCCTTGGATCGTTGTATTGCTAAGAAACCTATCTATCATAGTTGATCATCTTATAAAGTTGCTGTTGCTGTATACATTATTCTCCTGGTTCTGCTCACTTTACTCAGCATAAGTTCTTATAAGTCTTCTGAGGTTTTTCTTCTGAAATCCATCTGCTCATCATTTCCTATAAGACAATAATATTCAATTACATTCTTATAATAGAACTTGTTCAATTATTCTTCAATTTATGGGCATCCTTTCAATTTCTAATTATTTGCACCACAAAAAAGAGTTGCTACAAATAATTTTGTATATGTGGTTCCTTTTCCCTACTTTATAATCTCTTTGAGGTAAAGATTTAGTAGTGGCATTACTGAATCAAATGATAAGCACAATTTTTAGAGCCCCTCAGGCATAGTTCCAAATTGCTCTCCAAGAATGATGTGATCACATGGGGGCAGAGCCAAGATCGTGGCATAGAAACAGCATGGTTTCTCAGCTCACACATAGCCAACTCAAATATCCATAAAATATGACTCTAAACAAATTTTAGGGCTCCAAATCTCACAAAAATACAGAAAAACAAATTTCCCACTGAAGGCAGCTTGGCATGAAGAGCTCATTGCAGCACACTTGGAGCCGAAACCAGCCCAGCCTGAAACTGCAGCTTGGCCTCAGGGCGGCCAGGACAAGCCACAGCTGGAGCTTCAGGAGAGTGAATCAGTGGCACCTGTGGCAGTTTTCAGAATTATCAAGCCATAAGAAACAAGGACTAAGTGAAAGGTCAGTGAATCTCAGCTAAATTTGGAGGAGAAAAGCAGTCCAGACAAACTGCCTCCAGGGCAAGGAAGTGGCAGAAGTAGAGACCCTGCAGCCTCCTCTACATGGCTGCTTCAGAGCTCCTGGCCTGCAGATTGCAGGGAGGGCAAGCAATTCTTCCAAGGCTAAATGCTCTTGCATTGAGCAGCCTGGATCCAGATCATGGTCTTAGGTGGTGGTCCTGGGGTGTGTTTTCAGTGAGCCAAAGCTGGTGGGGGCTGCAGTAGCCTCCCAATAACTCTGGCAGCTACAAAAACCCCAGTGATTTAGGACAGAGCTTTCCCATCTGGAAAGCAGAGTTCCACAGAGTTAAAAAATCAAGTACTTTCACTGGCAACATGAGCAAGCAAAGGAAGCAAAGTAAGAACAGCAACCAAACTCCAGAATCCTTTTTTGGAGACCAAAAGGATCAAAGTATCGAATGGGAGAAAGACAACACAGTCAGAACTCCCATACCAAAAGCTTCCAAGAAACATGAAGACTGTCTAAAAGCCATAGATCAGCTTAAGAAGGATTTTGAAAACCAAATAAGAGAAGTGGAGGAAAAATTTGGAAGAGAAATGAAAATGATGCAAGAAAATCATGAAAAGAGAGTCAACAACCTGACTGAAGAAAATAACACCTTAAAAAATAGATTAACTCAAATAGCAAAAGAGGCCCAAAAAGCCAATGAGGAGAAGAATGCCTTAAAAGAATGATTTGATCAGTTCACATCACCAACAATGTGTTAGTGTTCCAATTTTAGAACAAAATTTATTATTTTCCTATTTTGTCATCTTAGTCAGTCCGATAGGTGTGATGTGGTACCTAAGAGTTGTTTTAATCTGCATTTTTCTAATCTATAATGACTTAGATAATTTTTCATGTGTCTATACATAACCTTAATTTCTTCATCTGACAACTTACTGTTTATGTCCTTTGAACATTTATCAGTTAGGGAATAACTAATATTGTTATAAATTTGACCCAGCTCTCTGTATATTTTAGAAATGAAGCCTTTATCAAGAAAATGGTCCTTTAAAATTCTTTCCAAGATTTGTGCTTTCCTTTAATCTTGATTGCATTTGTTTTGTTTGTGCAAAACCTTTTTAATTTAATGTAATCAAAATTTCCATTTTTGCATTTCATAATGTTCTCTGTCTCTCGTTTGCTCATAAGTTGTTCCCTCAGAATTTGTGAGTAAACAAGAGATAGAGATCACTATAAAACACAAAAAATGGATAATTTTGATTATATTAAATTAAAAAAGTTTTGCACAAACAAAACAAATGCAATCAAGATTAGAAGGAAAACAGAAGGTGGGAAACAATTTTAAAGCCAGTGTTTCTGATAAAGGCCTCATTTCTAAAATAAATGGAGAACTGAGTCAAATTTATAGGAATTCAAATCATTCCCCAAGTGATAAATGTTCAAAGAATATGCATGGTTGCTGGAGTTGTGAAGTGACCAAACCATTTTGGAGAATGGTTTGGAACTATACTCAAAGGACTCTAAAATTGTGTATATCCTTTGATCCATCAGAAGCATGACTAGGTTTTTACCCCAAAGAGATCTTAAAAAGGGAGAAAAGGACCCACATGTACAAAAATACTTACAGTAGTTCTTTTGTGGTGATAAAGAATTGAAAACTGAGGGGATGCCCATCAAGTGGGGAATGGTTAAACACGTTGTGGTGTATGAATGCCATGGGATACTATATTTCTATATGAAATGATAAGCAAGCAGACAGATTTCAAAAAAAAAAAAACTTGGAAAGACTTACATTAACTGATGCTGTGAGTCAAATTAGTAGAACCAGGAGAACATTGAACACAGTAATAAGATTGTGTAGTGATCATCTTTGATAGACTCAGCTTTTCTCAGCAATACAATGATAGAAGACAATTCCAAAAACATTCATAATGGAAAATACATTCCACATCCAGAGAAATAACTATGAACTCTGAATGCAGATTGAAGCATACTATTTTCACTTTTTTCTTCTTTCCCTTGTTTTTTCCCTTTCATTCTGATTCTTATTTCACAACATGACTAATATGGAAATATGTTTAATATAATTGTTCATATGTAACCTATATCAGATTGCTTGCCATCTTTGGGAAGGGGAGAAAGACAGTCAGGAAGGGTAGATGGAAGAAAGAAAAAAAGTCTGGAACTCAAAAATTCATAAAAGAAAATGTTGAAAACTTTATAAGTAATTGGGAAAATATTATTTTTTTTAACAATGTTCCTATTACCACAGAGATAAATGATTTCTTGCTCTCCTGATTTGCTTATGATGCCGTCTTTTATGTCTAAATCATATACCCATTTTGACCTTATCTTTGTATAGGGTGTGAAATGTTGGTGGTTTCTACCATACTGTTTCTGAATTTTCATAGTAGATTTTGTCATATAGTGAGTTGTTGTCCCAGAAGAGAGAGTCTTTGGGTTTATCATATAGTACATTACTATAATCATTGGTTATTGGGTCTTGTGTACTTAGCCTATTCCATTGATCTACCACATATTTCTTAGCCAGTTCCTAATAGTTTTGGTAATTGCTGCTTTATAACACAGTTTTAGATCTGGTAAATTAGGCCACCTTCCTTTGCATTTTTTCCACTAATTTCCATGATATTCTTGACCTTCTGTTCTTCCAAATGAATTTTGTTATTTTTTCTAACTCTAAAATGTAATTTTTGGTAGATTGTTTGGAATGGTACTGAATACATGAATTAATTTAGGTAGAATTGTCATTTTATTATATTAACTTAACCTATCCTTGAGCAATTAATATTTTTTCCCCAATTTGCAGATCTGAGTTTATTTGTGTTAGAAGTGTTTTATAATTTTGTTCATATAGTTCCCGGGTTTGTCTTGGCAAGTAGATTCCTTAGTATATTATATTATTTATAATTATATTAGCTGTAATTTCCCTATCTCATGCTGCTGAACTTTGCTGGTAATATTTAGAAATGCTGATGATATATGCAGTTGTATTTTATATCTTGTAACTCTACTATAATTGTTGTTTGTTTCAAGTAGATTTTGAGAGGTTTCTCTAGGATTCTCTTAAATTATACCATCATGTCATCTGAAAAGAATGATAGTCTTTTTTCCTCATTGCCTATTCTAACTCATTCAATATATCCTGTCTTATTGTCAAATCTAACATTTTCCCTTTTAAACGATTTATATAAAAATATTAAATATCAATATAACCAATTTAACTTGCTTTACAATAACAAAAGTACTTTTATACACATTTGTTTGTAAAACTTTGAGTTCCAGATTTTTTTTTCCTTTCTTCCCTTCTCACCCACCCCCAAAAGGAAGATAAGCAATTCAATATAGGTTGTATATGTGTAGTTACGCAAAACATTTCCATAGTAGGTACGTTGTAAATTTGCCTCCATCCTATCCTGCCCCTCACTTCTTCTATTTTCTCTTTGACCCTGTCCCTTTTCAAAAGTGTTTGCTCCTAACTACCCTCCCCCCCCATCTGCCCTCCCTTCTATCATCCCCCATCTTGTCCCCTTCCACCTACTTTCCTGTAGGGTAAGATACCCAATTTAGGGTGTATATTATTCCCTCCTTAAGGCAAATTCAGTAAGAGTAAGGTCGTCACATTCCCTTTTACTTTCCTGCTCCTCAGCTCCATTGTAACAGTGTTCTCTTACCTCTTTTATATAAGATAATTTTTCCTTATCTCTCTCTCCCTTTCTCCTTCTTCCAATATATTTCTCTCTCACCTCTTAATTTTATTTTTTAGATAACATCACTTTATATTCAACGCATCCTCTGCCCTCTATGTATACATGTACATACAGATGCAAACCCTTATATAAACATATATATATGTACACACACATACCTATACCTTCCTATACATAACTATATATACATATGTACACATATATATGCATATATACATATACACACATATATTTATACAAACCTACATATACACACATATATTTATACACACCTCCTGTACATAACTATATATGTATGTACACATACAAACATGCATGTACACACATGCATATATGTGTGTATATGTGTGTGCCTGTATTCCCTTCAACTGTCCTCATACTGAGAAAAGTCTTATGAGTTACAATTATCATTTTTCCATGTAGGAATGTAAAGAGTTCAACTTTAATCACTTTCTTATCATTTCTTTTCCCTGTTTACTTTCTCATGCTTCTCTTGCTTCTTGTATTTGAAAGTAAAATTTTCTGTTCAGCTTTGTTTTTTTTTTTCATCAAAAATGTTGGAAAATCCTCTATTTCATTGAATGACCATATTTTCCCCTAAAGCATTATACTCAGTTTTGCTGGGTAGGTGATTTTTGGTTTTAATCCTAGCTCCTTTGACTTCCAAAATATCATATTCACAGCCCTTCAATCCCTTAATATAGAAGGTGCTAGGTCTTGTGTTATCCTGATGGTGTCTCCACAATACTCACATTGTTTCTTCCTAACTGCTTGTAGTATTTTTCCCTTGACCTGGGAACTCTGGAATTTGTCTATAATATTCCTAGGAGTTTTCTTTTTGGGATCTTTTTCAAGAGATGATTGGTGAATTCTTTCTATTTTGCCCTCTGGTTCTAGAATATCAGGGCAATTTTGCTTGATAATTTCTTGAAAGATGGTGTCTAGGATCTTTTTTGTTCATGGTCTTCAGGTAGTCCAATAATTTTTAAATTATCTTTCCTGGATCTATCTTCCAGGTCAGTGGTTTTTGTAATGAAATATTTCTCATTGCCTTCTATTTTTTCATTTGTTTGGATCTGTTTTATAGTATCTTGATTTCTCATCATTTCATTAGCTACCTACTGTTCCAATATGATTTTGAAGGAATTATTCTCTTCAGCAAGTTTTTGAAATCCCTTTTCCATCTTGCAAATTTGGCTTTTTAAGGAATTCTTCTCCTCATTGGCTTTTTGGGCCTCTTTTGTCATTTGAGTTAGTCTATTTTTTAAGGTGTTATTTTCTTCAGTCAGGCTGTTGACTTGCTTTACTCGATTTTCTTACATCATTTCTCTTCCCATTTTTTCCTCCACTTCTCTTACTTGATTTTCAAAATCCTTCTTGAGCTCCTGCATGTCCTGTAACCAGTTCTTATTTTTCTTGGAAGCTTACAATGCACAAGTTCTGAATTCATTGTTCTCCTCCAGTTCCATACTTTCATCCTT
>CM053586.1:323030371-323046323 GCA_028646515.1 Pseudochirops corinnae
ATGAATGTTCACTTTTCTGTAGTGGGATAGGGACCGGGTGGAGAGTGGAGGTGCAGGATAGGAAGAAGGGACATTTAATCAGACTCTCACAGTGTGCTCACTATGGAGAGTTCTGCATAATTTCACATGTTCAGCCTGTATTTGATTGCTTGTCTTTCCAGTGGGCATGAGTGGTGAGGGAGGAGGAGAAAGAACCTGGAATCTGGAGTTCCATAATCAAATGTTATGAATGTGTATCTATCTTTCTATGTATATATGCAATTATTATTATTATTATTGACTACACCCAACTGGAACTTGAGATACACAGGCACTGTGGTTGGGAGATCCATCCTGCCCTACCGAGAAGTGACATAGGAGAGAATAGACTGGGGGAGGGGGAACACACTGGGATGGCTGTTTTGGGGCGGTGAGTGGGGGAAAGAGGGGGAGTAAATATGTAACTCAAAATGTTGTGGAAATGAATGATGCAAACTATAATAAAATTTAAAAAAAGTGTCATGATCCTCACTTCAATAACTGTCAAATTTCTTGTTAACAGAGATTTCTAAGAAAAGCTGGAAAATTCCTCCTTAGGGACATTATAGATATTATGCTTCACTAATTATGGTTTGCACCAGATGATCCATAAGGTCTCTTCTGCATCTGAAATTCAGTTGAATCTATGTTTTTTCCCAAACCAACTCCAGTCCTCTAGTTCACTATTTTACCACAATGGTATGTATGCCAACCAAATAATCTTTCAGTTAAATATTGATTACGTACCTATATGATGCCTATCATTATAATATACTCTCAGTGTAAAAAGATCAAGATGATAGTATGACAATCCTCCACATGTTTACATTCTATCAACAGAGGGGAATGAGATAACTGGGTATATAATACCTCATATGTGCCAAGTATTTTGTCAAGCTCTTTACAAATAGTATCTCATTTCACCCTCACAAAAACGATACTAGGTAGGTGCTGTTATCATCTTTATTTTACAGTGGGGAAACTGAGTCAAACAGAGGTTATGTAACTTATATAGGATCACACAGCTAGGAAGGCCTGATTTGAACTCAAGTCTTATATTTCCAATCCCAAGTATTCTAACCAATGATTCTGCTTTGCTCATGGAATATGCCACCTTTTTGATGAAGGAACACTGTGATGGGCAGTTATATATCAGGGTCTCTTAAGTTATCTTTTACGTAACAATGCATTTGGCAGTTGGGTTATGTGGTTAGCCCATTGGAATTGTGCTCTCTGTAAAAGAATTTGAATGCTTCACAGTTCACCTCCAGTGAGTACCTCAATGTGTAGTATCTTATCTTGCCAACTAATCTTCAAAATCTTACCAAGACAGTTAAGGGGAAGTGGTTCTATTTTCTGGCATGACACTGATACACTGTCTAGATTTTACTGGTATAGAAAAGTGAATTCAGCACAATGGCTTGTCAGTTCCTTACATAGCCTAACGTCTCTTCTATCCCACAATTTCTTCAGGAGTCTCCCAAATGCTGAGATACAACGGAGTATGGATTGATTCTCTACCATTTGTGCTAATTTTGGCCTGACAAACAACCATCAAGAAAACAGAGGTCCTCTACCGGCCAGCACCACACTATCCATATAGCAAATGGAGATTACCCTGGTAGTACCCTTTTCAGAGATGTCCACATAGATGATGAGGTTGATGCACACATTACCAGAGCTAGCTTGGCATGGGGAGACTCTGATAACATTGATAATGAGCTCACGAAGGAGCCTGAAAAGGAGTGGATCTAATGGCAGGATGAGAAAGAATAGAGAATAGTGTCATGAGAGTACAGAGAAGAAAAAAGTGTCATGGTGTTTGGAAGGAGAGGAATTGGGGAAAGGGAGATTAATGTAGAGAGGCAAAAATGCATGAGAAGTGAAAAAAATCCAACCAATTTGAGAATTAAGAAAACACTGGTAATTTTTGAGAAATTTCATGAGTGATATCTAAAAAATGAGGGAGAAGAGAATATTGAAAAGGTGACTCACAATGTCAACCATAGAGAGTTCAAGAGTGGTAAAAATTGAGAAAAAAATGTCATTAGATATATCATTGAAGAGATTGTTAATGACTTTGAAGAGAGCAGTTTCAGTTGAGTGATAGAGTCAAAAGCCAGGCTGTAGAGAGTTTAGTTCCTGATTATCCATATTGGTTTTGATAAGTATGCACTTAAGTGATAGAACTCCGTTTAGGATCATGGAAGATACTGCATAATTCTCCCAATATGACACAGATTTCTATATTACCCAATCTCAGCTCACTATCAGTCTATGACATCTGTCCAAGGTATATGTACTAATGGATTGACTCAATGAACACCCATTCTAGTGTTTATGAAAACCTGAGTAATGTCATCCCCTTTGTGTATTTTTCCTCTTCTTGGATATAGAATAGCTTTCTGTAATTTTATTTACAATGGTGTGGTAGAAAAAAAAAATGCTAGATTTGGAATCGGAGCCCCTAGGTTTGAATCCAAATTCTTCTATATTTGTGATTTTGCGTGAACTATTTCATCATTCTGACCTTCAGCTATATCATCTGTAAAATAAGGCAATTGGTCTTAAGGGTTTCTCTGGTCCATTCCAGCCCCAAATGTATGAACTTAAGAGAAGAGAGCAAATTTGCTCCAAATAGGAATTTCTAATTTTAACTCAATTGCTCCTATAATCATTTCATGCAAAGAAAGGACACTTTAGGGGTAGAAAATTGGAAGCTTTGAAGTCTAAAGTATCTCTGGATTAGGGGAAGATTGTAGGGAAGAAAATACAACCAAACTCCACAGTCCTTTAAATCACCTCCCATTTGTTCTCTTCAACTAATCAATCAAGTGGCTAAGTTCTTGTCATATTTCCCCATTTGTGACTTATCTCTTCATGTCTACTTTGTAGTGAATCATCACAAAAGATCTCAAGAGCTCTCAATCTTTAACAAATATTGTCATAATGTTTACTCCTGGCTTTATTACATTGGGTGCAAATAAAAGAGGAACATATATGGTTGTACAGAGCTAAATAGACATTCACATTTACATAATTAAATGATTCCCTGGTTCACTTATTAGGGCATTATCATGGCATTAATGCTCTTAAAATACTTTTGGTTCTATTGAGGTTAAAAGCCAGAATGCTTAATGCGAGCTTTTTTGACCCTGGGCTTCCTTTTGGGCAACACACTATCTAGGTTGCAGGTTGCAGGCCCCCCAAAACACAGTATTTATAACTACCCAGGCGTAATGCTCTCTGCGGCCCTAAGGTGACAATTATTTTTGTTTCCTTTACTAAATGGAAGCCCGATATGATGGCAACAGGAGAATAGCTATGTGTGTACACACCATATAAACGTGTGTGTGTGTGTGTGTGTGTGTGTGTGTGTGTGTGTGTGTATTTTATTTGCTGCCTGAAGAAACCCTCATGGCTGATAATGATATGTCACCTCTAATCACATTTCCTATTTCTAAGATATATTTTCACTAAACCTCATTTTTTTTTTATTTCAGTAGACAATAAATTTACTTTGCTTCTAGTAAAATGGTGAACAACTTTAGGAGAGAACAAAGTGATAGATTAGGGTTATTCATTATGTTATCAAGGTTTTTGTTTTGTTTTGTTTTGTTGGAAGGAGGCAAACATAATGTATTACTTTATTTGAAGAGAATGAAAAGTTGGAATAGGGTGGAGTAGGAATTCTGCATGACTTTCCACAAACTGTATCTGATGCTTTCATGAATACCTGGAAAATTATTGTGAATTCAGGAAAGGTATGTCATGTGACACAGACATAATTTCCCTCAATATTTATGCATGGCCGCCTAAAAATTCAGCAACTTGTTTTTAGATTAGATTATTTTAGTTGGGATCATAAAGAAGAACAAGAAAGAGAAGGAAAACATCAGAAATAGAGCAAAGTATATATATATATATATATATATATATATATATATATATATATATATATATATATATATATATATATTTAAAAAGCCCTAAATAAAACCCAGAAGCAGTTTCTTAATGACATGCATATGCATGGCAGTGTTGTCAGCAAGGAGCCTATTGTATAGAAAGAAGGCTCAGTTGGAAAGGTATGCCAGACAAGCCAATTTAAATTCAGCAAGTCAGCAAACAGGAGGACCTGTCAGTTTGCGAGTGGATATTTTGCTTTCCATGGACAAATAAAGCTCTTCTTCTGTTATAAATGACATTACTTAGCTTGACATAACAAGATGCTTTAAACAAGGCACTTAAAGAAAGAGAGATTTCTTTGGCTAATAAAAAAATGAAGCAAGATAAGATGGATTGGCAAAAAAGAATTTTGGACAGCTCGTTGATATAACTAAGAGTTTGGTATAAAAGAAAACATATTGGGAAAATGGCCTAAATGGACTCTGAGGCTCTCTTAGGGACTGAATCACATCAACGTACAACCAATTCAATGATCCATTGAAGATGTCTGCCATTAAGATGAATAGAAGAATGAAATACATTAAAAAATAATAATTAATTTGGTGAGAGAAGACCTCTTGTCAAGGTAAGCAAGGAAGCTTTTAAAACAAGCATTCTTGGACAAGGTAAGCCACACTCCTTAAATAGGCATGTCCTAATTATGCCCTCATGAGGAAAACATACAATTGCTCATGCCACCCTACAACGAACATGTATTTGGTTTATATATCCATATATGCATGAATATTATTTTCTTTAAATGATTGCCAATTCATTGAGGACATAAATTGTCTTACTCTTTTGTTTTTTTTGCTTTTTTGAGGCAGAGAGGTAGGGCAATTGGGATTAAGTGACATGCACAAGGTCACATGGCTAGTTTTTTTTTTTTCTGTTAAGTGTCTGAGGCTGGATTTGAACTCAGGTCATCCTGAATCTACGGCTGGTGCTCTACTCACTGCGTCACTTAGTCACCCCTTACTTTCTTTTAAATTACATTCCTAACATGTAGCACAGTGCTAGGCACACAGCAAGTGCTTAATAGAGATATGGTGGATGGATAGGAGATTTATAAAGTTGACAATGAAGAATCTTTAACATTTTAAGTAAATAACAGTCTATATTATTTTTAAAATTTTAAGTAGCCTAGGAATAGGTTTCCTTTAACTGTTCCTACCCAAGACTTTTTAATTTTTTTTAAATGAGACACTCTTCAGAATAGTCAGTAAGATTTTTAAAATACCCCTGAGTCTCTAACCTATTATATACTTCAGGAAATGTTTTTCATTACAAAGACCAAGGGAAAGACTAAGCTTAGGGACTTAGAGAAGATGCATACCAAGGCATTCACTTTCTATGAAAAGAAACTCATGGTAATTCTGTACAATAAGTGGGCATTATTTACTGCAAAATTACAGTGGAATTCCTATGGTATCACATATTATATTCACATTAAAGTCAAATGAGCTCATCTTGATTGATGCCACTGCAGTGAATGCCAAAGGAATTAATAACGATTATCTATTCATTGTAGAGGGTGGCTGATAATTAGTGCTATTACACAAAAAGGTACATTTGAAGCAATCATCATCATGAATTCATTCAGTGTCGTTACAATGCTGATCAGAAGGAGCTCATTTGGCATGCATGCATCTAGAACATATAGGTCCATCAGTATTCTATTGTCTCTTAGCCTTAGGTAAAGAATGCTCCCAGGACTTGCCTTTTAATCTATTTCTAAAACTTCATAAGGCCTTTTTATGAATTTATTAGTTTAAATAGTTGATCTAAATGTTATAGATGACTTTTTGCTTAAATTATGGATTGTGTTCCAGTTAAAATTGCTTGGCTATTCAGCTAGAGTAATGATGGGGTTCAATTAAAGTCAGTGACCACTAGATAAAAATGCAATTTCACATATCAGGAAATAATATATATATATATATATAATGCTTATGGTATTTTTGAATACACTTATTTGTTTATATTTGAAATAACATAGAATATGAACTTTGCTTAACAAAGATACATTAGAAGAATAGAAGGAGGAAATAGAGAATAGAGGACAAGAACCCATTTAACTAAAGGTGATTTTGGTCCATTTTGAATAATTCTAGGAATAGATTCTCTAGAGGATAGAATCTACCCTACTCATTGTCCATTCCTGATATAAATGAGCAAATATCTTTTTGGTCTTTGTCTTAGCTGGACACTGTTGGATGGTTTTTGAAGGAAAAAAAAAAAGGAAGGTGTTCACAAACAATTTGTATCTCATTTAAAGATTACCTTAAAACAATGGTAAATGGAGCAATTTATCCAGGTAGGAAGTGTGGAGTTGTGGAAATAACACTGAACTGGAAGTTAATAGAAACCTGATATAGAATCTTTGTTCTGATGCTTTCCATTTATATAAAATGGAAAAAGTCACTAAACTCTCTGAGTGTTAATTTCCTTCCCTGTTAAAATAGTGGAATAATAACAAGGATAACAACAACAATGATGATAAGTTCCCTCTTCTTAGTATTGGAAAGTTTCCACAATCCTTTGGAAACATGATTCCTTACAAAACTCTGGGAAATATGTGCTTTATTATCTTAATTTTTTTACAGTTGAAGAAACTGAAGCAGGCAGAAGTTAAATGACTTACTCAGGATCACATAGTTAGCAAGTGTTTGAGGTCTGATTTGAACTCAGGACTTCCACACTCTACCAAATGTGCCTCCTAGCTGCTTCTATTGTGTGTATGTGTGTTTATGTGTGTGTATGTGTATGTATGTGTGTATGTGTGTATATGTGTATGTGTATATGTGTGTGTATATGTGTATGTGTGTATGTGTGTATATGTGTGTATGTGTGTATATGTGTATGTGTATATGTGTGTATATGTGTGTATATGTGTGTGTATGTAGATAGCTAGAAAGAAAGATATAGGTACAAACACAGACATACAACCTACTTCACTTGGTTGTTGTGAGTGACAAATTTAAAGTAATTTAGTACTTTTAAAACTAAATAAGAATAAATAACAAATGTCTAGTGAGATATTCTTTTTGGTTCTGTGGTTGTGGTGGTTGTAGTGATCATGTATCTCCATCACCTCAGCAGAGTTGCACAAAACAAAGTGGTTAATAGATTCATGTTTATTGACTAAAATATGATATATTTCTTTTTACGTGAAATACTTAAAGAGGAGTATTTAGACGTATGAAATTATCACCTCATTGTTGGGAAATCTTATGCAAATTCAGCCTGAAGCCTCTCCATGATTGAGTTAATATTTATCACATACTAATTTGAAGTACATAGAGTGACTTGACCAGGGATATCAAATCAATTGGTCAATAATTAGGAATATAAAGAGGCAAAAAGTAGGCATTATATTCAAGGTTGGCACTGTAGTCATTGAAAGTCTACTTTGTAAGCCAGAAATGGTGGGCACTTAGCCCCTGCCCTCAGCTTTCAGGGGAAAACAATCTCTCAGTCATCCTGGCAAAACTCTAAGACTATTAGAGAGAGAGAGAGAGAGAGGGAGGGAGAGAGAGAGAGAGAGAGAGAGAGAGAGAGAGAGAGAGAGAGAGAGAAGCAGAGAGGCAAAGACAGAGTTCTGCATCTTCCTTAGAATTTCAGTGATGAAATCAGGGTCAGTACAAAAAAGAAAAAAAGAAAGAATGTGATATTGAAGAAAAACACTAACAACTGTGTACTGGGTATAGGGTGGGTTATCAGAAAAGGCCCCATAAAACAAGTGAGGCAAACCCTAGGAAGAAGTCTCTTAAAGATCTGAAAGGAAGCTGGAGATTCTTAGAGTCAGAGATGAAGAGGGTGAGCTGTTTTTAAATGTGTAAGTGGTTTTGGAGCCCAAATTTTCCTTGAAGCACAGAAATCTATCCTGTCACACACACACACACACACACACACACATTTGGAATATTTCTCATCTTTGAGGAATTGCTTTCCTTTGTATCCTTATGTCCAATTTTTATAGACATTTTAGTAATTTCAAGTCAAAGAATTGGAGCAGAAGTTTTTAATAAAGACATTAATGTCTGTTTTAAGATTACAAATCTAAAACTAGAAGGTACCTTAAAGGCAATAAAGTCCAATTCTCTTTTTCTAATTAGAAAATAGAGGCCCAAGAACTTTAAATGACTTATCCAAAGTCCCACGGGAAGTAGAAGCAGCAAGCTTTAAGGCCTAGTTAAGCGCTGGTTCTTTAGTCAGAGGACCTGACATTAAAACCTACCTCTCAGGCCTCTGTGGATTTGAGCAAGACAATCTTCAGGGCTTCTGTGTCTTCATATTTTAAATTGACTGGGTTGGACAAGAAAGACTTTGGATTGCCTTCCAGCTCCAAATCGGAGACATTATATTATGATCTTATTACTCTAAAGCCAATGTTCTTTCCACTGCCTCAAGAAGTGAAGATATTCATGAGATTAGATGGCTAGTATTTCAAGAGCAAAGTCTTCTTCTTTACAGATCTCAATATCCCTCAGCAATATGACAGTGAATCAATAAGCATTTATTTGTTGTTCATTTGTTTCACTTGTGATAGATGCTTCATGACCCCATTTGGAGTTTTCTTGACAAAGACACTGAAACAGTTTGCCATTTCCTTCTCCTAATCATTTTATAGATGAGGAGACTGGGGAAAACAGGATTAAGTGAGTTGCCCAGGGTCACACAGCTAGTAAGTTTCTAAGGCTAAAGCATTTATTAAGTACCTGATATGTGTCAGGTATTGTGTCTAGAACAAGTGGAATCAACTCCACTTTACTTTGATCAAATTATTATTGACACATGCCCCCCATCATGATGCCAATCACACCTGTATTTTCCTAATAATCTGAATATCAGCATGGTCATGATACCTAGAAAAACAAAAAAACCTCCTCAAATATCACAGTTTGCAATCTTCTTATGTTTATTAAACTAGGACTATTCCTAAGTGTATTCCTCTGTGACTAATAAGCACTGTGTGTTCTCTTTTAAATGATGGAGTTGTCTCACAGAGGACAGAAAAAGGTTAATAGTATATTACGTACTTCCCTGAAAATGGGGTGTGATTAGAGGGGAAAAAATAAAACATTCTATAGGGAGATTAAGCCTTCTTTATCTTCATATTGTAACACTGATTAGAGCAGCCATCCTAGGACAACACAGAGAGATACATTTTGGGGATCTTCTGAAAAAAATAATTAATTTTTTTTTTTCATCAACACATTTCTCAACTTTATATGACAGTCTGGATGTGTTAGTGGGGAGAAAGAAAGAAAACATGACTTTATCATTTTCTCCATTCATAGAGACTGGGAGTGGGAGTGCCAAGAAATCTGGAGGCTCTTTAACATTGACCCTTCTTTGCCTTAATGGAAGATGATTCAGCTTTGGGAAGTGATCAATAAAAAGGATGAGCTTGCAGCTAAAAATCAATATACATTTTGTCTGTGGTTTATCTTTGAATGCCAATTTCTTGTTGGGATTATTTTCCTTCCAAAAGAGCATTTGTCAACTACTGGCAATGTTCAGCAAAATAATCTCTTGTATATGAAATATGTTCTGCATAAATAGGGAATGAAAGGTGAACCAGTGAGACTCATTTTTTTTTTAAATCAAGAATATCAGGAAATAGGGGGTGGGCCAATGGGAACGCTCTCCCAGGAGAGCAACTGGCCCAAACACTATTCATACTTGTTATTTCATGCAAGTCCAATGATCTCCAGAAGGGATGAGTTTGGTTCTATCCCAAAGTAACCCAGGGGAACAGTGGTATGAAATAGTCATTATGTGAAGCGCACTAAACTAAAACCAGATGGTTCTCAGGAATAAAATTAGTATTTGCCTTGTGTGCAAAACTATTCTATTCCCACAAAATACTAGTTTTTTTTAAAAAAATTAAAATATATGTAAACATTTATTTATAAAAAAAGGCATTTCTATTTGTTCTCAGATACTAGAATCCAAAAAAGACCTGTATTCAAATGACAAATTCTGACACATATTGACTGCATGACTATGGGCAAATTACTTAACATCTCAATGTCCTAGGATACTCTTTATATTCGTAAATTGAAAGTAAGTCCTGGCCTTCCTTGGAAGAGGCAGCTTCCTTCTCTGACTGAGGTTTCCCTACAACAGTGAAATCACAGGTATAATCATTATTCCTCTCTATATCTCTGACAATAAAATTAATAAAATATGGTATATACAAACTAAATAACTCTCAATAAAATCAGTAGCACTACTCTTAGAGTATAAAAGAAATCCATACTTTCCTTCCCCTTAATTCTTTACAGATAATAAATACATATATAATTATATCTGTATGTATTACATAAACAGTTGTATAAACATATTTATATGTAATAATTGTATAATTTTTAATCTACCCACCTTTAGATCCTAAAGAAAATTGAAGACTAATAATAATATAAAATATAAGTATTATTACTATTATTAATGGTAAAGTCTGTATGTATATTATATATATGTGTATGTATACATAAATGTGACATACATACACACAGATGTGTATGTATATATATTTACACACATGTTCACACATTGTTCCATATGAATAGATACAAATATGGAGAGACAGAGAGGAAGAAACAAAGGAAAAGGAGAAAGGGAGACAAAGATAGGCAGACATATTCTTCAAACATTTTTAAAGAAATTTAAGCAGTCATGAAAAAACAAGATTCTTTTGATTTAGTGTCATTCTCTTCCTTTTAAATGAAGATTAAGGCATTTAGCATTTTACTTCTACAAAGGTCCTTTTGAATAAAATCTGAAACTGTGGACTATGGGTTCATATTGTGATTGAATAACATCAAGGCATATAATAGGATATATGATAGGATTTATGTTCACCCTGGTATACCTCTCATGTTTTTCAGTACCTCAGAATCATGTAGGGATACAGTTTTCCAATTTGGGAATGTAACCAACCTCAGAGACTAGCATAGTAATTCCATGAATGATGCAAACAGCATCCTAAAGGACCTTGACAAGTTGGAGTGAGAGGTCAAAACTAATGAAATAAAATTTAATAATGGTATAATTAAAGTCATTCACTTTGGATAAAAACTTGAGATATATAAAGGTTTGAGACAACAGTAGTTTATGTGAAAAACAATTAAGGATTTTAGTTAGAATTTCATAACTAATAGTATTGTTTGAAAATAGAATGAATTTCCTCATAAGATACATTTCAACTCAACCGTTCTGGATAAAACTATATGATCACTTGTCATAGGTATTGTATATTTCACTCATGAATCAAGTGTATTGGACAAAAACATTGTTAGGTACATTTCAAATTCAACATTTGGAAAATTTTATTCAATAAGCAAGTCAGGAATGAGCCATTTGGCTGTATTGATGGTTACTGAAAATGTCAGGGACCGTGCTTCTTATTTCTTGGGTATTTTACCATGTGTTTTAAGAGATTCTGTTGAATAACAGATCAAAATCATAAGTGACAAAATAAATAGAATATTTAATTTGGAGTCATGAAAACATGAGTTCAAATTCTTTCTCAGATACTTAACTAGCTGTGCGACCCCAGGAAACCACCACTACCACAAATATCATCCTTTTTCTTATCATCTTCAGTTTTATTTTCATCTTCATCTACATTATCTTCATCTTTCTCATCTCTAATGTTATTACCAACCTATATCAACCTATAACCTTTATTTGCTTCAATTTCCTGATCTGTTGAATGGAAATAATAGTAGCACCTAACTACCCAGGCTTGTTGTGGGAATAAAATGAGATAATATTTATAAATCACTTTAAGACTATAAGCATTGTATGAATTCTCTTATTTTATTTTAGCTATTATCTGGAAAACACAAGAAAATAAAATGTTACAAGAAACATTAATATTGCTGGATCAATGGTTAATAGAAATAACAATACAAATGTAATAGTACCATAACCAGTTGTCATCAAATCTTTATTTAATGCCTACTATGCATTCTGGGTACTATGCTAATGCAATAAGGGAGATGAACAATGGAATGGGAAAAAGATAGTCAAGTGGCCCAACAGCTCTGTAAGAGTCAGTCCCATAGTTTCATTTATGTTATTATACTTAGATATCATGTTTAGGAGACCCCAGGAGCAGTCTACAGTTGCTTACTCTTGGACAGTGGCAAGTTTTCTACCATCTTCAAATTCCTTAAATCAGGTCCTCAGAGTGATTCTAATAATTTTGCAGGAAACTGTCAACAATTATTTATTGTTCTGTTAATCATTGCTAATAAGAACAGAGGCTTATTTTGAGTTGTCCCAAGAAAATTATACTAATTAGAAATGTCTAAATATATGCATCTCCTTAGAGATTAATTTATTCCTTCTACTCAGTTAATCACTTTTTCTTTACATAATTAGATGACTCCTGGTAGAAGAGAAGACTCTTTGGATATCTTTAAAAGAAAGCCACTTCAGCTGATACTGGCAGTATTTGGGATTCAGAACAAGACCTCACTCTCCATAGATGCACTTTCCAAGTCTTGTAGAATGCATTGCAGTTGATAGGTAATCAGGTTATTGCAAAATACATATAAGAAATTCAATTTTGAAAAGTCTCCTTTTTAACCATGTGTCTTTTTGACATTTAGGTAATGAAATATAGCCATTTGTTTATTGCTTTGTGAATTTTTATGAATAGTAAGTAACATGCAAACAAAGTCTTTAATAAATGTTTTGACTGACATATAGAATAAGTCATAGTATGGTGAATAGGCTTTTGGTATTGTGTTCATAATGGTAAGGGTTTACAATCCCATATTCAAGTAGCATGACTCCAGGAAATTCATTAATCCTGCCTATGTTTTGATAATTATCTAGGACTTTTCTAATCTACTGTTTGTTGCAGGAGGTCCATAGCACCCTTACAAAAATAGAACTTTTAAATAATGTCCGAATAAACAAATACAATTTTTGTGATTTTCTAAATTAGGAAGAAACTGTGTAGGCAAAAGATGTACAGACAAATCAATTCAGTTCAATTCGGAAATCT
This sequence comes from Pseudochirops corinnae, assembly GCA_028646515.1. Taxonomy (NCBI): domain Eukaryota; kingdom Metazoa; phylum Chordata; class Mammalia; order Diprotodontia; family Pseudocheiridae; genus Pseudochirops; species Pseudochirops corinnae. The sequence continues at coordinate 323,043,366 of CM053586.1, forward strand.
TTTCTCAAGATCTAGAGTTCTAACCACCATCTCACCTTTAAACTGTAATACGGATAACCCAGGATATTAAGCCTCAAACTCCTCTGGATGGCAATGTTTCCTCAATGAGCAGAACTGATTCAACCCAGTCACTGAAGCCATCGTTGAGAGAAAAATATCTTTTAGAAGAAGGAACCTCCCTCCTTCATCACCAGCAGCAACAGTAAGAGATGAAAATAGTCAATATTGGACAAGCATTCACATTGGTGAAGCTATGAATTGCCATAAGCCTTCTGGAAAGCAATTTGGAATCTTGCAAATAATGTGGCCAAATGTCCATACCCTCTGCCCTAGAAATCCACATTATAGTAATATATGCCAAGAAGGTCACTTACAAAAAGAAATACTCTATACTAGCCAGCCAGACAATTTTTTTTATGAGCTCATTGTGCACCAGACACTAATCTCTGAGAACAAAAAGAAAGAAAAACATGTGGATCCTGCCATCAATGAGTTCACAACTTAATGGGGGTGGAGGGGCGGCAACACAATCTGATTTACATAGACTAAAGTATTAATAGCAGAACATTTTGTGGTTTCAAAGAAATAGAAACAAAATACATGTTGATTGTGGAATAGTTAAAATGTGACAAATGGAAAGTAGAATATCACTGATCTTCAAGAAATGGAGAATGTGATCAAGCATAGGAAGACTTATATGAACTGATACAAAATAAGGTAAGCAGAGCCTTAATGACAATAAGCACCATGCCTACAACAATGTAGATGAGAAAATATAATCATGAATTGTTTTTTCATGAATTTGAAAGGAAAAAAGAATGAGTGACTCCAAAGAAGAGATATGAGAAGAAATCTCTATAAAAGTGAACCTCTTTTGCTTAGGGGGGTGTGTGTGGCTTAAGTCCATGTTGGGTAGGAGATGGGGTCCATGGCCATGAGTATAGAACAATGGTCAGCAAAATACAGAACAAAGACTAAATTATTTAATAATAATTCTAAATGTTTCAGCCTGTAAAAACAGTAAGTCTTGTTGGTCGTTGGGACGTAATTTGGTAACTCCTTTTAAAGAATATTGTAAATAATGGGAGATTATGTCAACTTATTATTAGTTTTTTTTCAGATTTTATTTTCTCCTTTTAGTCTTTTGTTGTTGATTAATTCTTTGTTATAAAAAAGCTCTCTGGGAAGGATCATGGGATTTGATACAGGAAAAAATCTATTTGATTTAAAAACCAAAGATAGCATTAAAAATCTATTTTAATAAACAGAAGAGTTTGAATTTTATTCTAGAGTTGCCTTGTCAGGTGGTGACAATATTAAACACATGCCTCATTGGCATGTGATGAAGTTAGGTAGCTGGCACACTCATCTGTTTCATAAGCATGCCTTGAGTCCAGGTCTTCTTTACTCAAAGACTATTCCTCTATTTATTGTAATGTGCTCTTCTTGTTGTCATGATCATCATCATCACAATCACCATTGTTATTAGTAGCATCTTTCAGCATCGTACTCATTATCACCATATTTTTAAACTTCATCATCATCTCCATCAATATCATCATCATCATCTTTGGTGTGTTCACAATGATAAGCAGGAACAACAAAAACCAAAGGGAAGAAAAACACAGCCTATGTCTGTAATTCCTATAGCAGGCTATTCTTTGCATACCAAGTATTGAATGGTAGTAAAATCTCTGTTTTTTTTCCAATCTCAAATCTATTTTTATAGAATAAGAAAGAAAACCTCTTTCTTTAAATAGGTCATCTGTAAGTAGTTGAAGAATCAGATAATTGATTTAACTTTCATTGGAAAAAAGCAATCCTATTCCACCCTCAAATTACTCCCATCATTTGTCTCATTCTTTATTTTTAATTATTCATACAAAAAGAAAATATAAACACCGGTTAGACATTGTATCACCCAAGTACTTTGTGTTGTAGACAATATTTTCTGTAAACATATTTCCTACCTGTATCTACAGTCTTGGAAAGGCAGCGTATAGTCAATAGACAGATGGTTTCAAAGCCAGGAAGATCTGAGTTCCTGTCCCACCTTTGACACAAACTAGTTTTGTGCCCATGGACTAATATCCCCAGAGCTTAGTACAGTGCCTGGCATGCAGTAATTAGTTAATAAATGTTTATTGACTGACTTTGACTCCCAGTGCTATCGATAACTCCAAAAACTATAAACTTTGCACAGGGTGCCAATCTGCATCTGTAGAGAGGGCTTCATTATCTTGAAGCTCCTAAACCAGTAAAATCTAATGTCCAATCCCTATCCACGATCTGTATCTTCAACATTTATTTTCATCAAATTGTTGGTGAATTTGAAAAGAACTAAAGATTTAAGAACTCTAATCAGTGAAACTTCCAACCAAAATACCAGAAAACTAATGTTGAACTGTTCCAGTCCACTCCTGACAGAAAGTTTATATACATATATGCATGTATATAGGTATATATATGTGTGTATATATGTGTGTATCAATACATACACACACAAATGTACACACATATATGCATGTATATAAACATGTTTGTGTGTATGCATATATATACACACATGTATACTGTATATATGACATGGTCAATGAAAGAATTTGTTTTATTTTATATTATAGATTTGTTACAATGGTTTGATTTTGTTTTGCTCTGCTTTCATTCTAATGTAATGCATTTAGCAGAGAGATGAAACAAATTTTTTTAACTAAAATCATTATTTTAAGAAAGGGGAAAAAGTGAATTCTTGGAGATATGAATGTTGGACCATAAATAACCCTAACTTTAGTAGTACACATCTGGTTAAAAGTGACTTTAAGAAAACAGGTACTGGGCATTTTGCCACATAGAAGAGTTGGGGGAAGGGGGATGAGTAGTGGGGTGATAGAGGGGAGGGCAGGGTGGGGGGGAGGGCTGATGAATGCTCACATTTCTGTAGAGGGATAGGGACAGGGT
>CM053586.1:323046823-323061939 GCA_028646515.1 Pseudochirops corinnae
GTATAATTTATATGTGACTATACATGAACATGTGTATATATGTATGTATATATGTTTGACATAGTGTGAGTTCAAAGAACAGAGAAGAATTTATAGTTCTCTCAAATTTGGTTGTCACTGGCCTGGGAAAATAACACTGCCTAGCCATCAAATTAGTGAGGACAAAAAAAAAAAAAAGAATACTTGGTCCTTGCTGGTAGTGTGATTGAGCAATGTCTCTCTGCTGAATCTACTATAGCTCTTTGGACTCACTTTCTCTCTATAAATGCAGATGTTTTTGTCATAAGCAGATCTAACTCTGGTTAACTACAAGTGATCCTTAATCCACCTTTCACTTTGACTGATAACCTCTATCCTTTCTGTCCTTTTATTTGGAAAAAAAAAAAATAAAGTTAAAAAAAAACAAAACATTTTCAAAATGTTCTCGCCAGGTCTCTGGAATATTAACCACCCAGGGCTCAGTTCTCTGCAGTAGCATGTAATTAAACGGTGCTTCCATCTTCTGAATGACAATATCATATTGAATTCTGCAAGGAAACCTGTCAGCAAAATGTGGATTATTCATGTTGTGAATTCAGAAATCTTGATTTGAAGGAAGGTTCTGGTAAAATGCTAGAGAGAGCTAGACAGATAAAATAATCAGAAAAACCTGATAAATTATACTGTTTCGAAAATTAAATTTCTTTATGTTAAATCAAAGAAACCAGTGAAGCTAATATAGTCTACGGAAGAAGACTATCAGAGATTCTCTTCCAGGCAGACTGCCAGGTAGCTCGAGCCAGCTTTCCACAGTTCTAACTTCAGGTTTTATTTAAATTGAAATAAAACCTGTCGTCTTAGCTTTTGCTGGCACAAGAAATGCACTGTTTCTTGCTCAGTTTCAACATTGGCCCTGCAAGGGCATCCAGTGTGATACATCTGCAATCAACGGGCCTCACCACTTTCAGACTCCTTGCCAAAATTTATTGCTAAATTTCCTCGTCAGCTAAAAAGTGAATGAAGCAAACAAACAAAGCAACAAACCCAAGCCTCTCAAATGCTTCACCTTGCCAGACAGGACTTGCCAAGGGATGCATGTAAACATCTGGAAATAAAACAAATGGAATCAAAGAAATTAGGGGATGACCTGCAAGGGTCATCTGGTTTCATTCCCCCAGATGACATGGGATTTTCCTGGTCTGAAAATGTACTGTTTTCTTCCATTATTGTCTCAATATCTTAAATGATAGGACTTGGGAGAATATTACTCTAGGCAAGTAGATTCCCATTTTGAGAACATTTTCTCAGATTTCCTTATATTCTGCCAACTTTTTTTCTTTGCTTAATTTGGTGCCATTATATTGATATAGTGCTATGCTCGCCTAAACAATTCTTCTCAGTGTTTATATAAACCATCTGTTCATAAAGTTACTGCAATTATACCCATCAAGTATGTGGGGATGGTTATCATGTACCCTTTAGTCATTGTTTTGTTGAGGTGTGCATATTTTCTTTTAAAAAGAAACCCACCTTGTTCCTGACTTGTTTGATTTTTTTTAAATGCCTCTGCTTTCATCAATATTACTTAATATGTGATTTCCTTTTTTAAAAATCATTGTTCCACTGTCTTGTTTTATCTAAAAGAAAATTTGGGAAATTATTTCCCTGTTAGTCAATGCTAGAACATAAATATTAAGCAATCATTAGGTCGAAATTAAGCAATTGTTAGGTCGAAAATGAACATTAGTAAGTAAAAGTATATATATATATATATATATATATATATATATATATATATATATATACATATATGCATATATACATACATACATATATTGATGATGCTTTAAAACATCAAACCATTTATAAACAAAAGAGGAAAGTAGATAAATTAGATGCTGCAGAACTAGGTGGCACAGTGGAGAGAGTGCCAAGCCTGATGCCAGGTCTCAGACACTTAATAGCTGTGTGACTCTGTGCATGTCACTTACCCCTGTTTTCCTCTGTTTTCACACCTGTAAAATGAGCTGGAGAAAGAGATGGCAAACTATTCCCATATCTTTGCTAAGAAAAGGCCAAATGAGGTACCCAAAAGTCAGACAGAAATGAAACAACTAAGCAACAACTGAGATAAAATGCACGCTAGCCTTTTCACTGGGAGTTGGTATGGATATCTGATTACTTGAAACATTTATTGAGCTCTTCCTGTGTGTGAAAAGCACCGTGCCAGACATTGAGGAGATTCTGTCCAGTTCAGTCAATTGGACAATCTTTCCTAACATCCCTTTTGCTGTCTAGGGCAACATCATCCTCTCAGTCCATCAGGCTCACCATCTAGGTATCATCTTTAACTTCACATTGTCTTTTCTCCCCTCTTCCACATCTGTATCCTATCTGCTGCCAAGGATTTTTGGTTTCACTTTTATGACATCTCTCAAATATTCTTGCTCTTTCCCTCTTATACTGCAAGCACCTGGGTCAGGTCTTGGACAGTTGCCACCTAGTAGTAGATCAGCTTGCTTTATGTGTCTCCACTCCACTTCAATCTAACCTCCATTCACCTGCCAAAGTTGTTTTTCCAAAGTGCAAGTTCCACTATATTCAATAAACTGAAGTGGTTCCTTGTTGCCTTTGAGATCAAATACAAACCCCCCTGTTTGTCATTCAGAGCCCTTCAGAACCTAACCCTCTCCAACCTTTCCAGTCTTCTTACACCTTCCTCCTTGCCACATACTCTTTGATCCAGTGACTCTGACCTCCTTGCAGTTCCATAGACCAGACCCTCCATTTCTTAGCTCTGGTCATTTTTTCTGGTTCTCCCCTATACCTGGTTTGTTCTCTCTCCTTGCCTCTGCCTAATGGCTTCCCTAGCTTCCTTCAAATCTAATCTTCTATAAGAAGTCTTTCTGACCCCTCATAATTCCAATGCCTTCTTCCACCTTTTATTTCATATTTTTGCCGTATATACTTAATTTGTATATATTGCCTTGCTTGTTTTCGTCTCCATTTGATAGTGAGCTCCTTGTGGGCAGAAACTGTCTTTTGTCCCTTTTTTTAATTCCCAGTTGTGTGCACCATGACTGGCATGTTCTAGACACTTAATAAATGTTGATTGACTGACTGACTTTCCATTCCAATCCTGGTGTATATCAATCAATCAACATTAACAGCCAGTGCCATATGATTTTCCAAAATCTGTGCTAACTACTGAGAATATAAAGAAAAAGTTAAAATAATCCCTGCTCTCAGAAGTTTTCATCCTAAATGGAGTGATATCATGTATATATCCTGGCATGAATGAAATACATATACAGTACCTATAAGGTAACCTGAGGTGGGGGATGCACAGGAATGTCCTTCCATAGAAATGGAGCTTGAGCAGCATCATGAAGAAAGAAGAAGACTCTAAGTCATGCAGGTAAGGAGGAAAAGTAAACCAGGCACAGAAGATGACTAGTGCATAGATATAGGGATTGGAAATGGCCTCTCATTTGTGAGGAAGAGTGAAAAGTCCAGTGTCCCTGGATCACAGAATCATAGATTCAGAGCTAAAAGGGGTCTTAGAAAAATATGTAGAATCACCCTTTCATTTTACAGTTGGGAAATGTAAGACGCAGAGAGATTGTTCAGATTCACACAGTTATTAAGTGTCTTAGGATTTGGAACCAGGTCGGCCTGAACCCAAGCGTATTGATCTATCTATTCTATCAATTATACTATGTTGGATGGAATGTTAAATCCATGAAGGGGAACAAAATATAAGACTGGAAAAGATCAATTTGTGAAGATTTTTAAATGACAAAAAGGGAACCTGTATTTGATTCTAGAGTTATAGGGCCAACATTTGCATTTGAGTTTTTGAAAGATTATACTTGTTATTGGGGTTCAGTGACTGCTTTCACATCAGAGATGTTGGCCCTCCACTGCTAAAATTTTCCATGTCTAGAAGTATTCTGAAAACCTGAAGTTTCTGGAAGGCAGATCTCTGGATAGATGAAGTATGTATCTACTACAAATGGCCAAACTGTTACAGGTCTGTGGTTGAAGCTGCTCCATGATCTGTTAAGGAACCTACCAAACTGGTCGAGATATTTGACATCCATAATTTTGCTTCTCACTAAGAAAATAAAAGAAAAAAAGCTCTGGAAACAATTACAGAACATCGCCACTGGTGTGAGAAAAAAGGGCTACAACATGTTTCCAGTGTAGGATTGTGCAAAGGAAGGAGAATGGAGTCATCATATAGATGCATGAACAGCGAAGAAAGAGGACCGTTCATGGGACCAGAGTAGAAAATGACTGATGGACAGCCTGGGTGCTTTGTTGCTATCCACAGGATGTCAAGTGATCAATGTGACCCCGAGAATATTTAAGGAAACACCTGTGGAGGATTGCAGCAATCAGAGTCAGATTTGCATGAGCAACAGGCAAACAGGGGTAGAGGGCGTAGATTGCGTGCTATCTGTAGTTACAGAATGAATGTCTGAACTGACAAGATTCGAAGTCTGTCAAAATAGAAAAACAAAGACATTGAAATTATATGAAATAAGAGTAGAGAAAGTGCTCTGCTTGGAGTCAGGAAGTCTCGGGTTCAAATCTTACTAGCTGAGTGACCAGGGCAATGTCATTTTTCCTGATTAATTTTTAGTTTTTCATACATGGATGGGGGAAATAATGAAACCTTATATTATTAATTACCTCAGAAAGTCAGATTGTTAACCAGATCAAATGAGATACTATATATAGGGAGCTTTGTAAATCTTAAAGCAAAATATACGTGTCTTGTAGAAGTTGAAAGAAGAGGAAGAAGAGCAGCAGACATTACAGAAAATAGTGTGTCACGCCAATAAGCCCGTCTCTCAAGCTGATTGCTTCATTGAATTGGTCATGATTTTAAATCTATGTATAGGGGCAGTGTTGCATAAAATAATACACTGGAGTCAGTGTCATAAATAATGGAGACAAAAATTCATCCCAGACCTTTGCTACCTGGGGAACCAGTTAACATTTTGAGCTTCTAGTGTCTCCTCTGTAAAATGGGTCTGATAATAGCAATTACCTCACAGGTTCAATTTGAGGACTCCAATAAGAAAATGTATATAAAATGCTTTGACAATCTTGAAGTATGATAAAAAGGTGAGCTGTTACAGGTATATTTATCCTTGTGGTATGGTAAAAAGACATCATGTAGCAACCGATTGTTTTGGTCAAGGCAGAAAATATGATCTCAATCAACTCTGTTGAAAGTCAGTAACAAAATTTGGTTTTAAGGCCCAAGATAAAAGATCCTGATTTGTTTAATCCTCCAAAGTATGTTTTTTTGAAAATTTATTGAAAGTTTTGGATCCATGGTCCTATTGTCAGGGAATACCAAGATAGCTAGTGTGTTTTTGTTGTTGTTCAGTCATTTTCTGTCAAGTCAAACTGTTTACAACCCCATTTTGTTGGCAGAAATACTAGAGGGGTCTGACATTTCCTTCTCCAGCTCTTTTTACATATGAAGAAGCCAAGGTAAACAAGGTTAAGTGATTTGTGCAGGGTTACATAGCTAGAATGTGTCTGAGATCAAATTTGAACTCAGGATAATGAGTCTTCCTGACTTTACGACCAGCACTCTATGCACTGTGCCACCTACCTGCCCTGGGTATATTTGTAAGTATCTATACTATTATGAATTAGCTTTCCTATACTAAAATAGGGCCTGATTCATAGTGGGTGTTTAATATTTAATAAATGGTTATTGACTTGACTTTTATTAGTTGACCTTTATGAAATCCTCTGATTTATCCAGGATGTTATTTTATTTCCTTGTAAATAATCATGTATTAATAAACATATTCATCTGTATATACATGTGTGTACATACATACATATCAAAACATGCAAAAATTTTAGCATTCAAATATATTCATATGGAACATAAATTCCCAGTCTCAAGATGTTGATACAAAGTATGCATGTAGGCATATGTGCATATATATGCAGATGCATATGCATAAATTATATGTATGTACATACATATGCATAGTTTTACAGATATACATGTACACAAATAAGTGTACATGTATATTTACACAAATTACATTACACAAATATATGTACTATTTATGTACATGAACATCCATATAACCATGTATATGCTCATGTCTCCATATATCTGTAGATCACATATCACCCTTAGCAACATGTTGCTCCAAATTCATTTTGCTAATTAATTTCCAGCTCATGTACTGAGTAAAGACAGAAACAGAGAAACATCATTATAGAAACAATGTATTACCATATTTTAATATATTATGATACAAACCTATACACACCCTTCCTTACCCATATGACTGAAATCATGTGATGCCTTTTTATAGCTGAGTCTCTGCTTGCTAAATTTAAATTCATTGTAGGTTTTTGACTCAAAAGGGGAAAAAAAATCATAGCATATTTTAAAGCCCAATTGCTGTGGAGATTTATGCAAACCCTTTATGGAAATGTCATCAAGAATGATGCCTATTTTCATAAAATGTGTGGGTTAGACCTTGGTCACAGTCAGAAGAATAAAAAGCCTCTCTGGTGGACTTCAATGCTATATATGTTGGTGACATTGTAATGATAAATATCTTAAAGTTACTTTCATTTTCCAAATTATTCTGGAGTTTCAAAAATGTGCGTTTTATTGTCTCCACAGGGGGAAAACTAATTAAAGTGAGCTAAAACACACACACACACACACACACACACACACTTTATTAAGGAATCATCTTTGGTTAAAGTCCCACCAAGATAGTAACAACAAAGTTTACTCCACAGTCCAAATCTAATATTCAGTGAGAGGCTCTTAATTCTAATAACGTTATTGTTGTTGTGGTTGTTGATTATGATCATGATGGTGACAATGAAAATTTTACTGAGGAGGGGTGAAAGGGACACTGATGTCATATCTGCAATTCTTTTTTTGGGGTGGGGGTGTAGGAGGTCCCAGTGTGGAAACTCTCTCTACCCATGCATATCAGCAACTGGTCTGCAACTTTTAGTCACAGAGAATTTAGTCAAAGAAAGGCTAAGTTACTCCCTCATTCAACAGGCATTACTTTAACACTTTCTATTTGCCAAACTTTATGCTAAGTATTGGGGTTCCAAACAAAGGTTAAAAACTTTGCCCTGAAGGAGCTGCCATTCAAATGCAGGGAAAAAAATATTCATGTAAGTAACTGGATAATTCAAGATATATACAGTGTGTGGATAAATATTTCAGTGAGAAGAACCTAGAATTTGGGGTGACTGGAAAAGGCTTCTGATAGAAAGTAGGATTTGAGTTGCATCTCTAATGATGATAGGGAAGCTATGAGGTGGAGATGAAGAGGTAAAGCATGAAGAAGAATACATGTAAAGGCATATTTTCAGCCAATCGACTGTAAGTGACAAATAGCAGGTAGATTAGGTTTACTGAATGATAGAGTATGTGGAGAGGAGAAAACTCAATCACTCAAATAGCATTCATTAAATACTTCCTTTGTTTCAAAAACTGTGTTAAGCAGTGGAAATAATAATAATAATAATAAAAAGAAAAGCCAGGAAAATCCTTGCCCTCAGAGAGTTCATATTCTAATAGAAGAGTCAACATATAAGTAAATTGGTACATACAAGGTGAAAAGCAGAAGGGGGATAATCTAAATGAGGAAGGCATTAGCAACAAGAGGGACTTGAAAAGATATCTTGAAAAAGGGAAACACTGAATTGCATCTTGAAGGAATTCAGGGAAATTAAGAGGTGAGAGGATATTTAACACATGGTGGAAAGTCAGTTGAAAGGGTAAGGGTATGTGATAGCCAAGGAATAACAAGTAGACCAGTGGAGTTAAATGGTAGAGTGCAAAGAAGAGTAAAAAGGTACAAAGAGTGGAAAGGTAATAAGGTTATAAATAGTTTCCAATATCCAACAGAGATAGCAACTGATTCTGGCATTAGTAGGGAGCTACAAGAAGTCACTGAGTAGGGAGAATCACTTGTTTAAAATGTTTCTTTAGGAAATCACTTTGGCATTTAAGTGGAGAATAGCCTGGAGTCTGGAGAGATAAGACAACAAAACAGATCATTTAAAAAAAATAGTCCAGTAGAAAAGATGATTATAAGGATTTTATAAAAAAAACCCTTTATTAGGTTGGTGTCTGTGTGAGTATGAGAAGGCAATGCATACAAAAAATATTGTAAAGGCATAAATGAGAAGAAAAATAGATAGGCTAAGTGGCATGAGTATAGAAATGCTGACAGTGACAGTGACATTGGGAGCCGGAGTGATTTGGAGGATAGTGGTGACCTTGACAGCAATAGGAAAGGAGGGAAGAAGGGATGGCTTTGGGGGAAAGATAATGAGTTCTTTTGGATCTATGGAATCTGAGATGACTTTGAGATATCCAATTTGATATATTTAAAAAGGCAATTGATAATATGGTGCTGAAACTCAGGAAAGAGACCAAGACTGGATTTTTGAATCTGGGGAATATTTGGATAGGGATGATAATTAAACTTACAGGTGCTGATGATATCACCAAGCGAATCAGAGGGATAATAGGTCAAAAGTGTAAGGCTTGGGGAATATGCATGGTTATTGAGCATGACACAAACTTGACTGAGGCCACATAGCCAGGATGAGTCAGAATTAGGAGTTGGGTACAAGTCTTGCTAATTCTGAAGATTTCATTATTCCATTATGCCCTAGTGCCTCATATTGACAATTCACTGAAACATAGATACAGAACTGAAAAAGGCTTTAGAAGGACATCCATTCTCACCACTTCATTTAAGATATGAGAAAACTTATGATCAATCCAGACACACTTAAACATATATATACCTATACATATACATACGCACATACATACATACATGTATGTCTTTGAGATTTTTAAAGGGCCTTATTTATGTATTTATTTGATCATCACAATCACCTTGGGGAGTAGGAACTATTATTATCCACCTTTTTATAGATGAAGAAATTGAGAGTGAGAGAGGTTAATACAGTTGCTCAGGTCATTCCACTAAGTGTCTAAGGCAAGTTTTGAATTCAGGTCTTCCCAGGTCTCAAATCTATACTCTGTCTACTCTATGACCTTGCCGCCTTAATTAACATCTTAGATTTGTCCATGATAGAATGTTGGTCAAAGTAATAAACATTTATAAAAAGAGGAAGTGTCCTAAAAATATTTTGGAAGGATCTTTCAGGAAGTAATTTGTTTTTCTGTCTTTGATGGGAATGGTAATGGTAGTGAGCAGGGGGCTTTAAAAAGATCACAACACATACAGAGCAATCCTATTTTTAGTTACCCCAAATCTTTTTGACAGGAAGAGAAAAAGCCCAGTATCTGGGAGTGTAAGCAGGCATGTGCATTTTATGTCCGATTACATTGATTGATTTCATAGGAGAAAGGAGCCATTTAAAAATTACACGCCAGTTTCTTATCTCCCTTGTACTCTCCAACAGATGGCACTCAGCAGAAAGCACATACCATCAATCATGCCGCGTGTAGCCGGGCATTTTCCTGTCCTACTTGTCTCATGCATTTCAGCACCATGTGCAGACTGTACATCCTTTGTGTGTGTTCAACAACAGTCAGCAGCCCTTGCTTAACAACTACTTCCTCACACATGCCAGACACCCACTGGATCAAGGCCAGGTACCATGCTATTCATTCTCTGGGTTCACAAGAACAGAATCCCAGGAGGAACAAAAAAGTGGTGGTATCACTGGAGAAGAGGAAGTAGATGCTGAAATGTTTTTATAAAATTTGTGGAAAAGTTCTGCATACTATGTTTTACACACACAACACAAAGTTTTCAACATATACTGTTTCTTTCCTACATTTTTAGGGGTGTGTGTGTGTGTGTCTCATTTCAGTTTCTTGACTCAGATCGATACACTCTTGCATTCAGAGACGTTTTCAAGATTTTGACAATTCGTACCAATTAAGTTCAAATGTGTCATGAAGTGACCCATCTGACAAGATCTTGTCAGTCAGTCAACAACAAGTTACTCCTGTTGCATGAATTATAGAAACAATCTGATCCCACTGGGCCCTGGATACAGAGATATTAAAAAAAAAATGACAAGTGCGGCTACTTATTAAAAAGAAGAAGAGGCAGAATTTAAAAGATGGGGAAATTAAGTTCCATTAAGTTAATAAGAGACTAAGCTCTTTTGATTACTAATAGGTATTATTCTGTACTTAGGAACCTGTTATGTCTGACTGAACAGATGCTCCTTAAAAATTGTAGCACATAAAATTTGAGAAACAGTCTACACATAGAATTCTAATAATCTGATGGTGGGTGGCATATGGTGCTGTGTACCATATTCAGTGTGGGTGGGGATGCATGAGGTGCGAGACCATTTGTAGTAGGGATGAGAAGAAGAGGAAAGGTGCTGGAGAAGCCAAAAATACTGTTTTTCCCCCTCTCCTCACTCATAGATTAATCTGGTTCTGATCATCTTTTCATTTGCTGCCCAAATTGCTTCTAAGTGGATCTTAGTTTTACAGTTTAAAGAGACATTAGAGGCCATCTCTTTCAACCTCCCTAATAACAAATGAGGAAACTGAGTCACAGAGAGTTTACATGACATGGCCCCAGTTACACAATTAGTAGGCAAAAGAATTATAATTTGAACACATGTCCTTGGACTTTAAAGCTCTTTCTACTATTCAAAATTTCTCTCAGAAGGTTCCACAGAATTATCGAATTTAGGAGTTGGAAGGGAGATTGAGAAACCATTAACTATTTCAAGACACCCATTAAAAAAGGATCCCTTTTATGATGTATCAGAAAAGTTCATCTTTTCCTAGAATGTATCAAATTAGGAGACGTCAATAACCTGACAAGTCATTCCATTACAATTTGAGATATCTCTGATTTTTATAGGCTTTCTTTTATGTCTAATTTAAATCTGCATCTTCAGCTTCCACCTATTGCTCTATATTCTGAAATATGGGGCCAAGCAGAATGAGTCTAAAAATACCTTTCCCTCATTAGATTCCTTCAAGTACTGAAAGTAAAGTACCTATCACATCCCATCTATAGAAACTTTTCTTTTCCTTTTTCTTATGCCAAGTCTCACATGGCATGAATTGAAGGCTTTTCACTATCCTGTTGCCTTGAAAATGAAAGTAATAAATGCCATTTCAAAAATGAACTCCCTAAATACTAGGGATACGATCTTCTTTTGAACTAAAGAAAAACGAGAAATATTCTTTCCCACTCATTTTCTATTCATTATATGTTTGTGATTATATATAATATATATGTATATATATATATATATATATATATACTATATTCTATATATATAGTATACAAAACCATATTTATGTATGCTTATACAAATGTTGCTTGTGAATAGCATTTTTCTAACTGCATCAAACCATGAAACATGGCACAGCCTCTGGAAGAGATCTATAATCATTTAAAAGAGTTTAGACTGACCAGCCACACAAGAAAATGAAGTGGATGAGTAATATCTACTTGTTCAGATTACAACATGCATGTAGATGACAACCTATAGAGATATCTATTTGTATGTATATCAGGATAGTTGCTACAAATGGACAAGTTGGGGCTATTGTTGAACAATAGGAAGAAAGTAGGCTGAATGATCTTCAGGAATATTAAAAGATTCCCATTAAAACAAAGGTCCATCTATTTTAATAGCAATATTTCTACACCCTAGCAAAGTATATAACAAGATAGTCTCTGAATAATTGAAAATTTGTATCACACAGAGGATAATGAGGATGTCCAAAATGGGTGTGAAAAGGATTCACTATCTAATGAACTCTGAGAAAAAGAGGTAAAATACAAGGTTAAGAATTCTATATCAGGAACACAAATTGGACTGTCCATGTGTTAAGAGCAAAGGATGACAAGTCAAAGTTAAGTATTCTATCTTCACTTTCAAGTTAAGAGAAGGACAAGATGACTATCAGCACTCTGGGTGAACTATTTCGGTAAACTTATGGGAAGACAGACAGATAAGAGTCACCAAGAATGGAAAATCAAAATACATTGTAATTTTGATTACCGAAAATAATTTGCAAATAAGAACACATATATTTGTCTATCTGAATACAATAATTTGTCATATCATATATACAGACAAATGAAACTAGGTTTTTCCGTATTTTTTCAATTTTTCCAATAGTATAGAGATCAAAATAATCATAAATATAGGCATGTATGTATATATGTATACATAGCTGCAGATATATTTACTAATGGTTCTTGTTATCATTTTTCCACCAATAGCATAAGATCTTTGTAACTATAGATGTACGTCTTTGTATTTTTTAAAAATATTTTTTCTAATTATGTGTAAGAACAATTTTAATATTTTTAAAATTTTGAGCTTCAAATTCTCTCCCTCACACCCTAACACCTCATTGATAAAGCAAGCAATTTAATATAGGTCATACATGTTCAGTCATGGAAAATATATTTCCATATTAGTTATATTGAGGGGGAAAACAGACCAAAAATGACATAAATAAAAATTATATTTCAATCTGTATTCAGACTCCATCAATTATTTCTTTGAAGGTGGATGAACTTTTTTCATTAAAAGTCCTTCAGAACTGGCTTGCATCATTGCACTGCTGAGCATAGCTAACACAGTTGATTATCATAGAATATTGCTGTTCCTATGTAGACTTTTCTTTTGGTTCTAACAACTTCACTATGCATGAGTTCATGTTCATCTTTCTATATTTTTCTGAAAGCATTATGTTATTTCTTTTAACACAATAGTGCTCCATCAAAATCACATACCACAACTTGTTTAGCCATTTCGCAATTAATGGGAATACCCTCGATGTCCAATTCTTTGCCATTACTGGAAGAGTTTCTGTAACTATTTTTGCACATATAGATCTTTTATGATCCCTTTGGAGTACATAGCTAGTAGTAGTGTTGCTGGACCCAAAAATAGGCACTTTCATTGCTTTTTGAGCATAGCTTCACATTGTTTTCTAGAATAGTTGGATCAGTTCACAACTCCATCAATAGTGCTTTAGTGTCCCAATTTTTCCACATCCCCTCCAACATTCTTAAGTTTCCTTTTCTGTAATATTAGCCAGTCTGATAGGTATGATATAGTACTTCAGGTTTGTTTAAATTTACTTTTCTCTAATCAATAGTGATTTAGAGTATTTTGCTTTCATGTGACTATAGATAGTTTTAATATCTTCATATTCTTTGACCATTTATCCCTTTCAGCCCCTTGCCCTTGTGTTCTACTGCTCTTTCTCTGCCTGGGATTGTAACCCAGAACACCATACAGCCAATGTAATAGAGTTCTACAAAGGGATTCTTCTAATCTCTTTTTGATCAATTTTTTGACTCCTGTCACCACCACCCCCTCCCCCCTCAAAGGCCTCCTGATGAGTTGTCAGCTCTGCCCTGCACTGGACTGTGTTCTACACTCCTCCCAGAGAAACAGACTTTTCCTGATGATTTTCTAAGTTGTCTTAGAGTAGAAAATTATTTTCCCTCAACGTTTGTTGGTATTGTCATTCCAGAATTTATGTAGAGGCATTATTTTAAAATTGTTCAGAGGAGAATTTGGGAGAGCTCAGGCAAATCTCTGAATTTATTCTGTCGTCTTGGCTCTGCCCCTACTTCTTTGTATCTTTTGCATGATGTTTGCATGACTTGCAAGAATAGATATTATTTATTGTTTGTGATTTGTTTTCTGATTTTTTAAAAATTGGTCTTGGGATCAATTGGAGATGTTTCCATATCAGAAAAGAGGAGTCAGCTAAGCCCAGGAACAGACCTTTGCCTTCACCTTCACTTAATCAATGATGTCAACATGTGCTCTTAAATATAAATTGTTCAGATATTTCTCAAAATAATGAAAATAAATATCCAGAAGATGTTAAGTGTTTTGTATACATGGAAAGCAAATAGTATGGTTTACTTAATGATAAGTAACTTCATAAAAATAGCCCCTTAATAGACTGTGGTGGGGGAAGCATTTTACTTCAATGAAATTCAATTTAACCAATAGTTATTAAATACCTGCACTGTGCCAGGTGCTGGGGAAACAAAGGCAAAAGGGAAATGGTACTTGGCTTAATGGAGTTTATAAATTTTCTTAGACTGTTGTTCTATCTGCCTTTACTACCTATGCAAGTGGCAAAGAAGCTAAAAAGGTAAACGAATCAACTTACAATACAGGGTCTGATTTCTTTAGAATTCAGAACAGTTTCCTCTCATTAATATTCATGAAAGAATTCACAGAAGGGAGGAGGGGGAGGATATAATGCAAGAAACCTGAAAAACAAAAACATAAGGAGATAAAAAGAAATGAATGACTTGAAGCAATGAGTATACTTCATTTATTTATTTGAGGATTTATACACAGCCTTTCCCCTAAAGAGCTGAATTAATATTGTCAAAATAATATGTTTTGTCAAGTGAATTTCCACAATATTTCTGATTACTGAGGGGTACAGGTAGAAGAGAGGAATAGGTGATAATTAAACTTGACAATCATCTTTGAAGTATTTTCCATTTTTCAGTGGTGGGTCATTGGTGACATTGGTGGACATAACCAATTAATACATTTTAAACACATTTTGAAAAATGCTTTTCATTCATTTGATTTTTTTTCTGGAATAAGACTTTCTTTTGTTCTTTTTCTTCAAAAAAATGAGGTAGATTTTGCTGACCAAGCAGTGTGGTACTGCGGAAGAGTGTCCACAATACAGCTAGAAGGTTTCCACAAATCTCTCCATTCAATACCATATGACTTGCAGCAAGTTATAAGATTAAATTCTTTGTTCAGACAACAGAGAAACTGGAATAGATGATCTCTGAAGTCTTATTCAGATCTAAATCTATTATGCTTTGTGGGTGGTCCCTAGCATTTGATTGCAAATGTATTTTTTCACCTTCCCCTCTCATACCATGAATATTTAAGGATTACTTATTATTTTGAATCATAGGAATGATAATTCTTGCTTCAATTCCAAAAGCGCAATTCCTTTTTTTTTAAATTTTATTTTAGTTTGCATCATTCATTTCACAAGATTTTGAGTTACATATTTTCTCCCCCTTTTTACCCACCCCGCCCCAAAACAAGCATCCCATTGTGCCCCC
>CM053586.1:323062439-323088045 GCA_028646515.1 Pseudochirops corinnae
TGGGAAATAATATATACAGGCACTGGGGTAGGGAGATTCATTTTGCATTACCAGAAAGTCAGAGGAGTGATGGGGGAGGATATAGGAGTTAGCAGATTGGGGGAGAGGATATACAAGAGATCCCTTTTGTGGGGTGGTTGGTAGGGGAAGGACAAGGAGAAAATTTGTAACTCAAAATCTTGTGGAAATCAATGATATAAACTAAAAAAATAAACAAAAGTTAATCTAAAAAAATTTGAGCTAGAAGTGTGGATACCCTCTTGTGTGTGTGTGTGTGTGTATGTATGTATGTATATGTATGTATTGATTCATAAGCTCTACCAGCTGCAATGGATCAAACATAGCCAGCAGCAGGCCCCCAAAATCACAAAGTATCTACCAGAATCAGGATGAACAACTCTGTACATGTTGCATGGAATGGTCCCTTTTATAAGAGACAGGAGATAAAAAAAGAGACTGACGTTTACTTTGGGCTGGGAGTAAATAGCTTGTTCTTTCTACCGTCTTCCTTTGGGAGATGGAGAGTTATGTGTAAGGACCAGGAAGTATACAAAGGGTAACTGATTTTTAGAGTACATGATGGGGAATAAAGTGCAAGAAGAATGGAAGGGTAGAAAGAGTTCTGCATGTGAAGGATTTTAGATGTGAAACAGAGCATTTCATATTTTATCCTAGAGGTAACAGGGAATCTTTATAGTATACTGAGTTGGGGGTAAAGATACAGCTATACATGTTCAGACCTGTACTATAAGAAAACCGTTTTTGTAGTTGAGTGGATCATAGATTTGAGTAGGAAGCATCTAGAGACAATAGTATCAACCAGAAAGCTATTATAATAGTTCAAGTGTGAGGCACTCTGCCAGGGTGGTGACTGAGTGAATGGAGTGCAGGGAATATATGGGAAAGATTTTATAGAAGTAGGAATAGCAAAGCTTGATAACAGTTTGGATATGTAGGGCATGTGTGAAAATTTGAGAATGACACTGATATTGTAATTGTGGGTAACTGAGAAGTTGGTGGTATCCTCAGTTATAATAGGAGACTGCAAAGAATTGGGGAGGTTTTTAGGGGAGATGAGTTCTATTTTAAACATGATAGGTTTGATATGAGTAAAAAACACCTAATTCAGAATGTCCAAAAGATCATTGGGTGATGAAGAACTGGATCTAAGGAGAGGGATGAGACCTGGTTATTTCTGTCTATCTATCTATCTATCTACCTACCTATCTATCTATCTATCTGTCTGTCTGTCTGTCTGTCTGTCTACCTATCTATCTGTCTATCTATATCAATAGGTCCATCAATGGTTCTCCACCTTCCTAATCCCGTGACCCTCTAATACAGTTCCTCATGTTGTGGTGACCCCCAACCATAAAATTTATTTTCGTTGTTACTTCATAACTGTAATTTTGCTACTGTTATGAATCTACCTGATATGCAGGATGTATTTTCATTGTTACAAATTGAACATAACCCAAAGGTTGAGAACTGCTGAATAGAGAGACATATCAATCGATATAGATATGTGTATGTATGTATATATATATATATATATATATATATATATATATATATATATATGTATATATATGTATATGTATGCAAGGGTATAGACGTGTGTATATGTGTGTGTATAGGCAAGCATAGAAGTAGTTCATGCCTTGTTCAAGCTATTGAATTAACACCTTGTTTCAGTTCAAGTTCCTTTTGAGACCTGTATCATCTGTTAAGAAACAGAACATGTGAACCCCACAACTTATGAACCCTAGAACTCCTGGGGAGGAGCAAATGACCATATATAAGGAGAACCCCAGCCTATAGAAAGTAAAACTGAGGAGAAGACTCTTGTGGTGGCAGAGTCAAGAAGGAGAAAACTTGTGGTATCCTGGCACTCTGTCTGCTCTGTCTGTGTTGATTTCTATGTTGATGATTTGTGTTGAGTTCTCAGACCTTGTTGTTGGGTCTGAATTGATTTCACAGGCAGATAGTGAATTGATGATGGTGCCAGCAATGCTTATGAATATTCTTGTGACTCTGTCAAGCTTTCTCTTCCCAGAAACAGGAGCTGTGAAGGATTTGATGTGGACTGGACACTGTGAACTTCAGTAAAGAAGGGAACTGGATGAAGAACTGGACAAGGAGTTGGACAAGGAACTGGGAGCTGCCTGCCTTTGAACCCAGGTAACAGTTGGAGCTGAGACCATGGAAGAGGAGTCAAGAAAGCTGAGAGGCAGCCTCAAGTCAAGCTGAAAGAAGACTACTTGGATACTGACTGAGAAGATTATGATTTACTGTGACCTAGGGGTGGAGAACTTTGACTTTTGTACTTTGTGATTGAATTAAGGATTTTGTGATTAACTAAATGATTGTACTTTGTTGAAAACTATGTGACTACTTTGGTGAAAACAATTTGGCCATTTTGGTGATGGGTTGTTGAGTTGTGACACGGTGAATGTTGTATTTTGATTTTCAGTGAAAAGTTGTGACATTGTGAATGCTGTACTTTGATTTTCTGTGAATATTGTGCTTTGATTTATTATTGGATAAATACAGAGCTCACTCTATTATGTAATCAGAACTTTGAAAACTATTCACAGCAACAGTCCTCTGGAAAGAGCCTCATGAATGGCTTTACAGTATGTGTGTATTTGTGTGTGTGTATATGTGTGTATGTATATATGTATATGTGTATATGTATAGATGTATATGTATATTTGTATATGTATATATATACATGTCTGTGTATATATATGTATATATGTATGATTCATGTGTGTAAAAACAAACAATTGGAAACTGATTAGACCATCAAGTGAAATTATGATTATTATAATTATTAATAAATAATAGTTATGTAGTGCTTACTATGTGACAGGTACTCTGTTAGTTTTACAATTAACTTTAAAGTTATTATACCATTTTTTTCCAAACAACAACAACAGGATGAACCTACTATTGTCATTTTCATTTTACAGAATTAAAAAAAAAAAAAAACACTGAGATAAACAGAAATTTAGTGTTTTTCCCGGGGTCACACAGCTAGAATAGAGGGAGAAGAGAAGAAAGTACAGGACAATCGGGGACATAAGGGTTTAGTGGGCATGAAATTCAGTGATGATATAGGAAAAAAGCTGAGGTAAGTGAGCTAGGAAAATACTAGGGAGAGGTTAAACAAAAATCACCAGAATCCAGTGAAGGACAAGATGGCCTAGTTGAGCTCATGATCGCAAATTTATGAGAATAAATTTGTTGGGGACCTAGGCAACACTTTATCTATGACCTATTGGGTATTGACAATTTTTTTTTTATCATTGTCATTGTTAACAGTGATATAACCAAGCTTTTTCAAAGACTATCTTCTCTTTTTCTGGCTTGTCTGCAAAACATATCAGGCTACATCTGAGATTCATCTTTATCTGCCCTACACAGATCCTCAACCCATTACGATTTTCAGGGTTAGCTGGGACTCATGTTTCCTCATTATTTCAAATGACTCTCAAATAGTTTCCTGGAGTCTGACTCCATCTACAATTTATTTGTTTTTTCCCACCCACAACTGCAGGTGGAACGTCAAGTATGAATTTAGAATTTCACAGTCCTAAAGGCTCATAGAATGAGGTGTTATATCTCACAACTATGCCTGATCATGTTTTATTTATATAAATAATACTGAGGACCAGCTGGCTTAGGTTGATAGTTGAATTCAGAACATATCACAACCAGACGCTTATTTAAATGTTATCTATGTTAGGAATGAATGATGGAATCTCTCAGTGCTCCCTTTGGGGGCACATCTCCAGTTCCTGGTGAACAACTCTCAGGAGCACCCCTACCATATTGGAAATTAGCTTTTTTTTTTTTCAACAGAGAGAATAGCCTACTCTTCGTTTCAATTTCCCTTTCAGCTGTGTAAGAGAAATAGTAGGATAGTTAAGCAAAAACACAAATTGTCATTGGTCATACTGTTTTCAAATTTAATCCCAACAGGATTGTTCTTACAAAAGGTATTGAGGGCTATGACTCTGTGAGACTCAAAGCTCCATGAAAATATAAAGTGTAGTTCTCCAGTAAATTAAAGATGCTGGAGGACTAGGATTACTTATTTATTTTTTCCCTTTGTATTCCTAGAACATAAAAAGGAACTATGATTTATTTAAATAAAGAGCTCATAATGAGTAAAATTCTTCTACCAATGCATGTGGCACCTAATCTGCAAGTCTTAGAGAACTGGTTCAGCAAGTGATCAGAAGGCGACAGAGGAAGAGCCAGAACCCATGTCATCTTAACTCTAATGCCAGTTCTCTGCCACTATCCCAATTTGAGTGTGACTCATAATAAGAACTTAGTAAAAATTTGTTGCATTGAATTGATTGAAAGCAAAAATTAGTCTCACCTAAACATTCTTTCTTTCCTCCAGGACCTAGTATAGTGCTCTGCACACAGATAATATTTAATGTTTATTAAATTGGTTCAAATCAAATTAAAGTTGAGAGAATCTGAATTCTAATTTCAACCACAGTAGTAATAACCCCATGATACCTTGGATAGGGGGCCTACTACAAAGTTCTTTGTGTTTCAATTTTCCCATCTATCTAATCAATACCTGCTAAGCATTTTGAAAATAATACTGTTTTGAGGATAAAAATAGGGAAAGTACTTTTAAAATGATATTTATAAATAGCATAAGAATTGAACCTGTGATTCCATTGATACAAAGAATTCCCAGGAAAGAAAACATCTGTTAAAGCAGGTATGTGCTTCTTCTATGTATTTTCAACTTATAATGTGGGAGTGTTGTTAAAGAACAGAATAATTCAGTCATTTGTCTGGGCTCACAAAGTCAGAGGTGAATCTTAGAACTTGGTTTCCTTGGCTACTAGGCCAGCTTTCTAATGTCTAAACTATCTTACAGCCTACTATTTCTTCATCTCTATCTCTATCATCTCTGTATATTTGTGACTACATGTCTATATTTTTAAATTAATAGGTAGATTGCCTACATAGTTTTTGGAGATTAATTTTCAAAAGTGAAATAAATCTTGCCCCATTACTATGATAAACAACAGTGGTCTTAAGCAGTGCATTCAGTCAAGGCAAAGAGTGTATTTTCTCTCTTGAACTTTGCTTGAGAAAACTAATACCCTCAACAACATTGCAGGATATCCATGAATAATGTAAAATTGTTGAGAAATGATTACTTTATCAAAAACATAGGGTTTCATTCTTCCTTTATGCTCTGTGACTACACATTACCAATCTACTTGCCAGAAAATTATGCTATATGTGTCGCCTCCAGTTACTTACTGGGTAAGACTTGATTATTTTTCCCGTTATTTTTAATATTTAATTATGTTTCAAAATGGGAAAATGACCTTTTACTAAAGGAATACAAACCAAAAAAAAAAAATCAAATTCTTGCCATCCTTATTTCAAAGCATTTATTTTCTATTCAATAAATATTCAGTATCTTAACCCCCAAAGCTTCCCAAGTTAAGAATCTAAAGATTTATATTTTTTTAAAGGCGAATAGAGGTACATGGCTTGGAAGCAAATCTCAGAAAGTATACCCCTTGAAAAATGTTCTGTTTAAAATTCTGTGCTTTCCAAGCTGGGTGATTTAATTCTGTTTTATATTCAGGTAAACTAAACTAGCAGTTCATTACTGCCCAGCCACACCAGCCATGCACTTCTGAGAATAAATACATTGCACATTCTTGTACTTTCCCCTGGCCTGGTTAATGTCATATGCACAGGCTTTATAAAAGCCTGAGTTAGAAATGGATTAACCAAGATGATGGGCCCAGAAATAGGCCCTAAATTGACCCCATTTCTATCTGAGAAACTCTTCAGAATATCAGCATGTCTTAGGCAAAACCAGAAACAGGTTTTATACTCAGAGCAGAGCTACTTTCCTCTAAATACAGCATCCTAGTTCACTCCTCACAATTTCTTCTCTGTGTGATATTTCTCAGGTCACTCTCCTCATGTTATTCCCTGTTGCCTCAATGACAAATCCCAAGATCAATGGCCTTGCTTTCATGTTAACAGGACATAGATTTAGTGATGGAAGGTGCCTTTGGGGACATTGAGTTCAACTTCTTCATTTTACATGTAAGGAAGTTGAGGCCCAAAGGGACTTGCCCATCATCGTGCAATAAGTGACAGAGAAAAGACTTCAACCCCAATCCTCTGGTTCCAAATTCAGACTTTATTCCCACTATAATACACACACGTATAGATATGTGTGTGTGTGTGTGTGTGTGTGTGTGTGTGTGTGTGTGTGTGTGTATATATATATATATATATATATATATTCAGTTCAAGGAATATAAATTGAATATGAATCAATCATATGATAGAAGTTGTATGTCCCTGGGTAAGTCAATATTAGAATCTCAGAATTTATCTAACATGAAAAGTGGCAGGATAGTTGTCAGTCTGCATTGGTAAAGGGAGTCACTTCACTAGAGTTTCCCAATAACAATGAAATCAAAATCTGAACATAATGGTATTATTAAATGAACATTTATTGAACAACTATTGTTTACTATACATGGTAATAGAACATGGAAATTCAGGTAACATTGATAAAAAGTTTGCCCTGTTAGAGAATGGATTCTAAGTGAGATAACATACTCACAGATCAAAATATAGGAGGGGAAAAGGAGGGAGGAAGGGGAAGAGAGAGAGAGAGAGAGAAAGAGAGAGAGAGAGAGAGAGGGAGAGAGAGAAAGAGAGAGAGGGAGAGAGAGAAAGAGAGAGAGGCAGAGAGAGAGGGAGAGAGAGAGAGAGAGAGAAGAGGAGAGAGAGAGAGGGAGAGAAAGAAAGAGAGAGACAGAGATGCACCTAAAGGAATTTGGCAAGACTGAAAGGCCTCTTGAATTGTCCCGAGAAAGGAACTGCTAAGGGTTCCAAAAGTCTGAGTAAAAAGGGATAGTATTCCAGGCCTGAGGGTAGCCTGTGTAATGATGAGAAAGTGGGAGATACAATAAGGAACAAGAAGGCCAAGCATATGTGAGTATCAACTGGGTGACATGTGTAATCACCCTGGAGAGATAGATTGGATTTAGATTGTGAAGGATTTTAAATGAAAGAAAGAAAGAAAGACAAAAAGGAAGGAAGGAAGGAAAGAAGGAAGGAAGGAAGGAAGGAAGGAAGGAAGGAAGGAAGGAAGGAAGGAAGGAAGGAAGGAAAAGATCAGAAGGTCACAAGGGGCAGAAACAAGATGGTGGAGTAGAAGCACAAACTTGGCCTGGGCTCTAGATGCAAACAATCACAATACCTGTAAAAATTACTCTAAACAAATTTTAAAGCTACAAAACCCACAAAATGACAGAGAGAAACAAACCTCTGAAGGAAGGTCAGCAGGCTGACAGGAAAGGTTTATTGCAGTTCACGGGGAGCTGCAGTTCCACAGGAGTTGTGTGTTTTGGCCACAGGGCAACCTCAATCAGTGGCAGCCAGAGCAGACTTCAAGAGAGTGAATCACAAGCAGCTGTGGTGGCTTCCAGACTTTTCAAACTAGAAACATTAAAGACAAAGTAAAAGGTCAGTGTGGAATTCTTTTTGCAAAGGGGGATGGAAGAGCATGGTCCAGCCCCTGCCCCCAGGGTGAGAAATAGCAGAGGCATAGTGGCTGTGCAGCCCCCACCTATTGGATGCCTCAGGAGCTCCTGGCCTGCACATTGCAGGGGGACGAAGTGACCATTCAGAGGATAATTGCTCTTGCTTTAACCTTCTTAGATCTGGATTGCAGTCATGGGTATGGGTCCTGGGGTGTGTAGCCAGGGAGCCATAGCTTGTGAGGGCTGTAGAAATTATGTCTTCCTAATAGCTCCAGCAGATGTGAAAACCCCAGCAATTTGGGACAAAGCTCTCTCCAGTCTGGAAGCAGAATTCTACCATGGCAAAGAGCTCAAAAGTCAAGTAATTGGCTAGCAATATGAGCAATCAGAGAAAGCACAGACCACAGAGTCATTTGGGGGGACAAAAAGGATCAAGACATAGACCAAGAGGAAGACAGCAAAGTCAGAACTCTTACGTCAAAAACCTCCAAGAAAAATATGAATTGGTTACAGGCCAAGGAGGAGGTCAAAAAGGATTTTGAAAATAAAGTAAGAGAAGTAGAGAAAAAATTGGGAAGATAAATGAGAATGCTTCAAGAAAATCATGAAAAGCAAGTCAACAGCCTGCTAAGGGAGACACAAAAATACACTGACTCACCTAGTTAGCATAATTGCCACAGGTTATATTTTGGATTATCCTATAAAAACCTGAACTTTACCCTTTTAAGGTTGCAAGTTCCCTAAGACTTCCTGCCTGCTGTAAAGCATAAAAATAAACTTGTATCAACTGACCCTCCACAGTCTCTCTCTCAGTAACTCTGGCCCCTGGCTATTCTCCTCTCTGCCTCCACAATACTGCTCCCCAAAATTTCTTCTGGCCTCCTCTGCTTGGGCCTTCTCTCTGCTTGGGCCTCTCTCTAAATCCATGACACTAGCTTCACTCAGTTCAGTCCTCTTTCTTCTCATCAGCAAGTCTATACCACAAGTGGGATTCACAAGCTCTGAGTTTCAACACTCAACCCCAAAACCAAGCCAATACAGGGGGATCTTTAAATTCTTTAAATTCCATTACCATTACAGACCTCCATGGGAAATGGCTTGAATTTTCTCAGTGAAATATGAGACAAGGTACAACACTATGAGAGATTAGGGAACGGACTGTTGGGAAAGATTTTAGGAGAGCAGAAAAGGTTTAGAAGGAAACTGTGGAGAATGGAATAGGGGATCAATTAATGACTTGTAAAAGGGCTAGTATACTCAAGGAAGTGAGGGCCTAATTAAAACTGCATAACATAAATTTTCAGTGGACCCAGTCAACACAGTTGTAGATATAACTCTTGCAATCATAAATCACTGGAATAGAGAAGGTGGATAATGGGAATAATACAAATTTGAGACTTGGACAATGATAAGATTCAAGTCAAAGACAGTATCCATTTGGACTGTTTAACTATCAGGTTCATATTTCAATGGGAGAAAAAAGAAAGTCAGTGCAAAGTTTATGACCTGAGGAAACAAAGAAGAGTGGAAGGAATGGAAGCTGTCACAGTCACCCTGGGCTCAGCTGCTTCTTGTGTAAAATAAGGATAACATCACATATTTTCTGTCCTCACAAGACGATCCTAATGTTCAATGTTAATTGTATATGTGAAGGTAGCATAGACAATAGAAAACTTTCTAGGTCTGGAGTCAGATGACTTAGACTCAAATTATTACTCTGACATTTACCTGTTTGTGTTAAATGCTAATCATTTAGCCTCCATTTCCTCATCTGGAACATTAAAAAAAAAAAATAGACTAGACTAGACTGTAAGTACCTCCAGGGCAGTCACTGTCTTTTACCTGTTTTCTTATCTCCCCTGTTTAGCACAGTACCTGGCACAAAATGGGTACTTTAAAAATGTTTATTGGTTTACTTATTAATTGATTAGATAGCCTCTAAGGCTGCTTCCAGCTCTAAACTTATGAATCTGTGCTTTTAAAGTACAAAACCCTACGGAAATAAAAGCTAATGTGTCATTTGAGAGCAAGTTCCCCACAAGTATTTGTTATTTGTTATAAGAACACATTTCACAAGGAATAATGAAAGTCTGGGGTGGGGGGAGAGTAGTTTTCAATATGTAGAAATTCTTTCCCAGTCAGCCTTCCAGCAGGAAGTTGCCCATTACATCTATTTCAAGGCATCACTATTTTAAAGTAGTTATCACAAAAATAAGTGAAATTTGTGACATGTTAAAATTAGTGCTGTGCTTTGTTTCAAAGTTTTCCCTGGGAAATTTAATATTCATGTAAGTCGTCTTTTGCCCGAGGAGACTATTAAGCCCTAGTAATAGACTTACACATACTCAGAGCTGTTTAGATTGTGTATATATAATGTAGAAAAGCCTCACCTGCTAACCAATCCTTCATTACATCTTATTGATGTAACAGGTTAAAAAAAATAGTACTTGCTTAGAAAAATTCTCCCTTTGAGCCTGCTGTTTTCATCAATGCCTCACAAAGTTTCATTCAGTTCACTTACCTGTACTTAATGATATCCTTAACTTTGGGGAATGTTGAACTCTGGAATTGGGAACATATCACCACTAAGGAGG
The DNA here is from genome assembly GCA_028646515.1 of Pseudochirops corinnae. Taxonomy (NCBI): domain Eukaryota; kingdom Metazoa; phylum Chordata; class Mammalia; order Diprotodontia; family Pseudocheiridae; genus Pseudochirops; species Pseudochirops corinnae. Next base: position 323,072,599 of record CM053586.1, read on the forward strand.
AAGGATTTTCAGACCTAAGATATCTACTGTTGCTCTTTACATCCTTCCATCAGTTCATCCTGACTGATCCTTGATTAAAAAATTGATTTCTTTTGACTCTTTTAAATAAAAATAATGATCTCCTCTTCTGCTCCACCCTACAGCTAAAGAATCCCACCTGGATTAAACAACTGATTTATTGAAAATAAACACATTGATCTTCCTTTAGCCCTGCTTGGTCCCAGACATAAATTCTTGGACATGAGTCATTCTATAATATTTGATATTTAAAATCCCATGGACAGTTAACCATTCCAAGAATAAGTGGAATCACTCCTACTTTTAGGAAGAGACAATTGGTCAGCCTCAGCTAAGGGCTGGGGGTGGGGGTGGGGAATATTGTGGCTCCTGGTAGAAAGAACTGATTGATTGATCTATTCAAATGTCAGAGGGACTGTAGAAAGTGCTGAGTGGTATCATCAGTGGATGGTTTCCTGGCATGATCTGAAATCTTTGGCACATAAGACAAACATGACAGATGCACTAAGAAATGTCTCTGTGGGGTGGTTTCCTCAGTCATGACAGGTCATGTCACAAAACAACTAACAGGCATGAATCAAGTAAATTAAGTGTTACCAGTTTACCATCAGGTAAAACCTGAAGAAAATTTTCAAGGAAGAGAGCATTACACTATGTAAATTTTATTATATTTTTTCTGTCTACATAATGCATCCATCTTTTCTCTTTTGGTAAAAATATTTTGATGTCCTTTTAAATATCAGGTTAATTCTGGATCATGAGCCATAGATTTAGAGCAAGAGATGAGTTCAGAAATATTTTAATCCAATGCATTCACTTCAGAGATTAGGAAACAGAATTTGGAAAAATGAATGGACTTTCCCAGGGTCTTATAGCTATAAAATGACGGATTTGAATTTAATTACCCTGACCCAACATCCAGCATTTTTTCTATTGTAGTAAATATATAGACCATACTCCTCCAAAATGAGCCCTTACTTTTTAACAGAGAAAAATAGCCAACCAAACCAAGAGAGTGACCCCAGTTAAGAGTCAATATCCTGTACCCATAATCTATGGTTTTTCCCCTGTAACAAGTGTACTATTATTTTATATCCAGTGCTATGATTAGCCATTAAATTTCCCCAATCACTACATTTCATTTTAGTGATCTTTTCTCATATATAATTGTAGTGACTGCCTATGTTGTTGTTTTCACTTTTGTGCCCAATTGGCTCTGCATCAGCTCATAAAAGTCTTCCTGTGTTTCTCTTAATTCTTCACATTCTTCATTTCTCAAAGCAAAATATTATATCCCCTTAAATTCATAAATGGGCATTCATTTAATCGTTTCCCAGTTGGAGGGCCCCTGCTTTGTTTCCAGTGCTTATTTCCATAACTCGCTACAAAATGTGCTACGTTAAGTATTTTGTTATGTTTTGTCTTTCACTTCCTTTGCCTATACATTCATGTCTCATTTCAAAAGCACATTTGATTCCAAATACCTCATGCATATTACTCCTTTTTATAGCTTACATAAATGAAGGCTATTATCTCAAGACTTTTGAAATAAAAATCCATTTTGAAGAATTCTGAATATTCTCTACCTAGGGAAAGGATACAGGATTTACTTTGAATGTGATGATAGTGGGGGAAGGAGGGGTCAGAATGGGAGGCATAGGGTTTCTTCGTGAATGACATGTAGCCTTGCACAAAACCTTAAAACAAACCTTAATCCAAGTTGATTGTTAGGAAAGATGACCTCAGGATGTAAAATGTAGTCATTTGAGGTAGAATTGTCTGGTTTGCAAGGAATGATTATGTCTCAGGAATGATTCAATAACTCCAGATCTTACAGAATGATTCATCATAGATCTCAAAAGTGTACTTTCATGACCTCTGTCCCTCTCTTATCCATTATTTTTTAACATTACATCTTACCTGGCACATAGTAGGCTCAATAAATGCTTGTTTGCGTGACTTGATTTGGCTCCATGTTCCTTATAGTTAATGCAACATTAATATTTGTATATGTTTCTTTATTATTTGAAAATTTCTCAGTTTATATTTTTGCAATTGGAAGAGACTCTAGGAAGACAACTAGTCCAACACATTTTTGATCAAGGATCCCATTCATAAAATCCACGATCATTCTGTCTTAGCTTGAAGATTTAAGAATGAGTAACCCACTATTGCTAAAAATAGCCCATTTCACTTTGGGATAGTTTTAAATTTATGAGAAATTTTCTTGACACAGAGCATAAACCTGCTTTTCTGTTATTTCTACCAATCATTCCTAGTTCTGTCCCTTGGGCCCAAGCAGAACAACTCACTGGAATTCCACATGAGAGTACTTCAAATATCTGAAGATAGCTATCTTGCCACCCAAGTGTTCTTCTGCGCATTTCCTATAACAAATACTCATATGGTATAATCTCCAAGACATTTAACATACTTGTTGACTTCATCTGAATGTTTTCCAAGTTATGATTTTCCTCCCCAAATTGTGATGATCTGAAAGGAACATTATATTCTGAATGTGGCCTGATCAGGGCAGACTACAGTGAGATTAACAAAGAACACACATAGGGTGTTATAAAACTCTCATTACAGCTTTCAAATGTGTTACGTTTTAAATGACACATCATGCTTTGGATCCTTATTAACCATAAAATCCACTAAGACTACCAGATATACCTCAATTTCCTTATTTATAAAATTATGATAACAATGGCTGTAGGAATTACCTTAGAGGTAGAATGCCACAGTGGCTAGAGTTGAAAATCATGTTGTAAAGACCCACCATGTGACTTACTGACCCGGGAGAAGTCACTTAACTTCTTCAAACCTTAAACAACTCTGTAAGACTGTATACTCTAAAATAAATAGATCAACAAACAAACAAATGAATGAATAAATGAATAAGTGTTTATGTGCACTAGCATAAGGTTCTGGTTAGTTTTGTTTTTCTTTCCTTTTTTTTTGGGGGGGGGATGGTCTTATTCTTCAGTGGAAGTCCCCTTCTAATGAAAGCAAAGCTCTAGTTAATAAAATATACCTCACAGATTGGATATGAGTTTTAAAATGCTCTTCTTTCCTTAAAAACTCATTTTCATTCTTGCACCATCTATTCCTGGATTGATTGCACCCTGAGTCTGTTTTCCACTGGACAAGCTATTCTATTATGTAAGCTATTTGGACAAGATGATCAGTTACTGTACTTGTGAAGTTTGCTTCTTGAACCCAAATATAAGACTATTCTTATTCCTTTTAAATTTATTCTGAATATATCTAGCCAAATAGGTTTACTTGGTTTATTAAATTCCAGAGCCACTCTTCCATCTTCAAATGTATTCCTATTAAGGAGCTTGCTCTTCTTGCCATCATCATATATTCACTTTTCATGGTCATCATGCAGAAGAAGAAACAGTCAACAAAGGAGGTTGATAATGGCTCTGATTCCCAAATACTGCCATCTATTCCACAATCCATTGGATTCTGAGTCTATTTTTTTCTGTGTAAACTATTCCACTGTGTAAGCTATTTGGACAAGACATTCAATATGAGTCAATAATGCCATGTAGCATCCAAGGAAGTGAGTACAGTGAAAGACTTCACTATGATAAACAAATTATATAGAAAGTGATCAATAATTGTGACACGGCATCTAAAACCTAATCCAATTGAATTTTGTCTTAAGAGTTTTATAACGTCCTATGCGAGGTCTGTGTTTCCTTTTCCTCTCTATACTTTGCCCATCTTAATAAATTTTATGACTACTCACAATCCTTAATAATACTTCTGTAATCTGCCTAGGTCAAATACTATCCATGGTATGCCCTCAATTCTGGGCACTACATTTTAGAAAAGTATACAGATTCCATCTAAAAAACATGAACATTGATTTATAGGCCCAACTATCTTCCCACTCCTTCCTCCTCAGAATGCCAAAGAAGAGAGACTTAAACAAATACAGATAAAACTAGGAATCTATGATAGATAATTGGAAGAAGGATTTCCCAATAAAGTGTAAGAAGAGACTCCTGAGGAAAGGAAAGGGTAGCATTGTTTCAGGGCTCTAATATTTGACCTCATTGAAGGCAGACAAATGGAAGTAAAGTCAAAGGACCAAGAGATAGACATTAGCTTATTGGAAATGAAGGGTCTGATAAGGAGATTGAGGAAAATATGGCAACTAAGAATTTCGATGCTAGGTTCAGTTAACATAAAATATAGCTGGGGCGACTTTCATGAAATGTACCCTCAAATATGGATGGGAGACTATGAGGTCAAGCAATTTGTGGGCAGCAGAGAGTAGATTTAACTACAGTCATGGCACATAGTGGCTTCCTAGTTTAGCTCAATATTCATCTTAACTAGTTGATAAATCCAATTGCTTCATTAATACTGAAGTACTCCTAATGACATCAGTGCATTCTAAATTTTATTTCTCTTTGACAAATCTTTGGCAGGCTGCTCTAGTTATGTTTTACCAGGAGTCCCTATTCTGGCATCTGGTATATAGACAATATGGTTTCATTGTTTTGAGATTTTCTGTATTTTTGAAATAAAAATGTGTATTCCTTTATAGCTATCTATATGAGTGAAAGGAGGAATTACCTTTTAGTCTTTCAGCAGTTGCTACCACAGACAGCAGAATTTGGATGGCCACAAAATTAGAGCCCAGGAAATCAGCTAACTCTTCTTCACCTGGCCCTATCTGAATTTCATTATAGTCAAGGGTATCATTCTCATTAGTGCATGAAAGATTACCTTATATAGCTACATGGGCCTCCCCTAAAAACAAAGTTGAATTACTGAGTACCCCTAGAGAAGATCTTTATAAAGACCTCAGGAAATATTGAAATGGGTCACCTAAAAAAGTCAGCTGAAGAATCAGCTTCTACATGAAGCCTTGGATAATATCATCATCTTTCTGTGACCTCTTTGCCAAATAACTACACACACAATCTAGACATATATGCATACATACACATACAAATGTGTACTTGTATGTGTTATATGTGTGTATGTGTATGTATTTGTACACATGTATGCCTGTGTATATTAATATGTGCCATATATATTTCTATAAAGACATACACATGTGTGTGTCTGTAATGCATGTGTGTTTATGTGCCATTATCTTTACTGTTAGAATGTCAGTTCTTTGAGGGAAAGAATTATTTAATTTTCTTTGGCATCCTGTGTATCTACACATAATAAGTACTTAATAAATACTTGATACTTTATTGATTTAAATTCCAGGGACAACTCTACCATATTCAGAGTCATTCCCATTGAGGAACTGAATTCCTTCCTGCCATCACCATACATTCATTTTTTTTATCATTGTCATGCAGTAGAAGCAGCCAGCAAAAGAGATGGATGGCAGCACAGATTTCCAGATAGCAATATCTAAACTAAACTGGAAGAATTGAATAAGCCTTTCCTCCCTCTTTGTAGTCATTCACTAGCCCACGCCTCCCAAAGCTTAGTAGTGTTGTTAATCTTCAATAATGACAGCCTCCCTCGTGAGTGTCCACACTGTCTTTTAAAGGCCTGGGAGCTGCTTTCCACTGCATCTAAACACAGGTGCTGACAGCACAAAATGGCAAAGACTTTCTGGCCATTACTCACAAGCCCTGGAATATCAGCTCCCTATTTTAATCAAGTTGATTTATTTATTAAATAATTGAGCAAGCCTAATATTCAGGGCCTACCGTATTCCAATTCGATTCAGTGCAATAAACATTTAAACATACTGTGTCCACTGTGCAGAGGATACAATTAAGAAAAAGAAAGACAATCCCTGTCCTCAAGGAGGACAGATTACAATCTGATGGGGAAAGACAAAATAAACAAAGGGAATCTAAAAATAGGGGGAAATGCATACAGACATACAGACAGACAGACAGACACACACATAATGCATCAGGAAATAAAAGAGTACATGCTACTCCCTGGAGTTGAACCCAAGCATAGCTGCTAATAGAAAGAGACTACAGGCATGCATCATTTTATTTCACTTCAGAGATGATGGACAGAAAGTTTGTTGCAACCCTGTGTGGAACAAGTCTATAGGCATCATTTTTCCAGCAGCAAGCACTCACATTTTGTCTCTGTGTCAAATTTTAGTAATTCTCACAATATTTCAAACATTTTCATTGTTATTATTTCTCTAACGATGATCTGTAATCTTTGGTATTACTATTACAATTGTTTTGAGATCCCGTGAACCTGCCCATGTAAAATGGTGAATTTAATCAATAAATATTGTGAGTGTTCTGATAGCCCCATGAACTGGCCATTCCCTTATCTCTCTCCCTCTTTGAAAAGACACAACAATATTGAAAATAAACCAATTAATAACCTTACAATGGCCTCAGTGTTCAAGCGAAAGGAAGAATCAATGTGGCAAACCACATCTTTATTTTAAGAAATTGCCACAGCCCACCAATCAACATCAACCATCATTCTGGTAAGTCAGTAGCCATCGACATCTAGTCAGGCCCCTACACCACTATAAAGATTATGACTCACTAAAGGCTCAGAAGCTGCTTGGCATTTTTAGCAATAAGGTATTTTTCTAAATTAAAGTATGTATATTCATTGTTTAGACATAAGACTATTGTACATTTAATAGACTACAATATAGTAGAAACATAACTTTTACATAGGATAGCTCAGTGGTATAGTGGATGGAGTATCAGATCTGGACTCAGGAAGACTCATCTTATGCTTAATAGCTCCGAGACCCTGGACAATTCATTTAATATTGTTTGCTTCTATTTTTTTCATCTATAAAATGAACTGAAGAAGTAAATGGCAAACCACTCCATTTTCTCTGCCAAGAAGACCCCAAATGGGGTCTCAAAGAATCAGACATGACTGAAAATAACTTTACAAAAACAAATTATATTACTGGGAAACAATAAAAAGTGTAACTGACTTCATCTTTGCAGAACCTTCAATATTTCTGAGATATATTTATAGCTACCTGGTAAGTTCAGATCCTAGCCTTCTATAAAAGGCTCTAGCTTCTGGTCCTCCAATGAGAAGGGAGAGACATTGAAGGAATTGAAAAGTAGTTGAGTCACAAAAACTGAGTCAATTAGCATGGTGATGAGATTTAAAGTGATCAGTTTGTACTATGGGACTTCACATACCCTATCCACCCAAATCAAAACCAAGCAGAGTTGTTGATGTTAAATGGAGAGAGCCAGCCTGTGTGCTAGGTATATACCTATAAAGAAGCATATCATCAGTCTCAAGGAGCATGGATCCCAATGGGGGAGAAAAAATAGAGATGTGCTGAATAGGAAAGGCAAAATACATAGAATGTATATAAAATAAATTGCCTGGATGGATGGTAAATAGGAATACAAGCGTAGTCTTCCTGTAGACAGGACTTCTCAACTTGGGATCTATAAATTTGATTTTGCTGTTTTCATGATTTGCTGATAGCTGTATTTCAATATAATTGATTTCTTTTGCAATCTTATAAATATCATATGTATTTAAAGATATTTGACGAGCCTTTTGATTTAAGCATCTACTATGTAAAGATGATATGTTAGGTCCTGAACATTTAAAGTAGAAACAGAAGACAACCTTGTCTCCAGGTGACTTACTTTTACTATTAAGGGACATGTTGTTATTGCAATTGCTTATGTTGTTAGATTGTTTGTTCATTTTTGGGATTTTGATGGTTCAGAGTGAATGTAAATAGCAATTGTTTCTATTCTAGCCGAGAAACCCCGAGGATCTTTCCCTCCCAGATTGAGTTCTTTGAGTTAGGCAAATTAGCCCATATTTGCCTCAATAGTAATCCAGTTTTAAATCACTAAATGGGTTTTGGCTCACACAAACTGAGACCTGGGAAAGACACTAACTTTAAAAGGCCAAGGTCTCCCTTTGCATACGAAGCCATCTTCAGTTGTCCAGACCTATGTCTTGCCAGTGGACTCAGATGACTCTGGAGGAGAGAGCGAGGCTGGTAACTCCACACAACCTTAACTCACTTAAATCCAATTCGTTTGCAAGTCAAGCCATCACCTGCCTGACATCATTGATCCTCTGAGAAGGAAGGAAAAACAACAGCAACGATCTTGTTCAGTCATTATTCACTTGTGTCCAACTGTTCATGACCTGACTTGGGGTTTTCTTGGCAAAGATCCTGAAGGAGTTTTCCATTTCCTTCTCCAACACATTTTATACTTGAGATACTGAGGCAAACAGGGTTAACTGACTTGCCCAGGGTCACAAAGCTAGTAAGCGTCTGAAATCAGATTTGAACTCAGGTAGAGGAGTCATCCTGACTTTAGGTCTGGTAGTCTATTCACTGTTCCATCTAACTTCTCCTTGGAGACAGAGTACATGTAATAAAATCTGAAAGGGGAGAAATTACAAAACACCATTGTTTTCACACTGGGTTCATTACCTAACACTGTGTTATCCTGGGAACTGCTGAAGGCTAAAAAGAAGGAGGAAAGTCAGTTCTCTTAACTTTAAAATTAAGAGGATATGAACTAATTGAATGATCCACTATATAGATATATTATGCCTCTCCTCCCTGCCCCCAACCAAAGTTTCCTTTAAGAAAGTTAGACTAGGCCCTACAGAAAAGACAATGTTGAGTATTCTTTCTCAACTACACTTTTTCCTGCTATTCTCTTTAAAATTCTTTTTCCTCTAGGCACCAAGCCCTTAATGAGATACTTACTCTAACACCTTTACTAACACACTTATCTAGGACTACTTTCTCCTAGTGGCTGTTATGCAAGGTGTTAGGGTAAGTGCCTAATTAAAGACTGAATGCCTGGAGGAATTCAGAAGCCCTTCCTCAGAGAAGCACAAGCTCAGAAGTGTGTTGATTCCAAAGCTTTCCTATTCCCAAATCCCTTAAGTCCATCCTTCAAGGAAGCAGCTTCAGGTTACAGGGTTATTTGAAACCTGGAGACAATAGAAAGTTGGAGTAAAAGCAAGAGAACTTGATTGAGGAAAATAAGAGCACTAATTATAAAGTAAAAGATTTAGGATGAATTCATAACAAAGTCTATAGTACACACTATAGATCACTAGGAAGTAGAGCCACAGCTCTGCTGCTTATTAGTCATTTAACTTTGGGAAAGTCACCCTTTGCAGACCCAAGCCTGTAAAATGAGGTGACTATACCAGACAACCCTGGAAGTCTCTTCTAGCTCCAGATCTATGCTCTTATGATATGGTTTGTACATCAGAATAAGATGCCTTTTGTACCTAAAACTTATATTCTTTTCTGTCTTGCTTCAAATATAAGCTTCTTTCATAATTGCTAAGTTTGAATCTTAGAAAGTTATATTTTGTCATAACTCAGTTTCTTTTAATGTACTGCTTATATATCTGAGTTTTCTGAGTTCAAGCATTTAGAAGAAAAATGTTCTACTGGCTGTTAGTCAATCTCTCTCTCTCATTCTTTTTTTTTTCACTTAATCAGCAGTTTTATAAATGTAGGAAGCTCTCAATAAGGCAGCTCCTTCAACCAATAAAGGTAAACACTTTCTCTACAACATATAGTGTTAGATGCATAGGTTCCCAAAGTGGGTGATACTATCCCCTGGAAGGTGCTGGAATGATTGGGGGGGGCAATAGTAGCCTTGGGTACAATTGGGGTCATTGAATAAAAATAAGGGAGCATTGGAAGCATAAGGAAAGAGAAGAGAAGAAAATTTTGAAAATCTATCCATACACGTTTCATCTGTTGTATAACACAGGTAAAGTCTTAGTGATTACATCATTTTCCAAATAAACACACAAAATACAAATTATAACCCATCAGTGATCAAATCTGTTGACAGGTCTTAACAAGCAAGTGTTAGCAGGTACATTGTTGGGAAGTCTAGCATGCATTGGTAGGAATATGTGAATGTAATGATTTGTTTACAGTATGATACTAAAAGGTTATATCATACAATATTGCATCATCAAAATTTCAATGAAGGAAAGAGACTCACATATTTACAATAAATTATTAAATTTAAAATGTTTCATTTTAAAACATGTATATTATATTTTTAAATGATACATATTAAAAAAAAAACATTAAAGGATAAATATGTAAGGAGGGTTTTGTTATTCTTCTTAGAGTTTAGTATTCCAGGATCCATGGCCATAGAAATCTCTAGTTTTGAAGTGTTAGATAGTATTTTCAAGGCTTATGACTTGTAAAAATCTCCACTATGCTTCTGCATTTAAATAAGGGGGTGACATAATGTGATTTTCCTACATTTGGGATGAATGATGATATTGCTAAAGTTAACCTTTGAGCTTAATGTTGGCAAGATGCCTTCTTTGTCTATTGAGCTATAAAGTAAGTGGGCACTGGTCAGTGAATATGGAAGCCATAGGTAATATGAAAGTGTCATGCTGTGTTTGCCTCAACTGGACCCCATTGAGACTTGAGGGTATTTAGGAGAGTTCACAAACTGGAATGCTGCACTTGTCTTGGTTGACCCATGGAGATGTAGGGGTAGTTGACCTCCCTTCTCTTTGGCCCCTTCAAGAAGGGTGACAAGTGAATGTTGTAGAAGGGGTGCTCCCATTTTCAGCAAACTCCCATTGAGAAGAATAAAATAATAGAAAGTAATTAAGGTTATTAAACTCCCCAAAGCTGTCTTCCTGTCCCTCCTGTCTGACCAGATCAGGAGTGAACCTATTAGAGGCTGGAATCCAAAAACTTGTGAAACAGGGTTAAAAGAAAGTAGATTTCCAGGGGAGCACTGAGTAATTTTTTAAAGCGAGCAATAGGTCAAATAAGTCTGGGAACCCCTGAGTTAGAAAATAACCTGAGAGAATGTTCCCAGTGTCATGTAGTTTATAATGGAGCCATAAATGAAACTAATCCCTCTACTTAGGAGGTCAGTTCTCTATAAAGTCTACTTGATTGCCTCTCAATTTGCCTTATATTTGTTATTCATTTAGGTCTTATCTCCCCTACTCTTCTAAAACCTTATTTAGGGACTTCCTTATTTACCTTTGTATCTCCTTCAATGTTTAGCACAGTCTTTCACTGTAAAGACAAGCATAAGCAGCTTTCCAGAGGACTGCTGCTGTGAATAACTTTAAGGTTCTGATCACATAGCATAGTAAACTTTCTATTTATTAAGAAATAAAGTAAAACATCCACAACAATATAACAAAACAACTTATTACTAAGGTGACCACATATTCTTAAATAAAACATATCATTCAGTAAGTCACAATCTCCATCATTATTGAGTACCCAAATGAAGCCTCCTTTCATCCATAACTAGAGAGTGACTTCCAGTCAGCCTTAAGCCAATCATCCTTAAGGGCTAGTGGAAAGTACAAAGGCCATCCACCCCTAAGTCACAAGGAATTTACAGTCTCATCAGTCAATACTGAGTACTCAAGTAAAGGTCCTTTCTTCATAACTTAAGGCTGACTGCCAAACTCCATGGCTCCTCTTCCCAGCTCCCAGCTCTTGCCTGGATTCACCTAACTGTTGCCTAGATTCACAAATAGGCAGCTATTCTCTTCTGTTTCTGGGAACACAAAGCTTAACAGAGCTACAACAATATTTACTCACATTAAGCTTAAAAGTGTTACAAGAAAATTCACACACATTGCTGGCAATATCATCTCAGTCTGTTTTCTGTCTGAGAAATCAACCCACATCAACAGACAAATCAACAGTGCTTCTGTCTGACAAAGTAATATAATCAACAGACAGAATGCTTCTGTTTGACAAAGTAACAGAACACAGAGCAACAGACAGAACAGAGTGCAGACATCACAAACATACTCTCTCTCAGTTCTGCCTGATTCTAGCTTGTGCTCCAGCTTTTATCTGCTTTGTTCCTTCCTTTTCCACCTTTCCTGTTGCTTCCTTCCTCCTGGGGCTCTATGTGATGATGCTAAGCCTTTTAAGGGCAGGGAAGGTCTTCAAATTCCCTTAGGCCTGTTAAGGGCAACACAATGTTTACTGTTTCCAAGAAAGACTTCATATAATCACAGGTGCAGTCAAAGGCCCTTGAATAGTTGAAACAAGGTGTTAAGTATCACTCTACTTATCATTACACTCACACATAGTAGGTATTTATTAATGTAGAATGCAATATGTTTTGATGGTGCAAACACAAAACTTGGTTAAATTCCTGGATGTTCAATTTCCTACCTGAGTAACCTCAGAAATCATTAACTCTATCAGGTGGGAATTCATTTCCTCAACTATAAAATGAGCATGTTTTTAGACAAAATGGCCTGAAAATTCTCTTTCAAGTCTAAATTGAGATTCTTTTATTCTATGAATGCTGAATACTCTATAACAAGGATGCAAATCACTCCATCTCATATAAACTCAAGTAAACTACAGGACTTTAAACCTTAGTAAAAATTAACCAACAACCAAAGCATTTATGAAGTATGTTCACCACTGGTCAAAGTAGAGGTAAAAGATAAAATCAATCCCTTGACCTTAAGGAACTTATTTTAAGGGTTGTATGGGATTAAGGGGAAGGTAACACGCAGACATATATGAATATGAAAGTACATGCCAAGGAGATATTATTTTAACCTGGAGGAGAGAGGTAGCAAGAGCTGAGGGAAAAAAGGAAAAACATCTGCAGAAGGTAATATTTGATTTGAGTCTTGAAGAAAAATAGAGCTGCAAAGCAGCAGAATTGGGGAAGGAATACATTCCTGGCATGAGTGACTACTAGTTTAAAAGACATGGAGTTGGAAAATTGAGGTAGAAATTGAAATGTTCCCTACTCATAAATTCATGAGCGGGAAAGATTACATTGCATATTTTAATCTATATCAATGAAACATTTGTTTTTTACTTTTATATTTGAATTCTACTTGCATTATAGAATATATTGTGAATAAGAAATACTTTGTTTTTTTTTTCTAATCTCCAATATATGTGTGTAATTGATAATATACAAGATCTAAAAATGTATCATTGGATAAACTATAGATAAAATATTTCCTTAATGGAGATAAAAATAAAAAAAATGTCAAGATGACTTAGACAGTCAATCAACATTAATCTTAGAAAGTCAGGTGAGATGAGATTCTAACAGAAAAATTATTAAAAATTTAAAATATAAAATCATTTGCTTGTGATCTTTACCTCATTCTGCTTTGATTCAAAACATAAAAGTACTATAAGAAAATGAGTACCCAGAATTTGAACATTGCTTTGTATATATGTAATCAAATGACTGACTTTAAATAGGATATATTAAGAAGGTATTAGTTCTCAGAAAAGAATATTCCTGTAGCTTTTTAAGGAATTTTTTATGAGAAGTGTGTAGATTGAAGTCTTATTATAATCATTTTAAGTGCCCCTACACACTCCCTTTAGGAGTGACAATTGTCTTCCCTTCACATTAAAAATGCACAAACAAAAGACTGAAAATACTTAAGAAACACAAACACAAAAAGAAAGACACACAGAAATATTTAGGGACAGAATTAATATCCTGTTCTGAACTGGTCCCATCCCTAGTTTTCAGGCAGAAGCTGGATGACAGCTTGCCAGGATATAAGAAATTTATGCTGCAGCAGCATAGATTTTGCTAGATGACCTCTGAGGTCCCATTTAATTCAGAATTCATGATTAAAATAATATAGTTTAATGATCCTACCTTAGCAAGTTGGATGCCCATTGCGTTTTTTTTTTTTTTCATGTTCCCTTGGGTTGAGCTGATGCCCCATTGAAAGGGATGGAAATTATATGAAAGTCTCAAGCTAACTCACCTGTCACACATAATCATGAATGACCACATGCCATGGCAGAACACCTGACTTCCATGAGGCACCTTACTATCATGGAAAAAGCTGTGTCAATATGGATTTAGAGAACCTATACTTTATTTCCTGATTCTGTTGCTTTTTTGAGGTATAAAGTTGAGGAAGTCACATCATCTCTGAGCTTTATTGTCTCAATGGTAAAATGCTTGGCTGGGGGAGTAAGGGGTGGGAGGACAGGAATTAGTTAATCCATAAGCCTAACCTTCCACCCCATTTTTTTCTTTTTAAAAAAATTTGCCAATTACATGTAAAAACAATTTTAATTCATTTTTTTTTTAAATTTTGAGTACCAAATGCTCTCCCTCATTCCTTTCCCCTTCCTTTAATGAAAAGGGAAGTAATTATATATATATTATACATTTGCAATCAAGCAAAATATATTTCCCTATTGTTGTAAAAGAAAACACCAAAAAAAAAAAAAGAAAAATTTTAAAGTATGTTTTGATCTAAATTCAGTTTATTTTACTTATTTCTCTGGAGGTGGATAGCATTTTTCATTGTTAGTCATTTGGAATTGTCTTGGATCATTGCATTGCTAAAAATGACAAAGTCATTCATAATTGGTTATTATACAATATTGCCATTACTATTAATAATGTTCTCCTGGTTCTTCTAATTTCACTTTTCATCAATTCATGTAAGTCTTTCCAGGTTTTTTTCTGAAATATTCTTTTCATCATTTCTTATAGTAAAATTGTATTCCATCAAAAGCATATACAACAACTTGTTTAGCCATTCCACAGCTGATGAATATCACCTCAATTTCCAGTTCTTTGTCAACAGTAAATGAGCTGCTATGCATGTTTTTTATGTACATAGGTCCTTTACCCTTTTATGTATTTGAGATACAGTTCCAGCAGTGGTATTGCTGGATCAAAGGGTATGCAGGCTTTTATTTTCCTTTGGAAATATTTCCAAATTACTCTCCAGAATGGCTAAATATGTGGACATCTCTACCAGTAGTGAATTACTTTCTCAATTCTCTACATCTGCTTCAAAATTTGTCATTTTTCTTTCTTGTCATATTAGCCAATCTGAGAGCTGTGGGAGTGGTACCTGGGATATTTTTAATTTACATTTCTCTAATCAATAGTGATTTAGAATAGTTTATTTTCACATAATTATAGATAGCTTTACTTACTTCATCCAAAAACTGTTCATATCCCTTTACCATTTATCACTTGGATAATGGTTTTTTAAAATAAATTTGAGGGGGGGCGGAGCCAAGATGGCGGCGTAGCAGCAGCAATATATCGCAGCTCTCACATAGCCACCCCCAAATACCCATGGAATAGGACTCTGGACCAACCTAGAACTTCAAAAACGCACACAGATACTTCCCACTAAAGTCAGCTCGGCTACGAGGAACTATCAGCACTGCAAACCGAAACCAGCCTGGCCTGAAGCTCCAGCTGTGCCCCGGGGGCGGCCGGGCGGGAGGTGCAGAGAAAGCTCTCAATAGCTCTCAGGTGAGCAGAGGATTAGCACCAGCTGCGAGGAGGGGGGATTAGCACCAGCTGCGTGAGTGGGGATTGTGAAAGAGGGAGATAAGCTTCCGGCCCAAAGGTCTCCAAGAGCGTAAAAGCGAAAGGCGGAGGTTTTGCACCCGCCTCCGCATTGTAGCTTCCC
>CM053586.1:323088545-323107831 GCA_028646515.1 Pseudochirops corinnae
CTATCTATCTATGCAATTATTATTATTATTATTGACTACATCCAACTGGAACTCGAGATACACAGGCACTGTGGTTGGAAGATCCATCCTGCCCTACCGAAAAGTGACATGGGAGAGAATAGACTGGGGGAGGGGGGACACACTGGGATGGCTGTTTTTGAGGTGGTGGGTGGGGGAAATAGGGGGAGAAAATATGTAACTCAAAATCTTGTGGAAATGAATGATGCAAACTATAATAAAATTTTAAAAAAATAAAAAAATAAAAAAATAAAACAAATTTCAACTATGTGTCTCCCCAGCATATAATGCAAGTTGACAAGGAGGAGACCCTTTCCTTCCATTGGTGAATTTCTCCCAGAACCTCTCTTTAGAGGAAGTACCAAAGACAGTCATATTCGAGTTTTGTTTTAGTTTTTGCATTCTTTTATTGGCTCCATTCTTGAGTCTCTAAATATTTCCATCCCCCATGGCCTCACAAGAATGTCACTGACACTGAGTATTACCTCCTTTTTTAGGTGTCTTTCTTTCTTAAACTTAGGGTCTTTATACATACAGACTTTCTTTTTTGCTTGTATTCTCAGAACTTAGCAAAGTGCCTGGAACAAAATAAATATTTAGTAAACGTTTATTAATCTGTATAAAGGCATCAATTGGATGCACTTTTGGTGATATAGGGAAGTGTCAATAACGGTGGATCTGTGAAGAGTCAATAACAGTTATTCTCTATTTCAATTTGGAATTATGTAAGAATTACAACATGCATGTAAGTTCATGCATATATGTGTCCATATGTATGTGTTCGTGTGCATGCATACCTATAAATGCATTTAGATATAATAGACATACAAAATATATATCTATATACATATGTACATATACATACTTACATATCTCCTTTGGGCTAAGGATTCCACTATATGCTATAAATGCCATGAAATTAAAATATAGAGAAAAAGCTTCAGTTGGGGAATGGCTAAAACAGAACAAAAAGGAAGTGGGGGAGGGGAATTACATGCTATTGTCCAATAAAAAAATGATGACGGAGGAATTCAGAGAAATAGGATGTTACAGGGTGAAATACACAGAGGCAAAGAATAATATACATTATAATTTCAACAAACATATGAATATGTAGATATACAGATATATATGTAGTGAAATATGCCAAAGAAATGATGGGAAAAAATTTTGGGGAATTTTGGCAATTTTTTTTAATGATCAATTTTGGGGAATTTTCGTAATTTTTTTTAATGACCTGAAGTTGCATAAAGTGAATTGGATTAAGAGATTTAAAATATATATATACATAAAGGGGGCGGGGGATGGTTAGGGCTTTAAAAGACTTGAGAACTGTGATTGTAGCATTGACCAACATGAGCTTTGGATGAATCAAGTTACTCACTTCTTGAAAGATAAATCATAATCAAAAGGCCTCAAATAGCCATTTTTTAAAACTTGACATTTTGTTTTCTAATTGGAATAATTTGAAGAAGAAAGTGAATGCATCAAGAATAATTAAAAAAAAAAAGTTGTTGGATACACCCATACATACATGCACAGAACAGTAAGTAAGAACATTCAGAAGGAAGCACAGACAATGGGAACTATTTGAAATTACCATGATGAATGTACTATATGCTTCTTAATAGCAATCTGTATGGATCAAAAATTCTGAGTTTTATATGCAGTTCTGTCTTGGTCTTTTACTTTTAACAGAAGAAAGGTAATGTTTTTGTTTGTTAAATTAAGAAAAAAAGATTAAAGGCTAGTGAGAGAGGTAGCTATCACATCCACTGCTATAATAGATTTTGTATACATAGCCAAGTAATTCTCTAAATCTAATGCTGTGTGAAGTATACCTTGATAAATCTCTGTAATAGACATCTTATAGTTTAGTAGAAATAGCAATGACTTAAGAATTGACAGGAAGACTTGTATTCAAATTCCACTTGTGATGCTTACTGTCTGTGTGACCGTAATTCATGCAAGTTACTTGGACCTCAGATTCTTCATTGATTAAATGAGAAAGTTGGAAAGCTTTATGGGTTTGAAATGTAGTATTTGAAATCACACTCAGTACAACTTGCCATGAAACAATAGCTTGCTCCTTTTCATTTTTGAAAACAGCGTGTCCTGTTGGGAGATAAGTACTCTCAGGTTGTTTTCAGGGAATAATAGTAACTCTGGTGTGGGGGCTGCCAAGCCCTTCTCAAGGCTGCTTTCCACCTTTGGTGTCCACCTGTTCCACCTAACTCTTACCTATGGCTCTAAAAAGTTGCAGCATGCATAATAGCCACACCCTGGTAAACCATTTGACCATATGGGTTAAACCAAGTTGAGAGTAACTGAGGGGTCTCAAACTATCAACTTCACCCCAAGCATGTGAAGATTTCCCCTGATGGAATGGGTGGATGAGAACAATTTGTTTCAAAGGCCATGAAGGCAACTGAAGCAGGTGCTGTAGAGCACTTAGAGCTTGGTTAGACACTGACAATGCCAAGGTCACCCACTGCATCTCAAGTCATCATCAGTTATCTCAACTGTCCTGCCTGGACTGTGATGACACTGGAGGATAGAGTGAGGCTGACAACTTCATGCAACTGTGCTTCATTAAATTCAATTTCTGTAGGACTCAAAAGACACCACCATAGCATCTTTCCATTTTTACCTATCTCAACATCCTCTGGTGACAAGCAAGTGATGAAACAGATATAGATTACACTGAGAACTACAGTCACAACTCTGCACACAAACAGCCCAGGTCATAAGGTTATCTTCTCACTGGAAGCAGCAGTGGGATTTGGCAACCCCCTGGGTGTCAGAGAAGCCTTTTAAAGATCACAATGCTCACCTTCTAGTGTGAGGAATGGGCTAGAAAAGGTGCCCTACAATGGTCTGCTTACCCAATTCTGTTTTGATTATAATGGTAGGTGGTGATCCTACTCTGTGGTCAAAATACACAAAAAATGTACAAAAAGCTTCTGCAAAGATATTCCACTCACACTCAGTACATGGCATAGATGCACATTTATAAACAACACAAAATCCAGTAGACTTGGAAGTCACACAGCTCTTGTTGCAAAAGAACTCAGCAGATATCACATCTAATAACAGCCCTGAATGAAACAAGGCTGGCAAATGAAGGCCAGCTTACTGAAGTTGGGGCCAGATGTATATTTTTCTGGAGTGACTGCAGTGAAGGTAAACAACGTGAAGCTGGTGTAGATTTTACAGTCAAGACTAATCTAGTCAACACAAGTTTGTGTGCTTACCAAAAGGAGTGAATGGTAGACAATGTGATTAACACTTGCAGGAAAATACCATGTCACCATCAGCAAAGCCTATGCTCCCACAATAATAAACCCCAATGAGGTCAAAGAAAAATTTTATGAATACCAGGAGATCCTTATCATCAGTGTGCCAAAAGAGGAGAAGCTTATAATTCTGGGTGACTTTAATGGTAGTGCAGACACAAACTACCACACTTGTCAGGGAGTCCTAGAAAGGCATGGAGTTGGAAACAGCAGCAGCAATGGTCACTTACTACTAAAGACCTGTGTATCCCATTACCTTCTTATCATCAACACTGTCTTCCATTTACTTAAACACAATAAAACTGCATGGATGCATCCTCACAGAAAACATTGGTATAAATAGAGTGTGAATGTAAGGAGAAGAGACTGACAAGATGTTGGAGTGATGAAGGCAATGAGTGGCACAGAGTGCTGGAAAGATCATAGACTTATCCTCTCCAAGCTAAATATTCACATTCCAAAGCTGTGACCCCAAGCAAAATGACTGCCAGAAAAATTAATGTCAACAGATTAGGGTTCTCCTCTGAGAGGGAACAGTTTGTTGCTAACTTGGTGGGAAAGTTGAACCAACACAAAGTTGGCAACAACATAGCCAAAAAGGACTGGACAGCTTTTAGAGATTTGGTGTACAGTGCTGCATTTGCTCATCTGGGTCAGAAAACTCACAATGCCTACAGTTTTGACAAAAACAAGGGGTAAATTCAGAAGCTACCAAATAAAAAAAAATGAGAAATCCACAAGATTTACTAGCAGTATAGTTTATCCATCTCTAAAAAGGCAGCATTTAGTTCCATGAAAAATAAAGTACAAGTGAATCATAGAAAGATGCAGGACTCTTGTGTCCGTAAGAAGGGCGATGAAATTCAGTTTTATGGTTATTGTGACAATCCAAAGTGTTTTTATGATATCCTGAAGGTTATTTATGGGCCACAGACCTATGATCCATCTCCAGTATTCATGTGCTGATGGGGCTATTTTAATTAGTGATAAGGAAATGATTCTAAAGAGATAGAACACTTTCACAGTATTCTTAATATTCTGTCATCAATCAGTGCTAAAGCCATTGACCATTTGTCTCAAGTTGAAGTCAATCCTTTCTTAGATGAAGTTCCAACTGAAGGAGAGGTTTTAATGCCATTAGGTTCCTTTTGTGTGGTAAAGCACCTGGTGCTGATTCCATTCAATCTGAGATTTACAAGGTGGGGCATTCAATGCTCCTAAAAAAGCTGACTGAAATTTTCTGCGTTATATGCAAGAGAAAGTTATCTTGCAGGAGCTCAAGGTTGCCTCCATTATCCATCTATATAAAGGTAAAGGAAAGAGATTTTCCTGTGACAATCACAGTTGGGGGGAGTCTCTCTCTTAATCATCACTGGCAAGATTCTTGCCAAAGTCCTCCTTAATAACTGATCTTTCACCTGAAATATGGTCAATTGCCTGAGAGCCAGTGTGACTTCAGAAAGAGCTGAAAGAATAATTTATATGATGTCTGCTGCCTGACAACTCCAGGAGAAATGCCAGGAGCAGAACAGAGGTCTGTACAAACATTTGTAGATCTGACCAAAGCCTTTTATACTAACAGTCATGAGGGCTTATGGAAAATTATGTCAAAATTTGGTTGGCCAGGGAAGTTCATCAGTATTTTATGTCAATTTTACAACAGCATGCTTGCCCAGGTTTTGGATAATGGACAGCGCTCTTGCACTTTCCCAGATATCAATGGACTGAAACAAGTGTGCTTGCTCATATGCTTTTTAGCATGTTGTTTTTATGGCATCAAGGTCAGCTACCATACTGTTGGTAAATTCTTCAACTTGAAAGATTCCAAAGCAAGACCAAAGCAGAGGGAATGCTGGTACACAATTTTCTGTTTACAGATGATTGTGCACTCCATGCAGCCTCTGAAGCTGAGATTCAATAAAGTATGGAGCAGTTTTCTGCTGCTTGTGCTGATTTTGACACCATCAATGTCTCGCACCATACCATCCTTTATATTTGGAACTATTGGCTACAACAAATGGAGAAATTTTGAACACCATGGATGAGTTCACTTGCCTTGGCAGTGTATTTTCCAAGTACGCGCACATTGATAATGAGGTTAACTCACACATAGCCAGAGCTAGATCAGTGTTTGGGAGGCTCTGAAAGAAAGTGTTGTGGAGAAGAGGAGAGAAGAGAGAAGAGAAGAGACTGACTACCAAACTGAAGGTCTATAGAGCTGTTGTACTGACCTCACTGTTCTATGTCTATGAAACCTGGACAATATATCAGTGCCATGCCAGGAAACCAAATCACTTCCATTTCAATTGTCTTAGGAAGATTATGAAGATCACTGGCAGGATAAGATACCAGACACTGAGGTCCTTTCTCAAACTAAAAGGCAAATATGGACTAGAAACATTGCTCAAATGTGAAATGTGTATTTGCCTAAAAGACTGTTTTATAGAGAACCCACGCAAGGCAAGTGCTCACATGGAGGTCATAAGAAGAGATATGGGGGGCAGAGTCAAGATGGCAGTGTAGAAGCAGGAAAACTCTGCAGCTCCCCCCATAACCACCTCAAATACCTATAAAAATGACTCTAAACAAATTTTAGAGCTTCAGAATGCACAAAATTGCAGAGTAACAAAGCTCCCGCTGAAGGCAGCCCAGCCAGCTGATGGCAAAGGTTCATCACAGCATGCTGGGAGCCCAGACCCACAGCAGGAGCCCTACGGTGGGCAGAACAAGCTGGGGCTGGAGCTTTCAGGAGAGAGTATGACTGGCTGCTGTGGTGGTTTCCAGAATTATCAACATATAAGAAACAAGGACTATGTGAAAAGTCAGTGAAACTCAGCTAAATGTGGGGGAAAGATTCCAGCCATCTGCCTCCAGGGTGAGAAGCAACAGCAGCGGCCCTATAGCTGCCGCCACACAGTTACTTCAGAGCTCCTTGCCTACAGATTGCAGGGGGGCCAAAGGATCATTCAGAGGCTAAGTGCTCTTGCCTTAACCAGCATGGATCAGGATCATGGTCTTGAGTGGTAGTCCTGAGGTGTGTGATTAGTGAGCCAAAGCTGGTGGGGGCTGCAGAGACAGCAGCCTCCTAATAGCCCTGGCAGGTGCAAAAATCCCAGAGATTTGGGACAAAGCTCTCCCCTCTGGAAGCAGAATTCTACTGAGCCTAAAAGTCAAATAATTGACTGGCACAATGAGCAGGCAAAGGAAGCAAAGCAAGACCAGCAATCCAGCTTTAGATTCCTTTTTTTGACGATAAAAATGATCAAAGCATGGGATGGGAGGAAGACAACACAGTCAAAAGTCCCACATCAAAAGCTTCCAAGAAAAATGTAGACTTGTTACAAGCCATAGAGCAGCTTAAGAAGGACTTTGAAAACCAAATAAGAGAAGTGGAGGAAAAAATGGGAAGAGAAATGAGAATGACGCAAGAAAATTATGAAAAGAGAGTCGATAACCCAACTGAAGAAAATAACACCTTAAATAGATTAACTCAAATGGCAAAAGAGACCCAAAAAGTCAATGAGGAGAAGAATGCCTTAAAAAGTCGCATTTGCCAGATGGAAAAAAGAATCTCAGAAGCTCACTGAGGAGAATAATTCCCTCAGAATTAGAGTGGAGCAAATGGAAGCAAATGACTTTATGAGAAATCAAGATACTGTTAAACAGATA
This sequence comes from Pseudochirops corinnae, assembly GCA_028646515.1. Lineage (NCBI taxonomy): Eukaryota > Metazoa > Chordata > Mammalia > Diprotodontia > Pseudocheiridae > Pseudochirops > Pseudochirops corinnae. The sequence goes on from CM053586.1 coordinate 323,095,529, forward strand.
CAAACAAATTAAAAAATAGAAGACAAAAGGAAATATCTCCTTGAAAATACCATTGACCTGGAAAATAGATTCAGGAGAGACAATCTAAAAATTATTGGACTACGTGAAAGCCAGGATCAAAAAAAGAACCTAGAAAACATCCTTCAAGAAATTCTCGAGGAAAATTGCCCTGATATTTTAGAACCAGAGGGTAAAGTAGAGCTTGAAAGAATTCAGCAATCACCTCTTGAAAAAGATCCCCAGAAGAAAACTCCTAGGAATGTTATAGCCAGGTTCCAGAGTCCTCAGATCAAGAAGAAAATATTACAAGCTTCCAAAAAGGAATAATTTGAATACTGTAGAACCACAATTAGGAGAACCCAGGATCTAGCACCTTCTACATTAAGGGATCAAAGTGCCTGGAATATAATATTCCAGAGATCAAGGGAGCTAGTATTAAAACCAAGAATCACCTACCCAGCAAAATTGAGTATATTGTTCCAGGTGAAAATATGATTATTCAATGAGGTGGAGGACTTTCAAGCATTCTTGTGAAAAAAAACAAAACTGAAAAGAAAATTTGACACTCAAATACAAGAAGTCTGAGAAGGTAAACATAGAAAAGAAATCATAAGGAACTTATCAAAGTTGAACTATTTACATGCTAACATGGAAAAACAGTAATTGTAACTTATGAACCATTTCTCAGTATAAGGACAGGTGAAGGGAATACAAATGTGCATATACATATTGTAATGCCAAGCAAAGGCAACTTCCAAGGTTCAGATTAACAGCATATAAACCCCATTTATTCAGCAAAACATTCACAGAACAGAGAAAATCAAAATACTCATTCATTCCACTATCATTACATGTATATGTACACATATGTTTATATAGGAGGGTATATATGAGTATGAATACATATGTGAGTGTGTATATATGTGTACATAGACAAAGGGCATAGGATCAATTGAATATGAAGGGATGATATTTTAAAAGGTGAAATTGAGAGGTAGGAGAGGAATAGAAGGAGAGGAGACAGAGAGAGACAGAATGCGTTTAGTCATCTCATATAGAAGAGGTAAGGGATAACTGTTAAAATGGAGGGGAAGAAGGGGAAGGCAAAAGGGAATGGGTCAACCTTACTCTTATTGAATTTGGTTTTGGGAAGGAATGACATGCACTCTAAACTGATATCTTGCCCTACAGGAGAGTAGGGGGGATAGGGATGAGAGGGAGGATGATGGAGGGGAGGGTATGTTGGGTGGAGGGTTGTAAGAGGCACACACTTCTGTAAAGGACAGGGACAAGGTAGAGAATAGAACAAGTGGGGAGCAGGAAAGGAAGGAGGGAAATATAGTCAGTCTTTCACAATATGTCCACTGTGGAGATGTTCTAAGTAACTACACATGTACAGTCTGTATTGATTGCTTGTTTTTCCAGTGGGGATGGTTGAAGAGGGAGGTAGAGAAAGAATCTAGAATTTAAAGTTCTAAAATCAAATATAAAAAAAAATTATATATGTATATTTATATATGTTGTTATTATAATTATTTACATGTAACTGAGAATTAAGATATACAGGTACTGGGGTAAGGAGATCCATCTTGCCCAACTGGAAAGTCAGAGGGGTGATGGTGGAGGATATAGGAAAGAGAAGATTGGAGGAGGGGATAAACATGGGATCACTGTTTTTGGGTGGTGGGTAGGGGAAAGATGGGGAGAAAATTTGTAACTCAAAATCTCGTAGAAATGAATGATGTAAACTAAAAATAAACAAAATTTAACTTAAAAGAAAAAAAGAACAAAAAAACAAAAAAATAGAAATAAAAGAAAAATAAAAAGAAGAAGAGATATGAGGACATGCTCAAGATCTCTCTGAAGAATTTGAGAATCAATTGTTAGACGTGGGAGACACTGGCCCAGAACTGCCTAGCAAGGTATGTCCTCCTCAGAGAAACCAACCACTTAGATGCTCTTTGCTCTAAAAGCAAAGCAGAATTGATATAGCTCATGATAAATGCAAGTTGTGAAAATTTAGAGAATCCACCCCAAATGTTCACATGGACTATTCATGCCTGACCTTTGGTAGAGTATTCTGAGCTAGTATTGGTCTGATCAGCCACAGTCACACACACTTTAACTTGATTCAAGTGTAGCAATGTCATTTAGGTCTTTGAGAATGAAAGACAACAATTAAGTGCTCTCAATTGGACCTCATAATCCTGCCCAGCCAAGAATCTACAAAGCAGTGATGGGAGTCAAATCACTACATTGTTCTGAGTCTTGTGTCATTTATGCTTTCTAGAAGTTTCTGGATCAATTCCAAGGACATCATACATGAGTTATACATAAATTTAAGGGGTGGCACATTATCAGAAGCAATGATACACAGGGAGTCATGTTAAAGGTACTAAAAGTGATTTCCTTGCAATACCATTTTTCACTAATAAATGACAACATATATGGATAAAAAACTCAATTTAGTCCAAAAGAAATGATAACACGTGTGTGTGTAGCTGTAAAGTTTGCAAAACACTTTGTATATATGCATTGCATACACAGAGACCACATGTTTCATCCTTCTTAGCATTATTTTTATGGTGCTTTCCCCTCTGAATATATTGTCTAAGAACACTGACTAGGCCTGCCTCCTTGTTGCCTTAGTGTCTGCCTTTGAAAAAAAGGGAAAGAAGGATTCAGGAACTGTCCTAACATTCTGTCTGCCAAAAGCTAATCTGACATGTATATGTCTTCTCCTTGTTATATATACCTATCAGATAGCATGTATGGAGAAATAAAGGCCATGTGGGGAAAGATGATACTTGTATAAGGCATGTTGGGATTGTGGATAAGGGGAAGGGGAAAAAAAAGAATCTTTCTCCATTTCTCCCTTGTTGCCCACTGTTAAAATTATAGTGTTTCTTGTAGTATAAATTTAGGCTCTTTTGAACCTTAAAACAGTAACAATTTCTGGGATTTGTTGCCCATTTTACAGATGAGCAAACTGAAGTCTGAGAGAATGAACTGATATAGCCATCAACAACCAGCTGGTCATTAATAATGATAATATCTCATATTCATCCAGTAGATTAAGGTTTGCAGAATATTAACTTAGTGGAATTTTACAACAACCTTACGAGGTAGACCTTATTATCACCCTCCTTTTAAAGATAAAGAAACTAAGGCTCATAGAAGTTTAGTGACTTGACTAGTGTCACACAATCAGTAAGTTTCAAGGTTGAGATTCAAGTCTATGCCTTATGAAGGAAAAGTTAAATACTCTATGCACTATAATACACTGTGGATCCCCCCTGCAAAAAAAAAAAAAATCCAAGAACAAAGTAAAAAGCAAGAATTTTGTGTGGATTCTGTCAATTCTAAAATGGATTTTGAGAAAAGCAAATATTTGAACAAAACTCTATTTTTGCCTACAGAGCCATACGTCCTTTGTATGTTGTATGAATTAAGCCATTTGGGATCAGTAGGAAAAGTGGAACATTTCTCAACAGTATCTCACAGATAGGCTTCAGTCAAAATTATCTCCTTTGCTAGAGAAACCCAGCACTTAGATGGCAGACTTATTGAAAATAACACAGAAAAAAAAAGTTCAGAGAAAATGACTAGGTATTTTCTCACCTACATTTCTTTAAAGTCTCAGAAATCCCTGAAAGAAGTGTTTATTAAGCTGCTTAGATCTTTAGGATATAGGCATTCTAGGAAAGAACTTGTTATGAGCAACATTTTATCATTGGATTGTGTTTCTTGCACTGAGCACATCTAAACTGATATGAATTCTTGAATGAATGAATCTCTTGTAAATAGTTTGAGAAAGGCAGCAAATGGTACCGAAGGGCACTGGGGCTTCTCCTATTTACTGCTTCTTTCTGGGCAGAGCAAGATTGGTCGCCACTGAATTCAAGCCCAAGGTAGTTGAGGAGATAACAAGAGATCATTTCTGGGTCTAAATGAGTTCCAGACTTTTGACCTTGAGAAGCAATAGCCCAGATTACTGAAAATATTTCTGATTCACCATACCTCTATGTGAAAAAAAAAAAAAAACACAAACAAAACTTGGGGATAGGGGAAAATGAAAGGACTAGGTGAGCAAAATTGTTACATCTAAAAAAGTGGGGAGAATTATGTAAGCTAAAGGCTGGGATGCTTAATGTCTACTCCTAATGATATTCTACAATTTAAAAAGATTGCTTAAGAGTATTTAGAAAGGGAAGTGGCGATCACTAGGGGACAGCATGAGATTGTTTTAAGAACACCTCAAATCAGACTAACTTCCTTTCACTTCTGGAAGAAATTATCAGAATGATAGTTCAGAGTACATCTGAATGATTTCAAGAAGGCACATGATAAAATATCTCAGAAAAGTGCTATGGGCAAAGTGAAGAGATGAAGACCTTGCAATACTGGGTGAATGAATGTTACTGATTGAATTGCTCAGAGCTTGGTAGGAGTCATGAGGAGTGGTTGGATTAAACACCAAGGTCTCTTCTAACTCTATGAGGCCTTGGTTTCATTGCTATTTTTTTTTTTGCCATTTTACCTATAATTATAAAGCATGGAACATATCATTAGGATTGTCTGAGAAAGGTAGTGATTGGTAATATCTTGGATGATGGGGAAAAAAGTTCATTTCAAAAGAAGAATAATGAGATGATGAGGCAAGAAAAAATCTGTTCTATATGTTGAACTGGGCAAACTCTTGCAGAATGATAAAGCTGATTATCACTGAATTTGTTCTAATCTGTTACTTGTGCATCTATTGGGTCACTGGAGCCACTGACTACATTAGGACGACTAGATGGCAAAACGGATGGAGTACCATGGTGGGAGTCAATAAGAATAGATTCGTTCAAATCTAGCCTAAGATATTTACTAACTATGTGACCCAGATTGAGTCATTTACCCTCTGTTTGCTTCATTTTCCTTATCTTCAAAATGAGAATAATAATAGCACCTCCATCCCAGGGATATTAGGGTAAAAAGAGATAATAATTATAAAGTGCTTAGTATGGTGCCTGGCATATAGTAAGTGCTATCTAAATATTAACTGTGATGATGATGATGATGATGATGATGATGATGTAATAAATCTCCTTTTACCACTAATTATTTTTTACACTTAGAAAGATTATGGAAGAGTAGATAGAAGGTTGACTTCAGTGCCAGGAAGATCTAGGTTCACGTTCTATCCCTGGTATGTATGAAGTGTGTGACCTTGGGCAAGTGACAACCTCTCAGAATCTTTGCCACCTCTGTAAGACTAAAGATATAAGTGACTATCAGTATTTGTAGAGGAAGTTTCCACACTGGGACCTCCTGATGTCCATGAAATCATACTTTTCCTCCTATCTAGGTGTGTGGTAGATAGCTTTGCTTGCAGATGAGGTTACTGGTGGATAGTTTAATGGTAAGGGAATTTGAAGATCTTCCCTGACCCTTAATGGGTCTCACATGGAGCCCAACAAGAGAAGCTTGCTTAGAGGAGGCTTGTTTTTCAGGAAGGCAGAATTTTTATTACTTTGTAATTAGGCAGTGGGTCATGAAGATTGTGATGTTTTCTGACCCTGGAGAAGGCTCTATATATACTGTGACTTGAAGTTTTGCTTTGGGGCTCACTTACAGGAAGAGTTTTATGATTTGGCCAGATGAGACTCTGAATAGCTGTTGATCCTCTGGCTGTGAAAACCCAGATGTTGATGCTTCTCTTTCTGGTAACTAACTATGTAGGTATGTGATAGTCAGAAAGCTAGAAGCCCTGTCTATTGGTCTGTTGAGTTGTGTTATTTTCTCTGTCTGCAGTTCAAGGTTTTCTGAATATTTTCAAAGTTTTTTCTGAAGTTCAAGGTTCTGACTTTTTCCACTCAACTAGGTAAATGATGTATGTTTGATTAAACTGAGATTGTTAACCCCTTTTGAGTTGCTTTCCTTTATAAAAGAAGATCAAAGAACCTGTTCTAGCAGCCATCCTGGGTATGCCAGGGTACTTGCTTTACAGTAGCATCATTTGTAAATCACACACTGCTTCTTAGCTGCTCCCCACCTTGGGATTGAGGGAGAATCCACTCCTTCCCAAGTATTCCCTTTCCCTTAGTCAACACCTTCACTCCACTTCTGACTCAGTCCCAGACAAAATCTTTTAAGTTGTTGGGTAGAATTTAATGGAATATGGTTTGGGTATGGAGAGGTAGGTGTGGTTGGTAGGTATGTATTAAAATTTCTTGAGATTCATTGCTCCTAAGGGCAGTGTTCCCCTACTGACAGAATTTCTACCCCTCCCCACCTATTTGTTAAATCTATTTTCTCTTGGTTCAGGCATTGTCTAGGTTTAATGATACATATTGACATGATTTAGTCTTCCTCTGCTACCAGATGTTTTAAATAAAAACTAGATACCTTTTTCATTTGGACCCATTCCCTTGATAGTGGGGAACCATGGACTTTGGATCAAGATTTGAACATTGACATTTTTTAAAAATCCCTATCAACAAATGATTCACAGTGTTCACAAATAAGAGTGAACATGAATGAAAGCAGATTAATCCATAAAAAAGTCTAGAGTAAACTGACTTTAAATTGCTAACAAATTAAAAGTTGTGTGCAGATTTAAGAACAGAGGAACTTTGGGATAAAGTTAGAGATAGCAGAGTTAAAACACATTACCAGGATTCTCAGTTTCCTAGTGAGAAATAGTTCAATCAGCTCCCGTCAATTTCATCCATGTCTCTCATCAGGCTCCCAGCAGGTGGAGGCAGTGGCTGAAGGAGTGGAGTTCTCTCAGAAGTGGCTAGTCAATCTCTAGTCTCCTGGTCCAATGTTCATTCTCTCTTCTCCCTTGATTCCATTGAAGTCACAAATTGAGCAGCACTAGACGTTATTGATATATGAACGCAATCTAAGGCCATGTGGCAATGTTTATTGAACTAAGGAGTCATATTCCTCATTGTCTGGAGGTAGGTGGCAAAATGGATAGAATGCTGAGCCTACAATTGGGAAACCATAAATTCAAATCAGATCTCAGACATTGACTAGATGTATGGCCCTGGGCAAGTCCAAAAACCTCTTTCTCTATCGATTTCCTCTACTGCAAAATGAGAATAATTATAGCACCTATATCCCAGGGCTGTGAAAATTAAATGAGATAATATTTGTAAAGTGTTTAGTATACTGCCTAACACACAGCAGGCAGTTAATAAATGCATGTTTCCAAGCAATTAGCACAATGCCTAGCATACACTAGGTGCTTAATATATGTTTAATCATTGCTAGCAATGTAGGAGATATATTTAGCTTACTCTTACTAGTTTCCATGTTTCCAATGACAAGAAGAAACTTTACTGGACAGCATTTCCCAGAAACTCATGAAATGAGTCCATAAAGAAAGGAGTTTAATTAATGCAGGTTTCCCCTCCCTCTTCTGGATGCCTTCTGGTTATAGATATGCCTCCAAAAGTCTGCTACACAATTCCCCCACAGTGGGAAGCCATGAAACATAGCAGAAAAATTATTGACCCTGGAGTCAAGAGGTTATTCCCTTCTTCTTGAATATTTTATCTATGTGGCCATGGAGAAGTCATATAATTCTCACTGTAACCAGGTATCATGACCCAGTAGAGAGTTTATTGGTTTGGAATCAGAGCCCATGGCTTTAAAATACTATCTCTCTCACTTATTAGTAGGGTGCCTATTGAAAAGTCTCTAAACCTCTCTCTTTCCTTCAGTTTTCTACTCTTTAAAATTAAGTAATTGAAATAGACAATCTCAAAGGGCACTTTGAAATTTAAATCTGTAATCCCATATTCCTGATTTATTAATTTTTGTCTGTGGACAGATATCCATAATATGACAATAATCAATTTCCAGATATTCAACAAGTCTAGACCAAAGATGTTCTCATAGTAGAGAAGGGGCGATACTATGACAGTTAGTAGCATTAATTGTCCTTTCTTTTCCTTGGGGGAGGTGGGGTCTGTCGTTTAATGAGTCTGTTGTTGTTCAGTCCTTTTAGTCAAATCTGACTTTTTTCAACCCCTTTTGGGGTTTTCTTGGCAAAGATACTGCAGTGGCTTTGCTATTTCCTTCTATAGCTCATTTTATAGATGAGGAATCTGAGACAAGCAGAGTTAAGTGACTTATTCAAGGTCACAAAGCTAGTAAGTGTCTGAGGTCAGATTTGAATGGAGGAAAATTAGTCTTCCTGGCTTCAGGACTGGCATCCTACTTATTGTACCACTTACCTGCCCTTAATGATGTTACAAAGGATCATATTATATCCATAATAAAATCATCTTAGATATTTGAAGACACAAAATTTTGAAAGTAACTCAAATTACATTCTTCATATTGTTACTTAAAAAGATTTTTAAAAACTTTGGAAATTAAAAAGAAAACAAAATCTCAGGAAGGATTAGAAGTTTAATGTGAAACTGATTGACAATATATAAATGCTATATACCACTGAGAGATGTAAATTCCTTCTAGCAGCACAAATCTCTCATTCAGATTAGCTGCTCCTCTATAAATTACCCCATTAGATATTCCCTGGAGCAATGGGAGGTTAGGTAACTTGCCTAAGGGTCACATGGATACAATATGTCAAAGGAGGATCTATAGCCCAAAGTATACAAGTGCCAAGGTTAGCCCATTTGAAAATCCTAGACATTTATTTATACATGAATATAACCTAAGGTCAGATGCTACAGAGTATTTTAACAAAGGATGACATATTGTTCAGTATAAACTGAAGGAATTTTCCTTCTTGTGAGAGATAATTTTATATTCTCATGTTTACATGGATAACTGTTTTTCATGACAATTTCTTTTTATGGTGGACAATTCTCTTGCTGTGGAAGAAGAAGAGACAACAGCAAACAAGTAGATGAAACATTAACCAGAAGGGAAATGGAGAATGGCCTAGCTCTTCCATCAGTTTCCAAAGTGATCATTTTCTTCTGATGTAGCTGCCAGGGAGCTATGTTTTTGTTCAGCTCTCTTGGCCACAGGACAAAGGGCACTGTTCCTTTTTCATTAATTTGAATAATCAAGCTCAACATCATGCTTTTGCACACTAAGGATAAGGTGAAACAAGAAAGCAATCTTCCTGGAGATGTCTCGATCTCAGTTATTGAAAATGACTCTTGTTGAAAGGAATGTTCCCTCTTTACTTGCTAACTTTGCAATGTGACCTAACAGGACCAGCCCAAGTGGTCATCCTAATGTAGCTCCAGACATTGGAGTAATAAGAAAAGACCAATCTTCCTAATTCTGGCAATATACCCCAAATTATTCAGATGAGCACAGAATGTTCTACTTGTCAGGGCAAAGGGGAAAAAAAAGAGGGAATAGTTAGCTTTCTTTCGGGTAATTAGTTTTTCTACATTAAAGGTCACAACCTCTGTATTTATTGACAATTTTTTTTTTTGGCTTGGTCAAATAGTATGAATACTTCACAAAAATATATCTGTTATAGAAAGACATGGTGGAAAAATTACAGTGCTTGAGAAATGGATCTCCATAGTTAACTTTTAGATTATAAAATCAAAAGCACAATGAAACATCTCTGCCTAGTGAACATTGCTAAGGTGGCTGGTTCTGACAAAGGAATATAAACATAAACAGAGCATCCTTTTTCAATGACAACACTCAGGATGTCTTGTCACTAGAGGGCAGCCAGCATCTGTTAGAGATCCAAAGAGGATACAGAGATAGCCCAGCCTGGCTGCAGATGTGGGTGGATGGCATCATATAAGATCAAGGAACTGGGTTGTACTTGATCTCATTTTAAAAATAAGATATGACCATCAGCTTGAGAAGGACCAAGAGGATCTTCAGTTAAAGTGGTAGAAAGACAGTAATTCTATCTGTGCAAAAATAAAATAAAAAATGCATTATGACTCCACAGAAAAAGTTGATGTTTGTATCAAGAGATCTGTATTTTCATTTCTACCCATGTACCTACTAACAACAGTTTTTTCTGCTCTCCAAGACATCTATGCTCCAATAATCCAATGCAAAAAAAAATCCATGGCTATATAGAAAACAGACAAGAAATATATACATATTTCCTTGGGATTTTAGATTATTTCAAGCTGAATGTTTAATTAATTTGAAAATACATCTATTAAACAGGGCTAGATTCTGGTTGTCATTTGTCCTTCATTTTTTGAAAAGGACTAATAACATCATGAAGGTGATGTCGTGTACATGAATTGGATTAAAGTGAGGCAGCCTCACTCTCTCTTCCAGTCATTGGAGTCCAGTGTCAAGACAAAAATCAAACAACTGGCAATGGCACAGGATTCAATGGATGACCTTGACATCTTTGATGCCTGACCAAGCTCTAAGGGCTCCACATCACCTGCTTCAACTGTCTTTGTGGCCTTTGGAACAAATTGTTCTCATCTGCCCATTCTTCCAGGGAGGTCTTCAAATGCTTGGGGTAGACATCCCCCTAATTCACAGTGGGTTTGAGGCCTGTTGGTTACCCTCAACCTGGTCTAGTTGGTCTGCTAAAATGGTTTTACTGGTGTGTGCCTTCCTCATGCCATAGCTTCTTGGAGTCGCAGGTGAGAGTTGGGTGGCATGTGGACAGATAGGAAGCTAGATGAGCAACCCTGAAAAGGGCTCAGCATGTACTCATACCAGAGAAGCTAGTAACATAAAGCCAGTACAAACTGCCTCCGAAGAGTGTATATATAAATTAGCATTCCAAATATATATATTTAAAGTATTTTGATGGGAAATTTATTAATTTCATCCTCCTCCTCAATAGTAACAACAACAACAACAATAATAATATATGGTAATATAAGTAAACAAAAATGGATGTTTATAACAGTAGTTGTGGCTTGAATCTGGTAACTGGGGTAAAAACACTCAATACAACTTGTCCAAAAGATTTGTAATTTATTATATATTAGAGCTAGTCCTTAAAGACTCTTCTTTTTCCCTAATTATTATTGAGACATTTGATCTATTTGTTTTAGACCAGAAAACTTGTGTCTTTCCTGGGACCCCACCATAAGCCTACAGTAATGCATAGACATTAAATGTACTTAGAATTAATTTTTTTAAAAGTGTCAGAGTGGGATGAGGCCTTAGAGATCATCTACTGCAGTCCTTTGTCCCTAAGGCAGGGTGACATAATGAACAGAATGCCAGCCTTGAAGTTAGAGGATAGCAGTTTGATTCCCTCAGAAGATATTTCTTCTCTTATCATAGGAAAATCACTTGTTTTAGATCCTCAAAACCTCAGTTGTCTCATCTGTACATTGAAGAAAACAAGGTCTTCATCACAGGCTTCTTGTGAGGACAATGTTTTGTTAATATTTAGATATATTCATGGTGGTGTATTGGATAGAGTTCTGAATCTGAAGTCAAGAAGACCCAAGTGTGAAATAGTCCTCAGATACTTACTAGCTGTGTGACCAGATCCAAGTTATTTAAACTCTGGATGTCTTAGTTACCTTATCTGCAAAAGAGGGATAATTGAGCTCCTATCTCCAAAGGTTAAAAGGCTAAAATAAAACGATATCTGGAAATCAGTTTGCAAATCAGTATAAAGTGTTATAAAGTCATTCTCCCTGTAGTTATCTAGTCTTCCTCTAGAGATCCCCCATCAGTGGGAAACACACCACCTCCTAAGGGCAGGCCTTGAGTTCATGTCAAATGAGGACTGGGAGAAAGAACTAGGGATGTGGTAGCCTAGAAAAAGAAGACTCAACAGGATGAGTGTCAGGATGGGCAAGAGAATATTACTGAAGTATTTGAATGACTGTCATGTTGAAGAGGTATCAGATTAATTCTGTTTCAACCCCAGTGTCAGAACCAGGAACAAGAAGTAGAATTGTCAAAGAAGCAAATTTAGGCTTCGCTTCAGGAACTGATTAACCTTAACACACATTTATTAAGCCTACCATTAGATCCTAGGAAAACAAAGTCAAAAGCGGACTATTTTCTGCCTTCAACAAGTTAACATTTTCTTGAAATGATGATCTACAAGATGGCGACATAAGAGCAGCAACATAGCACAGCTCTTACATAGCCACCTGAAAATACCCATAAAATATGACTCTAAACTATTTCTAGAACTCCAAAACGCACACAAATATACTTTCCACTAAAGTCAGCTTGGCTAAGAGGAACCATATAAGCACTGCGAACCAAAACCAGCTTGGCCTGAAACCAGAACGTGAGGAGCTGAGCCCCGGGCTGGAGCTTCAGGTGAGAGGATTGGCAGCAGGTGCAGCAGGATCCAGAACTAGGTCAGTGGGACTTGCGAGGTTGTGAGAGAAAAGTGGTCCCACC
>CM053586.1:323108331-323137615 GCA_028646515.1 Pseudochirops corinnae
TATATATATATATATATATATATGCTATTATTATTATTATTATTATCTACATCCAACTGGAACTTGAGATTCACAGGCACTGTGGTTGGGAAATCCATCCTGCCCTACCACAAAGACAGAGGGTGAGGGGGGAAGACATAGGAGAGAACAGATAGGGGGTGAGGGGATACACTTGGATGGCTGTTTCGGGGTGGTGGGTAGGGGAAAGATGGGGAGAAAATTTTTAACTCAAAATTTCATGGAAATGAATGATGTAAACTAAACTAAAATAAAATAAATCAGAAAGAATATTTGTTCAACTGCAAAGTAAAAAAAGAAAAAATGATGATCTACCAGATATATTTAGAAAAAATGAATTAATTAAGAAACAAACTTGCTAACAGTTACAGCTGTGCAAAGTGGAATGAGCTTCCTTGAAAGCTGATGGGTTCCTCTCTCCTTGGAGTTCTTCCAGCAGAGACTAGAAGACTACTTCTCAGATATGTTATAACAAGGATTCTTTTAATGTGTGGATTGGACAAAATGGCTGATTTATTCCCCACCAGCTCTCAAATGTTCTAATTTTGTAGCCTATTCCACTCTGGGAAATCTCTAATTTGTTAGGTGGTTTCCCCTCCACCTTTATTTGGAGCTTCCACCTTCCTTTCTACAGCTTACTCACATATCCCCAGTTATATCCTCTCTAAGCAAAATAGATCTATTTTCTCCTCTATAGTACAACCATTAAGGACTTGAAATACACACACACACACACACACACACACACACACACTGAGACACTGAGAATCTAAACTCAGAAAATTTTAGAATGTGTCTTTAAAAAGTCCTTTGAGATTTTCTGATGAGAATTTCTATTTATTCTTTACTTGAAGACCTGAACAGTGAGGGGGAAATCATCACTCCCCCTGTTTGGATAATCCCCTTTACTTTTTCTCCCTGAACCATCTGAACAGAATGTATTGCCTATTCTCAAGTAAGTATCCACATAACCCAATGCATTTATTTTATCACTGTGGGTTTTGTTTCAAAAATGCCAATTGCCATACATTCATAATCTATAATTCCTATCTATTGTAATAGTAATATAATTTGATCCTTTTGTTTTGGCAAAGCTAACAGGTACTTTGCTCTTAGTAATTAACCAAGACTCTGTCAAAAAAACAGAAGGTATGAACTCCTGTTGCTGATGTAACAGATGGGGGTTGAAATAGGAAATGGTCAAAACAGGAAGGAACTAATGTCTTGTGTGTATATAAGGAGAAGCCCCAGCTGGATCAGACAGACTTTCTTGGAACCAGGTTTTAGAGGTTGAGGAAGAGAGGCCCTGGATGGAAAGAATGATTTTAATTTTGAGAACCTGGATGAAGTAATTTTGATTCTGGAGCTACTGAGGAGCTGCTGAGTTTGAGGGCCAGCCAAGCTACTCAGGATTTCCAAGGACCAGCCAGAGCTGCAGAAGACTGAAGAAGCATGACTGTGGTGCCAGTATTTTATCTTTTTGTGGCTTTGTTAAGCCTTGAATTCCTGGGAACAAAGACTGTGGAGGTTTTTATGTGGACTCAACACTGTTAGCTTCAGTGTGGAATTGGAACTGCATGGAGAGCTAGACAAGGACCTGGAAGCTGTCTTCCTTTGAACCCAGGTGACAGTTTGGTGAATCCACATAGGAGCTGAGACCATGGAAGGGGATCCAGAAAATCTGAGAGCCTATCCGGAGTCAAGCTGAAAGAAGACCTTTCTTGGATACTGTGTAGTGACTGAGAATATTGTGATTTACTTGTGACCAAGTTGTGGATGGCCTGTGTATTTTCTGATGATTGAATAGTGAATGATGACTGAATAGTGATTGATTTGTAAATAAGCATGCCCCATGAGTGGAGAACTTTGACTATTGTATTTTGTGAACTTAAGGAGGCCAGCTTCCTTAAGGATGATTGAGTAATTGAGTTGATTGAGTGATAGAGTTACTAAGTGATTGATTGACTAAATGATTGTACTTTCTTCAAAACTGTGTGACCACTGTGGTGAAAACTGTGTGGCCATTTTTAGTGAAAATTTGTTACCTTGTGAATGCTGTATTTTGATTTTCTGTGATAAGTTGTAATATTATGAATGTTGTACCTTGATTTTCTGTGAATGTTTTTGCTCTGATTTGTTATTGAGTAAATAGAGTGTTCACTATATTGTGTAATCAGAAACTTGAAAAGCTGTTCACAGTAGGATTCTTTTGGAAAGCTGCTTGTGCATGGCATTACATCTATGTATTCCCAAGGTTCACCACAAAAGGTTCTACACAATATTCTGGAGAGGCAGCCTTACTTTCTCCTGATGACTACAGCATGACAATAAAGCCAAGGAAAGTCCTTGTAGCTCTAGCTCTTGTCACATGACCAACATAGTTTTCTTTTCTTTTTTAAAATTAATTTTTATTTATTTTATTTCAAATTTCTGGAATAAAGCAAGCATTTCTATAACCTAGTATAATAAAAATATTGTTGCATATGAAACTGAAAATTTATTATGTACAATTTGCCATTCTTTTTAACTATATAATAAAGTTATTATGTATTTTTCCCCTGTCCCCCTTGTCCCTGCTCTAGTGATGGTTACCATTAGACACAACTATGTACACACACACATACACACACACACACAAACACATCGAATAATTCTATACAAACTACATCAGTTCTTTCTTTGGATGCAGATAGTATCTTCTTTCATATGTCCTTTGTAGATAATATAGGTATTTAGAATAGTTAAAATGAGTCATTCAGTTGTTTTTAAAATAACATTGCTTTTACTGTATACAGGGGTCTCTTGGATCTGATCATTTCACTCTTCATAATTTTGTGCAAGTCTATCCATGTTTTTTTAAGATCATTGAGCTCATTATTTCTTATATAACAATAGTAGTCCATCAAAATCATATGCCAAACCTTGTTCAACCATTCCCCTGTTGATGGACATTCTCATAATTTCCAGTTCTTTGCCACCACAAAGAAAGTTGCTATAAATATTTTAAAACAGAGATTCTCTTCTTTTTTCCCTAATCATCTTTGGAAACAGATAGTGGTATTGCTGGGTCAAAGAGTATAGTTTTCTTCCGATCAGAAGCTTTCTTTACTGACATTATAATGAAGTCACGAAGAAGTGAGTTTAAATTTTCATATCATATACGTGTAAAGCTGAACAAACCATTTCAACTCTTTCAGCCTCATTTTTTCCTCTTGTATGAAAAGGGAATAATTATATTACTTATAACACGAGATTTCTTTAAAAAACAAATTAGATAAAAAATCAAATATTTGCAAATCTTAAAGTACTATGTAAATCAGAGCCATTTTAATGGTTTATTGACACCTCTTTTAGCTTAATAATACCTCTGATGGCATTTTTTAACCTTCTTGTTCCCTATAATTTCCTATTTGTAAGGAGTGAAAGTCTGCTTATGTCTACCATGCACCCCTTTTGGATATTTGGAAGATGATAAATTGCAATTCATTGAAAAATATAGTATTCCATGTTGAGCAAATGATCAGAGGAAAGCAGGTAGATCTGGATTTGGAATAAAGAATATCCAAGTTCAAATCTAGACTGCTATTTGCTAGATGTGTGACCCTGGAGTCACTTAACCTCTCATTGTCACAGTATCATCATCTTTAAAATAAAGATAATAATAGCAATTACCTCCCAAGCTTGTTGTGAGAATGGAATGAAAGAATTCTTGTAAAGCATGTAGTATAGTGCTTGCCAAATATTAGTCACTTACTAATGCTTGTTTCCTTCCTTCATGTAGTCATAAAATATTCATGGAACAATATTTTAATTTTACAAAGAATAGCCTTTGTTTTAGGGAGTAGCTTGCAATTATTAAGAGAACTTTTATGACTTTCTGAAAGCGATTCAATCCATTCTTTTTCTCCAGTTAAACTTTGTACCTACCTTACTGTCTAATTTAAATGACCATCTAAAGGTCAGTTGTTTGTTTGTTTCTTTTCTCCATCTTATTTTTTGTTTCTTTGTCTTTCTTTCCTTCTTTCTCCCTTTCTTTTTTCTCCTTTCCTTCCTCTCTTCCTCCATTCATTTTACTTTTTATCCTTCCTTTCCTCCCTCTCCTTCCTTCCTTCCTTCCTTCCTTTCTTCCTTCCTACCTTCCTTCGTTCCTTCCACTATCATCTACCTACCTTCTATATCTACAAATTTGTCTATACTAATATATGAATCCATAGTAATCTGCATTTATACCATCCATGTTCTCATATAAATATATCTAATTCACTATAATCTATATCATATATAATCTGCTACATGTGTGTGTGTATCTATCATAATGGAAAAGCTCTTACTTAGGATGTCTGTTCAATGACAGACATATCATAATCTGCCGATGTAACATTATCCTTGATTACTGTGAAATGCTTAGACTCTTTAATTAAAATACCATACTCATGAAGCCATGAATAAGTTGACTTGGTTTTGTTTTCATCACAGAAGGTATCCCCTAAAGTCACTTAACCATCTTATATGACATAGTTCACAGTGACCTAAACATGAAAGAACATGAATAGAGATGCATAAATACTCACCAATCCCAGAGAAATAATTTAAAATCCATGACTGGCTGCCCAGTAGAATCTTCTTCACATACAAGCAGCAATATATTCAACGGACTCTCTTTTTTCATTCTTTTGTGTGTGTGTGTGTGTGTTTCTGTGTGTATGTGTGTGTGTAACATTACAAAGGTAAAAGCTCATGAAAAAATCTTATTTCCTTGCTTCCATTCTCCAAATAGAAAATGCTACAGTGCATTCATGATGCAGGCCCATTCATTTAAGAGACAACAAAAATACTGCTTTAGTAGTGACCTATCCATATAGTTTTATAGCTTTTCACTGCTGACAATTTTGCAGTTTACAGCCATTTTGCAAGGTGTATAAGAGGTATAAATGCTAGGTATAAAAAGTTGTGAAATGCTGTTTACTTTGCCAAGCCACCAACTTGAGCCAAGTATATTTTGTCCAGTATATACACAGATAGTATAGCTGTAATTTGTTTAGCCATTTTAAAATGAAAAGTTAACACCCCTAAATAACTTAAATGATTAAAAGATCATGGGAGAGGCAGGGTGGTGTAGTTCCAAAGCTCATTTGATTAAGAGTCTGAGAGGCAAAGTTCAAATCCCAACTTGGCCACTGTGGAACTTTGTGATGCTAGATGAAGAAATTAACCTCTCTGAAATTTAATTTCTTCATATGTACAAGGGAGAGATTTGGCTACACATTTCTAAGATCTTTCAAAGATTTAAAATTCTATGAATTTATCGAATCTACTTAAAATAATCATTTCCTTACCATAAGAAAAAAAAAGGAAGGATGGAAGGAAAGAAGGAAGAAAGGAAGGAAGAAAGAACAGGAGAGGAGGGAAAGAGGGCAGAATGAATAAAGGGGAGAAGCAAAGAAGGGAGGGAAGGAATGGAGTGAGAAAGCAAACATGAAGGAAGGGAAGAAAAAGAAAGGAAGAAAAGAGGGATGGAAAAATGAAGGGAGGAAGGGAGAAAAAAAGGAATGAAGAAGGGAGAGAGGGAAGAAAGAACCAAAAAAAACCACTTTCTATATATTAGGCATTGTGCTAACTGCTTCACAAATATTATTTCGTTAAATCCTCATAGAAACCCTGGGAGACAGGTGCTGTGATTATCTTCATTAAATAGTTGAGGAAACTGAGGCAGGCAGAAGTTAAATAATTTGCCCTGAGTCATATAGCTACTAATTGTCTGAAGTTAGATTTGAACCTAGCTGTTACTGATTCCAGGTCCAGTGCTCTATCCATTATTATATAAAATTCCATTTTTATGTAAAATAATAGCTCATGTTTACCTTCTTGTTATTAAGTCAGGTCCAATTTTTGTGACCATCTACAGGGTTTTCTTGCCAACGGTGGTGGAGTGGTGTTCCATTTCCTTCTCCAGTTGATTAAGAGAAAAAAAAAAAGGTTAAGTGACTTGTTCAGGGTCACACAGCTAGTAAGTATCTGAGCCAGGATAAGAATTCAGGTCTTCCAGGTTGCAGGTGCAGCACTCTACCCAATGAGCTACCTAGCTGCATGTTTACATAGCACTTTATAATACTTTATAATTTAAAAATGTTTTCTTTGATAAAATATAACCAAAACTCATGACGTGAGTTGTGTGATAAGATTGAAGAAGAGTTAGGTTTCTTTTGTTTGCAGAACAAGAGATTCCTTTGTGGTCTAAGTGGATGGAACTCTGAACCCAGAGTCAAGAAGATCTGAGTTCAAATTCTGCCTCAGAAACTTACTAGTTGTGTGATCTTGGCCAAGGCATCTATGAATTCCCCCATCTGAAGTATGAAGAGGATGATAATAATAACCCCTACCTCCAATGGTTTTTATTAGGCTCAAATAACATAATGCTGACAAAGTGTTTTGTAGACCATAGAGTGTTCTATAAATTCTAATGATTATTAAACTTATAAGAGAGTAATTTAGGCTTGATGTCTAGAATTCCTAACAAATCATCCACTCTGTAAGTGTACTATACTATTTCAGGAAATAGCAGATACTCCCTTATTGGAAATCTCCAAAGAAATGCTGAATTTTCCTCTCGTTAAGTATTGAGTCATGATAATTCCTTTCCTTTTTATGTTTTTTTTTTGTTGTTGTTTGATTTTGTTTCTTTGTTTTTGTTTTGTTATGGCTGTTTAACTTTTAGCAACTTACTAGTGTAGTGGACAGAGGGCTAAACCTTCAGCCAGGACAAGCTAAGTTCACATGCAACTGCAGACACTAGCTGCATTAACCTAGGCAAGTGCTTAACCTCTGTCTTAATCCCATTTTTTCTCAACTGTGAAATGAATATAATAATAAACACCTACCTCTTTGGATCGTTATGAGACTCAAATGTGACAGATAATAGACATAAATGTGATAGATAATAAATATAAAGTTCTCAGCAAGCCTCAGGACTTATTATGGTTATTGATCAGTCTTTTAACTCAAAGAGTCTGTGATTCCAGTTATTCTCATTATTTAAATGAGGAAACAGAAACTTAAGTTTATTAAGTGCCTTACCCATAGTCATCAAGCTAATAAGGGTTCAGTACATAAAATATATTGTAGCTGAAACTTAAACACAGGTCTTCTTATTCCTAGTCCAGATTCTCCATGATAGCACATGTTCAAAGTAGCACATGCTTCCTTAAAGTTAATTTAGCAGTACTATTATGAATCTTGAGACACAAACTGTGGATGACCGTTTCCAAGGTGTGAGAAATTTCTCTCTTTCCTTACCTCTGTCTCTGTCTCTCTGTCTTTTTCTCTGTCTGTCTCTCTCTCTGCCTCTTTCTCTCTATATGTATATGTATATATACACACACACACATATTCACACACATGTACATCTATATATTCATACAAATGTGTTTATATATACATGCATGTATATATGCATACAATCCGTGTCTGTGTGTGAATATTCTACTAGAACCAGAATGGGGACTTGATTCTCTGAACAGTTCACACAACATCTCCTCCTTCCCTCTTCCTCTCATATCGGATGTACTCTGGGCAGTATTTTCTTTGTAAAAGAATCATATCCATCCCATACCATTGGCACAGGTGAGCAAATCGTTTAACCTTTGAGTTTATCGATAATAAAACCCATGACATTTCATTTATTTTGCCTTTGTGTGGGTTAGATACAAAAACACTGCTCCAAGTAAACAAACGTATCGGTATGTCCAGATGCTTAGTGACATTTCTTCCCTAAGATCCTGTGCTAGAAAAACACTTTCCAGGGGGAAGATACATCCAGCAATTTATAGCATCATCCCAGGCCCTTTCTGCAACAGCTTTTAATACCATTGTCAAGACTCTGGGTGTCCTAGAAACAAAGGAAAAACTTGTAAGTTTAGCCACTATGGTCACCAGATGACACCATACAAAAGTGAAACTGATTTCTCTTGTACTTAAAAATATATGTATACATATTACATATACATACATATATGTGTGTATACACACATATATACAAACATACACTCTCTCTCCTTCTGTATATACATATATACAACTATGTGTCTATCTGTCTGTCTATTTATCTATCTATCTTTATTTCTCCACAGAAGGGAGAGCAGACAAAAGCAAATATTTGTGTCATGTTTTAAATTTTAGAATGGTTTGTTTCTTAAATTTCTAGGAAGGAGTGTAAGGGATCAGTATTTAGTTTTATTTTATTCTTTGATTATCTTCTTTTAACCCCATTATATATTATTCTTTAACCTCAAAAACATTAAAACATTAAACCATGAGGTAGCTAAGGTCACTTTCTCCCTCACTCCCAAGGTACACTGTTTACCAGAGGGTCAACATGACAACTCAGGACTCTGACAACCCACTGTGGTGATCCATCTGTTGGACAAGCCATTGATTCTATAGTGACTTTTAAAATTTCCTTATTTCCTGATTCTCTCAAGTACTTTGCTAGAGTCATTTCCAGAGTATGTCCAAATGGGAATGCATATGTAATTATCTATTGCAATCTTCTCAACTCACCCTCTCCAACTCTATCAAATTGTGTACCTGCTTCTTTAACATTTCCTGATTCACTTATTCAACAATGGGTTTATGCCTCCTGAGTGTAATCAAATGTAAAGGCCCTGCTGGCTCCTGTCTCAGGGGAAAAAGCAAATCCACATGGTCTGGAGTCCACTGGGCCTGGGGTTAAATCCTGAGGTGACCCTAACACCTGGAGATATAGATTCTGTGACCTTCATGCTGCTGGGACCTATGAGTGACTGCTGAGCTGTTAAAAGTGTCAGGGAGGCTCAGAAAGATTGTGAATCTTTCATGGTTTCCTACTTTGTGTGAGTGTCTGAGAGCTGCAGCTATGTAATAGGATATTTTGAAGTTCGTATGCGATCTAATCATGAGTATGTGATTTGTATAAACCTGTATATATTTAATTAATAAAAATACTTGGCATCTTTGGAATTTTGTATACATATTTCTAATTCCCCAGATATCTCAAAAGATAATGTCTTACAATGACATATATTCCAAAAATCAGGAAACATTTGCTGATTATTATTCATTAATTCCAAAAAAGAAGTTATGAAGAAGTTATTGTGTGTAGAATTCTGTTAGGTACTGGAGGGATAAGATAAAGACAGGACCAGAGCTGAGATGTCATTGATGTAGGGAAGAAAAGAAGGATAAAAAGAAGAAACTTGACATTCTCTCAATGTTTATTGTGTGTCAGGTACTGTACTAAGCACTTTACAAACACTATTTTGTTTAATCCTTACAGTACCTGGGGAAATAGGTGGCATTATTTCTGTTTTGCATTTGAAGAAGATGAAGCAGATGAAGTGACTTGGCCAGGGTCATACAGTTAATAAGTGCCTGAGGCTGGATTTGACCTCAAGCCTTCCTGACTCCAGGCATATTGCTTTCTCCATTGCACCACCTAGGTGCCCACTTATACTGGGAACTCCCAGATAAAGAAATTCCCTCTAATAGTACAGGTTAATACCTTCTCTGCAACTCAGAGTCTTAGCTCTAGAAGGATAAATGCTACTACTAATTCAAGACTTATCTCTCTCTTGGAGTTCAGAGTTTATTAGGAGGACAAGACCCCCTCAAGAAAGCATGATGCTCATGCCTTTCTCCCAAATCATCTTGTATCTATCTTTTATTATATACCTACATATGAACATGTTTTCTTACTTAAGCTTCTTCAGGAAAGAGACAATTTTGATGACAACCCCAGGTCCTGGCTCAGTAATTGAAATAATTTAGACCCTTGACAAATGTTTGTCTGTTTCTTGATTAATTTATGTCCAATAGTACTTAAAGTTCTAGAGATATCCAAAATAAATGCAGCTCTGCAGTGAAAAGAGCACTGATGAACCAGAAGACTCATGATAGCTTTCTTGGAGAAAAATTGCAATTCAACTCAGCTTTAAAGGATTATCAAGAGTTTTACAGACACAAACATGAATAAGAATGGGGGTACAAAGTTGAACAATTTGACTGCAATGAATATCATCAGTATCAAACTCAAATAGAAATGGCAGCCACTAAACCATACATAAGGATGCCTGTGGCCACATCTTGATTTGAAAAATACATATAATATTATCTATGTTTTATTGTTTTTTTTTCTTAAATATTTTTCAATTACAGTTGAATCTGTCTCTTAAGGCACTTGGGAGTATTATAGGCCTCCATGTAGCCTGCAGTACATGTATACAGCACCTCTGGTGTAGAGCATTTTGGGTGAAACAAAAGATTTACAGCTGAAGTGACTTTAGAAACCATCTAATCTGACACCTCCATTTCACAGATAAGCAAACTGATGCCCAGAGAGAAGATATGAGTAGAGGACACCTAAAATGCAGAATACAGCCAGGCCTAGATTAGACTCCAAATCCAGAGATATTTTACAACATTCTATTTAAGTAATGGGAGATACCATAGAGAAGGTAGAGTAAAATAAAATTGTGAATATGTGGTGATATGTGTGCCAGAGAGGTAGAGGTCATATATTAATCTGCATCAATTTTAATTTCAAAACAATTCCCAGGTATTTTTAATACCATGTCACAGGACCCGTTAGAATGCAATGCATGGCAGTTGATAATGCCAGTCTTGTTTGGTAAACTGTTGACTCAAAGGCCACCTCATAACGGTGAATGTTTCTCTTTCCTCAAAGCATATTGAATTTATTTTTCTGTGTATATTGTTTAGGAAGTGTTTTCTGAGTTGAGTTTTGAATGACTAGAGACATTAAGAGTCTAAGGTTCAGAGAAGGTGCATTTTAGACATAAGAAGTGACCTAGGCAATGGAAAGGTGGCAGATGAAATTCCATTCATAGGGAACAATGTTAGGCTAACTTGCCTGGAATGAATAAGCTATAGAAAATTCAAATGGAGTCAGAATGTCAAGAATATTAATGACAAATAGATAGTTTTGATGATGTTATTAAAAAGGTTTTGTATAAATAAAACAAATATAGCCAAGATCAGAAGGAAAGCAGGAAACTAGGGAAAATTTTTTATAGACATTTATCAGATAAAGGTCTCATATCTCAATTATACAAAGAAGTTTGTCAAATCTATAAGAATATGAGTCACTCCCAAATTGATACATGGTCAAAGGATATGAACAGGCAATTTTCTGAAGAAGAAATCAAACAACTGATAGTTATATGAAAAAAAATGTTCAAACTCATTATTGATTGTAGAAATGCAAATCAAAAGAATATTGAAGAATCATTTTTAACCTACTAGATTGACCAAAATGATAGAAAGGGAATGTGACAAATGTTGGAGGGGGTATGGAAAAACTGGGACACACATTCATTGTTGGGGGAATTGTGAACTGACCCGACCATTTTGGAGAGCAATCTGGAATTATACCCAAAGAGTTATTAAAGCACTTATATCCTTTGACCCAGCAATACCACTATTTTCTCTATTTTCAAAGATAATTAGGGAAAAGGAAAATAACCTATATGTTCTAAAATGATTGTAGCAGCTCTATTTCTGGTGGCAAAGAACTGGAAATTTCAGGAACGTCCATCATTTGGGGAATGGTTGAACAAGTTGTAGTATATGCTCATGATAGAATATTACTAAGCTAAATGAGCTCAATGACTTTAGGAAAAAAAAAACAGGGAGAGAATTGCATGAAATAATGAAGAGGAAAATGAGCAGAACCAAAAAAAACATTGTGTACAGTAACAGCAATATTGTTTTAAGAATGATTTTGAGGGAATAAGTTATTTTGACTCTTATAAATACCGAAATTAACTATGAAGGACATATGAAGAAAGACACTATCTGCATCCAGAGGAAGAATTGATAAATAGAAGTATGTATATCGGTAGGTATGTGTGTGTATGTATGTATGTATGTACAAACACACCCATGTATACATACATGCACACATATGCCTATTTATGTCTAATAGTAGCCATGTCTAGTGCAGGAGTGGGGAAAGAACAAAGAAAAAAAATACATGATAATATTGTTGCATATTTGAAAGAAATAGCAAGCTGTGCATAGCAGATTTACAGTTTTATATGCAATCATCTTTCTATCTTGTTGCTTGTCCCATTCTGCCTTATACTATGTTTATTTTTGAATTAAAATAAAACTTAATTGTAAAATTTCTATCTTATTCATTATTGGACAGTTAGAGAGCCTACCATAGAGTCTTATACAGAAGAAATGCTCAATATATATTTTTTGCATGAATGAATGGAACAGGGATACTTTTGAATGCCCAAGAACATTACCATTTTAGTAAACTCCAAGGATCACGTTCCTCTTTTCCCTTCTGTTGGTCTAATATTGACTTTATGAAGATTTTTCCTATATCTTCTGCCCTCTCTTATCCATATTGCTTGAGGCAAGGATATGAGGGCTCAATTGACTCTCTTCTTGGCTTCAATTTTCAAGAACTTTCTTTTAGAAAGCGGCTAGTAAAGATTGAGCTGAAGGACTCTCACTCAGTAAAACAGACATGACTGAATGCAGATGGAAGCATATATATTTGATTCCATTTATTTTTCTTGTTATATTTATTTATTTGTCTTATATGTATTTTCTGTTGTAGCATGGCTAACATGGAGATATTTTGCATCACTGCATGTGTATAATCTATATCAAATTGTATTCCTTCTCAAGAAGTAAGGAAGAAAGGAAAGGGTGGAGAGAATTTGGAACACAAAATTTAAAAAAAAAGTTAAATGTTTTTGTTTACATGTAATTAAGAAAATAAAATAAAACAGACAGAACTTCCCATCACTTTTTTAGAGAGGGAATCATTTGATGAAAGCTTATTAGGGCATGAAGTTTCAGGAAATTTTCTAGTTTGGTTGAAATATCAAGAGTGTTTCTTATAAACTTTTAAAAATCAAGCTAGGTGGTGCGGTGGATAGAGTGGTGGGTCTAAAGTCTAGAAGACTCATCTTCTTGAGTCCAAATGTGGCCTCAGACACTTTCTAATTGTATGGCCCTGGGTGAGTCATTTAACCCAGTGTGACTCAGTTTCCTCATCTGTGAAAAAGCACTCCAATATCTTTGCACAGAAATCTCCAAAATGGGCTCACAAAGAGTCAGACAGGACTGAAAAATGACTCAACAGCAACAACAACATTTAAATTGTCCTTACTATGTGCCAGGACATATTCTAAACACTTTTCAACTCTGATCACATTTGATCCTTGCAACAGACCAGTCGATAGATGTTCTTATTATCCCTACTTTACAGTCAAATAGAGTCAAATACAGGTTTTTAGTGCCTTGCCTAGTGTTGTATAACTAGCAGATGGCTGAGACTTTGAATCTGGCTTTTCCAGACTCCAAACCCAGTGCTCTATCCATTGTGCCACCCAACTTCCCCTAAGCAGCTTCCTCAGTCCAGTCCCATGGCCATTAGTGATGACTCCTTTTCCAAAACCTTTTGTTCTGTCTGCAACCAAAATGTATAGCATGTACATACTATTATTGAGCGTCATATTTTCCTAGCACAGACTTATTTGCATATTTTATGGGAGTTGTGATCTCTTTTTATTGATTAACACTTCCTTATTTTACCCAGCCTATCCCCTTTCTGGCCAAAATTATATTTTTTTAAAACTTATAGGGGCTAAAAAGGACATTAAAGACTTTCCCAGGGGAGGGCAACCTGTAGTTCCTCAAGTGTGGCCATTTTACTGAATCCAAACTTTTTTTTTTCTGTGATTTTTACATGTAGTCAAGGCGTCACATTCAAGGAAGACCAGGAAGGCCACATGTGGCCTCAAAGTTGCAGGTTCCCCACCCCTGAAGAATCCAATCCATCTCCTTGATTTTACAGGTAGGAAAAATGTTGTCTAAGAAGGTAAAATAATTTGCCCAAAGACACAGATCACCTCTGTTTTTCAAACTTAAACATCTGTAAATTCTCTGGATGGCTTCTGGTAAACCCCACACATAAGCACACATTGGCCAAGTCATAGGCTCAAGGATAACTGGTCTAATGATTCATTTCTCCTACATTATTAAAAGCTTGTGGGGTAGGTAATGCATTCCCTTGTCAAAAAGAAGAGGGAATGGAGGCTCAAGGCTAAAATTACTTCCTCAGGGTCACATTTCACCCCAAGAATAGTATGTGCCAATGAATCTTTGTTTTACATTCTAAGAGGTTATTGTGCTTCATGCTTAGCTCATAGGATGGTTTGTCCTTATCAGGAAGGAAGAATTCCATTAGAAATTCTATGGAAATTCAAGTCCAAGAAAAAAATAAGTTGTCACAATGTCATTTTCTAAGACTCTCAAAGCTCAATCACAGCATCACTGGGGATGAATCCCAAATGTGACTTGAGGTAAGTGAGAAGAGAAAATTTTCCAAATGGGAAGTCGCACCTGTTATTACTACCTGAATCCAAAATGTGTCTTCCTTATCAGTAGAAAATATAGACCTTCTTTGATCTGAGTCAGAATAACCAAAGTATCTGATTTCAAATTTAAAGAGGCCCCCAGAGGCAATAACTGAAATGCACCCAATAGATAATCATCTAGCCTTTGATTGAAGATGATTTACTTAAATATCTCTAGCTTCTTTCCTAACCATCAGACTCAAATCTTCAACCTTTAATTAGATATGTCAAATTGGATGCCATGTAGTTGTTTCAGGGTTATCTGACTCTTTCTGACCCCATTTGAGGTTTTCTTGGCAAAGATACTAGAGTTTGCCATTTCCTGTGACAGCTCATTTTATAGATGAGAAAATGAGGCAAACAGAGTTAAGTGATTTGCCTAGGGTCGCACAGCTAGTTAAGCATCTGAGGCCAGATATGAACTCATGAAAATGAGTCTTCCTGATTCTAATCCCAGAGCTCTATCCACTGCACCACCTAGCTGCCATATCAGGTAGACATCTTAAATACAACTTTTCCAACACTGATTTCATTATTTTTTGTCCCAAACTCTCCCCAGTTACAAATTTTCATCTTAGCATTGAGAATATCACTATCCTTCCAGTCTTCCAGGCTCATTATCTAGGTGCCATGCTCTGCTACACATTCTTTTACTTCCCAAATTCCAATCTGTTGTCAAATCTTCTTGTTTTTCCCTTGGTAAATTTTCTCATAAAGGCCCCTTCTTTCCTTGGATATTGCCACCACCCTCATACAGGTTCTAATTATCTCACACTTGGACTATGAATTGAAATGTTCAAATGTCTCTCCCCAATGCCCTCAAAACAAAACAAAGCAAACAAAAACAACTTGTGCTATTGTTAGTACATTGGTACTAACCTGATGATTGATCTCCATGACATAAATCTCTCTTCACTCTAGTTTACTCAGTTTCTAATATCATTCTGATTCACAAGCTTGATAATATCTCTCTCCCTAAATTTCAGTAGCTTACTACCCACTCTAGAATCAAATTCCAAATTCTGTTTCACTTTCAAAGCCCTTCATAACCTCTCCCCCTCTTGCCTCAATATCCCGCATTTTATCTTCTCTGAACTAAGTTGCTCATGCAGCTAAGAAGCTAGAGTGAGTATAAATTTTGTCTTTCCCCTTCTTACCTCACAAGATGAATGACATCTATCAAGAGGAAAAGAAAAGTCTATGAATGCAAATTAATCATTCAGGAGTGGTCTGCAATTCTATTAAAATAGGTAATATGGTAGACATTTAAAGTTTTTTCAAGTCCAGAGATCTGTCAATTCAAGTTTACTCAGTTCCTCACACAATTTACCTTTTGAATCATAATAATAGTAACAGTAATAGTAGAGATCTGAGTAAGACTAGGGAAAAATGAGAGAAGGACCTGCATGAATATGACTATATATCCATCTAACCCTTAGAACATATCGCTTCTACTGGAATAAAAGAATGATTCATTTGTACATTGGCCACAGTACTAGGGAACAGAAAGAAAATGGGAGAAACACATGGACTAAATATGACCTTAGTTGTCTGTGAAACTTCCCAGAACCTAGGACTAATGGTACTTATAAATATCCATTTATTATGGAAGGTGAAGAGTTCTAGGGATTGCCTGTTTCTGTTGTAATAGCCATGTGTGGGAACACTGAATCAAGACTTCTAGAAAGACATTTCTTGTTCTACCTGTGTGGGATACACATGTGTTTCCCTACTTACCCTGGAGCAGATTTATTTGGTTTTAAATTTGTCAGTTCGAAGGTGCTAACAATAGCATAAGTTTTGGGGGGAAGGGGAGTAGGCGTGGGAAGAGACATTTGGACCTTTCAATTTATAGATATTGAGAATTCCCAGTTTGGAAAGGACTTCTATGGATGAAGAACTTTAGCTGGCTTGTAACTGAGATCTTAAATATTTAGTTCTGTAATTCGTTCTTTAAGGCCGTGGATGGCTTCATTTTAGACAATATTTCCACAAGGGCTGGCATATAGTTGGCATTTAGTAAATATCTGTTGATTGATTTAGGTGTCTGACCCAGGTTTTGTTACCCCAAAGCTATCCCTTTATCAACACTACTCAATTCCACCTCTTGTGTGAGTAAGGCACAAAAAGATCTCAATGGAAGGGAAGATAAACCCCTGAGATATGAGAATGAAGGTAAATAGCAGGTAAATTACAAGAAGAAAATCACATTTTTAGATTTAGAGGAGAGCATCACATCGTGTGGAAGCATGAATAAACTTGTTCTACTCATTCCTGGAAGGCAGAAATAGGAACACTGAATCATGGTGACAGATTTACACTTGAGATTAGGGGGACACAAAAACAAGTAATAACACAAACCAAACTCCTTAACAATTCCAGGTGTCTGTGAGGAGAATAAACTATTTAGGGATGGACAGATTTCTTCCTCCCGGTAGGTCTTCAAGCTGGATAACCTACTGTTGAGTATGTTAGATAAAAGATTCTTTTTTTATAGGATGAGTCTGATTAGGTGATTCCTGAGGCCCCTACACATTATGAAATGTCCCAAATATGATATAATCCAAGCTTCTCATTTTAAAGAGCAAGTGAGGGCCAGTTACATGAAATTACTAGGCCTCCTTTCCTCATCTATAAAATGAGCTGTCATGGGAAATGGAAAACTCTAGCATCTTTGCCAAGAAAACCCCAAATGGTGTCACAAATAGTCAGATACCACTAAAACAACTGAACAACTACATGACATCCACACAATAAGTGGTAGAGATGAAGTCCAAACCCACATCATGATGCTAAGTCCGTCTGCTTCTCTTGGAGTCATCTTGCATTTTTAATGAGATGGGACTAGTCCTATCACTTCTATATTATAGGAAGACTTTCTCCCAATGCAGTAGTACCACTCTCCAACTTCTTCAACAGTTATCTGGGACACTGAGAAGTGACTTACCAGGGTCATAACTTTAACATGGTGCCAAAGACAACATTTAAACCAAAACCAGTTATCTATCCACTATACAAGAGGGGTCAAACACATGAACCATAGGACATACATGGCCCACACTTTTCCAAAGTACAACCCAACTAGATTAAAATGTAGTTAGGAAATATTTAACACAATTAATATATGATTATATATGTATATACATATATATACACATACATACATACATACATAAAAATATGGGTGTTTTTGTATGTCAATATGCTGTCCCTACAAATACTAGTGTATGATTTGATGGCCCCTTTTTCTGTTTGTTTGATATCATTGCCCTAGAACACACTTCATCATGTTCTTTCTGACTATGAGGTTGAACAGTAGAAATAATGCTGGCCTAGAAAGAAGAAGACAGGAGTTCTGATCCTGCCTTAGATACCTACTAGCTGTGTGACCCTTGATAAGTAATTTAACCTTTCTTTGAGTCAATTTTCTCATCTATAAATGGAGGAAATTATAGCACTTATCTCCCAGGACTCTTAAGAGGTTTAAATGACATAATATATGTAAAGCACTTTGCAAATTTTAAATCATTACATAAAAACTAGCTATCACTATTATATAATTAAATGAGTTAGTTAATTACTTGAGAAAAAGGGATAACAGTTTGAAAGGATGAAGTATTTTAGAGGTTATTTTTATAATACAATATTTCTCCCCATTGTTTGAATCTTAGGTGGCAGGAGTAGTAGAGTAAAGTCCATTGGCAATCCCTATGTAGCAGTCATCTGAACTGAGAATCTGTGTATTCAAACTTCAAATGACTGAGGGCAGGATCTTTATAAGGACAAGTTTACTAAGTCCTTTTCCTGATATTACACTGGAGTTAATAAGGCATTGATTTTTTTATTTTTTTTTTTACATGACAGTTTTGGGTTGTCGTTTAGGTTTTGGTTTTTGTTTTTTTTTTTTTTTTTTGGTTTGTTTTTAATAAACCATTTAATCAAACCAACCAATCAATCAGTACTGGCCAGGTGTCAGGGAACCAGATACAAGTGAAAATCCCTGCCCTTGAGTAACCTAGATCTCTCAATTACTCTGTCAAAACAGCTGACTTTATCTGTCCATTAACTCTATTTCCCATTTTTCTCTTCAGAAAAGGTGCATATAAGAACAGTTCCTCACTAATACCTTCTACTTTGGGGTCTGCTAAAAAAGAGTCAGTCTCTTGGCTGAATGGATTTAAAATTTTAAAAGATTCTCTGGAGGTCCCACTCCCATAAAGTAGAATATACTGACTTGTTTACTGCAGGTCCTCCCTGTGAAATTAACACCAAATCACATTATCCTATGGATTTCTTGAACTTTTAAAATGCTTTGCTTTACATTGGGAACATGAATAGTCATTACTGGTTTAAATGGGCACTCTGTGTCGGTAACTGATGGACAAGATCAATAATTTTAAGATCAAATGGTCACAGTGGTCTGCTTCTTCCCCTCTTTAATCAGTGTCTTTTTGTTTTATACCCATGCCTACAGCAAGATCCTGTTTTCTGTCTGTAGACGGTGGTTCCTGCTGTGTGCCTTTGAGAAAAGAAGACAAAATGGAGAATCAATTTAAGGGGGGGGTGAGAGGGAGAAGCTTTAGTTGACAAAGTCTTACAGTAGATCAATGAAATTTGGTTAGTTAAATATCTTTGGTAGCTGAGATTATAATTTATAATCACTTTCTTGGATACCATGCTATTATTATTATTGTTGTTGCTGTTGTTGTTTTAATTTTCCATTTTTATTCATTTTGTACTTTGGGGCATTGAACAGTTTTCTTGGCCATACAAACACACACACACACACATACACACACACACAAGTCGTATAGCTTTTTGCTTTGTCGTGATATAGAAATAGAAATCTTTAAAACTGACCACCTTAAAAATAGAGATTTAGAACTAAAACCTAGAGATCACTTAGTTCAGTAGTGTCATGTTAAAATGAGGAAACTGAAGCTTATGATGATTAGGTAATTTACCCAAAGGAATAATGAGGTAGAGAGAATGTGGTTTTAGCCCCAAAACCTAAGATTCTGAAACCATTCCAGATTCCCTACTCCTGTAAGTGGCTCACACTGTATCCCTTAATATAGGGTATAATCTAGCTATTCAATGGGCTATTAATAATGTTATAAAAGATCATAAGATCTCAGAGTAGGAAAAGATCTCTTAGGCTACTTAGTCTGAACCATACCATCAAAAGTGGTGCTTCTCCAATCTACCTGATATGTGCGAACATATAGGCCTCCCTTTGCATACTTCCAATGGCCATCAAAGGCCTTCTCTTAAAGCAACCCATTCTAGTTTTAGATTGCTCTGTTTTTAAGAAGTTTCTCCTTAAATCAAGCTGATATCTGCCCTCCACAAATTGCACCCTTTGTTCCTGGTTCTACCTTCTGGGAGCTCACAGAATGAATCAAAACTTTCTTCCATGTATCAGATATCCATATGCATGAATATAGTGACTTTGCCATCCCTAAGCAACTTTTCTCCTGAACCTCATCAGATGGTATCTCAAAGTCCAATTCCCTCCATTTAAAGTGGAGAAAATTGAAGCCACAAGAGTTTTAAGCAGCCAAAGTGTCCTAGGGAGTAAATAGCAAAAATAGATTTTGAGCCCAGATCCTACGGTTTCCAATAGTACTTTTCCCAGTGCATTGTGATATTCTAGTCCCTTGAAACAAAATCTCCTGCTGTTCCTTTCAGCTTATCAATTGGTTAGAATATTTATTTGGGATAATATTATTTTAATCCTTTGAAGAATTGAAACAAAGTATTACCACATTTATGAGGAAATGTAATCACTGGATTCCAGCACTCAATACTTATGGGGATTCCTTATTGGATACACTTAATCTTTTATCATCTATTTGTTTAAACAGCTTTCCCTCTAAACCTAGGAGGTCTATCACTGATAGAAAGCATTTGTTTAGCTGACTGATCCATAGATCTGATATATACTTAATTGGGTTTCACGAAATTTGCATACCAGTAGTAATTAGTTATTTAAAATTCTTAATAGCACTGAGTGAAAATATTATTGGAGAATTATGTTTTAAGCACACCTTTGTTTATTAAAGCTAAAAAAATCAACATGAATTAGTAAAGACATTGCTAACTGGTTTGTGCTCACAGGAGGAAAGAACAACACAAATCTTGGGCCTGTTCCTTAAATATGAATTACAGAAGTGAATTATTTAGAAAGTCGTTTAAAGCCTGCAGCAAGTTAAGAAAACATATAATCCAATCCATATTGTTCCCTGACCTTTGACCTAAATGCACTCTGTGCTTTGAGACCTATGCTTTGGAAACTGGGATATTTTTACTACATCAACATCGTTTTAAATTAAAAAAAAAAAAAGAAAAGAAAAGAAACCTAGACATCATGCATAGAAACATCTGTGATTCCAAAGCCCAGCAGCTCAATTGGAAAAAAGAAAAAATAAAACATCTTAGCTCTAACCTTGCAAAGATAAAATGTTAGCATTTCTGAGCACTTGATATCAAATTTTCTGAATAGACTAAAGCATATATTGAATCCAAATTGAATAGCATAGTATCTATGAATTTTCCCCTAAGAAGTCATTATTTTTTAAAAAATTTATACAGTTTGAACAAGGCCAATATAGACGAACGCTTTTTTGCCCTTTGGACTCTGAAACTTCGTACATTCATATGTGTAGCATAATAACGCAGAGACTTTTATGAGAAAGTCCAATATTTTACTTAATGTGCTTGGCCTTAACAGAATTCTTTTTAACACTACGATCATCATTCACTTTAATTCAATTCAACTCATTACCATTCTATTCAATCCAATACATACTTATTGAGTGTCTTTCACGTATAAGGTTTCACACTAAGTCTGAAGATTCAAAGACAGAATCTAAACAACTCCTTTCCTAAATGAGTCTATGTTTTGCTGGAGAAGATTAGTTATTCCATTACTGAAGTTGTAGTCTCTTGAATTTGCTGATTATTGTCCCCTTCTACCTCATGCCTGAAGAGCTTTTTTGTTAGTCTCTCTGTATTAAAGCTTTCCTCATTCTAAGCCATTTTCTGCTCAACTGTCAAACTAATTTTCCTACAATAGCTCTGAATGACCATGTCACCTTCCTACTCAATAAACTCTATTCCTCCAGGATAAAATATGAAACCCTGTTTGAATTTGAAAACCCTTCCCATCTTGGCCTTGTCCTATTTTTTCAGTCTTCTTACAATGTACTTTACATTACCGTATGATCTAATGACACTGTTGTCTTTTGTTTTTTTTTTTTTTACTCTTCCTCATACACAATAATCTTTCTCTTCCATACAATATCTTTGAATTTAAAACCTACCTAGAATGATAGCCCTACTGTCATCTTTCTCCTATCTTCCCTGGTTCCTTGACCTTATATGAGGCTTTTCCAAGATTTCCCTCAACACACATGGAAACACACACACATATACAAACACTACTAATGTCTTCCCCTTGAAATTACATTTGTTTTACCTTCAGTATATCTGTATGTGATTTTTTCCCCCATTAGAAAGTGAACTCCTTGAGGATAGTGAGGATGTTTTTCTCTTTCTTCTTACCCTCAGCACTTAACACATTGCCTGTCACATGGTTACTAATTAATCAATATTTATATGACATACCTTGTCCCCTAATTGAGGGCATATCTCAAGGTTCTGTCCTGGAGCTCTTCCTCTTCTTTTATTACACTCACTTGGTGAATTTATTAATTCCTATAGATTGGATTATCATCTTTACAAATATGATTCCCAGACACAAGTGTGAGCCAACTCCTGAAAAACATTTGTTAAATTTTCAGTGCGAACATTTATACCTCCAAAAAGCAACAAATACTAACAATTAGTACTTATTTTACATCTTTTTGGATTGCCTAGGTTTAAGAAAGTTTCAGAGAAAATGATAATAATGCAGATTAAAAGTATGCCCTATATACATTCCATTTTTTGAGTCAATTGTTAAACATTTACTATCATATGCTGCTCAGAAATGTATAGATTCAGCCATAAACATGTCTCTCCTGAGTTCCAACAACTTCCCATTTGCACTTTCAGAATGGTAGCAAAATATCATAATGTGTATTAGACTTTTGTTTTGACAGTCAAAGAAATGTTTTTCATGTTATTGATCTAATATCTTATGATATTTTATTTGCTATATTTATGTTAATATTCATTAGGATTATTTATTTATAAGCTTTTCTCTCTCCCCAATGGGTGCATAAGTAGTATATGTATCTCATTATGGGAAGATGTTTAAAAATACACTTTTCTTTTGTAAAAGATTTATACTGAATGGCAGTTACTTGATCTTTTAACATTGGATTGCATTCTTTTAAAATTCATCTGGATTAATTTCCCATTATTCCCTTTTTAGAAATTTCATCTTGTTTGATTACTTTCTATGACTCAGTTCTGATTATTTAGAATTGCATTTTACAGTTTTGTTAATCTTGATGTAACCTCCAGGCACTGTCGTGAGATTTTTAAAAGTGAGATATTTATAAAAAGTGCTTATCATAGTTCTTGCTGCCTACTAGGTGCTTTGTAGATGTTTATTACTTACGTTTTTCTAAATATTAGTTAATTTTATTTAATGTTCAGATTTCAAAGGACTAATTTATGACAATTTTCATTATTTAACCTTTTTCCCATTTTCCATTGTTTTTTATTTCCATTACTCATTGTTTTGACATTTTTTTGTTTTTTTCTGCAAAGTAACTAGCTTTTTTGTCTATTTTCCTGGATTTTTTGTAGGACTTTCCTTTTATTTGGTCAATTCAACAATTTTCTTTTCAATTTTATCTCAAGGCTATTTAGCTAAAAAATAGAGATTCATAAAGAGATAGAATTATTTTCATATTTTCTACTTCTGATCTAGTTTGAGAATTATTAATTTGTTTATTTTTATTCCATTAGTCCATATTCAACTCATTAGGCTTGCCTCTCCTTTATTATATTGATAATATAAGTTTTCAGAGATGTATTTTACTTCTAGAGATTTCTTTACCAGCATCCTTCAATTTGTGTATGTTGTCTCAGAGTTAGAATTTCTTTTTTTTTTTGTTGTTTTATGAGCTGTTCAACTCAATATTAAGAAATACAGTAGTTAGACTACATTATACCTCAGTCCTTTGTTAATATTTCTATTATTGATTGCAATTTTCCTTGCTTTTTGATCTGTAAAAATATGCTGCCTATCTGTCTTTCTTCATTTATTTATGATTTTTTTTTTCTGGTTAGAGTGCCACATATAGCTGAAAAACTAGTATCCTTGACAATCCCTTTCAATAATTGTCAAAGTTGAAGTAAATCTTGTTTTTCTAACATCTCATGCTATTTATAAATAATCTTTTTGTTTGCTATCTCTAAATTTGAATAAGGCATATCATTTTTTTTCCTAATTATCTAGGACTCCCTTCTATTAGTATATTTTCTCCTACTCTACTATTTAGTACATTTAATGTTAATACGGAGGTAATGGGAAATAATGGATATAGAGATGACCTCAATATCAGGGAAATCTTGTGACACAGAGCAAGTCATTTATCCTCTTAGTGGTTGAGGCAACTCTTTAAAACAACATCGGAACAGCTGATTATCAGCACACCAATAGGAAGGTACTCATGCATAGTTCCCAACAAAAATTAAATCATAGGACTGGACCCTCAACCTCTCCTTATTATTTTTCATATTCTATAGAGTCTTTATGCAAAATATAGACATGTATTTACCCTGTCTATTTTTAGTGGCCATATTGATTTTTCCTTCCATGATTTGATATATATATATATATGAATATGGAAATTTATGTGAATGTATACATATATGTATGTGTGTATATGTGTGTATATGCATATATATGTGCATATATGTGTGCATGTATGTATGTGTGTGTAGCTATCTATATGTATATAGACAGATAGATATACACACACATATATGTATATATTCAGATCAGGCCAAAGTATAATAAAATCTATCCCAATGCCTCATTTGGTTTCTTTCTGAGTCTTTATGCTTTAACTAAATGTGTTATATTTATAAAATGGGTGGATTTTTGTTTTTAAATCATTCTACCACAGTTTTGTGGATGATCGATCCTGTTTATGATTGTGATTATTATTCGTTTGTTTCTTTTTTTGTTTTCACCCTTCTAAAGCCTATTGGAGTATTTCTTTCCTTACAATAAACCATACAAAGAATAAGAACCCTCACTTTGTAGTTCTTGGATAGACTTTTCACAGTTAGCTTCCTTTCTTTCGCCTTCTCAACCTAAACCCATAAACACAGGGTCTTGCCTCTCTGGCTGACCACCTCCAGTTTCTGTTTGCTTTGCAATTAGCTTTCACAATAATTTTTTGTTCTGTTCCAGAAATCCCTTCTTTAAATCCTCTCCAGCTCAGACAATACATAAATTTACCATTCTGTTTTCCTTAGCATACTTTGATAGAGGGTGTTTCCTGAAATGTCTTAGAGAACATTGAGGGTTTTAAAAATCGGGGTTGAAGATGGAATTGTGGTGTTGTTTATAGGGCATAGAAATCAAGTCAACCAAATTGTCCTGTATTTTAGATTGTGTGAAAGAGAATGATGTGAGATCAGTCTGAAAAAACAATAGATTGGATCTAAATTGAGAAGGTATTTAAATATCAAAAAAAAGTTTTTATTTTATCCTAGAAACAATAAATAGTATGCTTATTAAACTTACTGAAGGCACAAAACTAGGAAATATAGACTACATGCTGGATAATAGAATCAGGCATCAAGGCTGTCTCAACAAGTATGAGTGATACACCTAATCTTTAAAAATATAAATAAATAAAAGATGAAACTGAATAAGGGTAAATGTAGGTTCTAAACCAATTGTAATAAAATAAAGAATGAAGGATTTGTGACTGTATAGGATTTCATGTCAGAAAGAACTGAGCATTTCAGGACTTTGAAAGCTCAATAGGAACACACCATCTAAAATGGCAGTTAATACAGATAATTGAATCAAGGCTACATTTAGCAAGGCATAGTATCCAGGACTAGGGAGGTGACAGCTACTCTGAACTTTGTCCTATTCACACCATGTCTGCTACACTACATTTCAACAAGGAAACTGGTAATTTGGAGTGTGTCTGACAAGGAGAAACCAAAATAAGAGCATGTCTGGAGACCATGTCATATCAGTGTCATTTAAAAGAAATTGTAATGGCTACCTTAGAGAAGAAAATATGTTGGAGGGGGAAGAGGGACTTGAGAGGTATTTTTGAGGATGTCAAAGCTGTCATGTAGAAAGGTATTATAATATTTTTAAATGTTCCCAAATTCCAAAATGAAGGACATAATGAGTGGCCACCTCAGAGAGGCAAATTTCAGCACAACATAATGACTAATTTTCTCCCAATTAGAGCTGCTGCAAAGGGGAATGGACCATGTCAGGAGTAGTGGGTACCCGTTCACTGGAGGCCTGCAATTGAAATCTCAATGACTACTTGTCAGAAATGTTGTAGACAGAATTGTTGTTCAGATGTACTTTGGGGTTGGTGGCCTCTGAGGTCTCTGAAATTTGGTAATTTTGTGGTCTAGAAAGATAACTGTTCTTTAATCTCAGTTCTGTTGGAGATGGAGCTTTCTGTTGTTGCAGGTCAAAAGGGAAAGGGTGAATAAAGAAGAGGAAGGAAGCTTACTAATTTACCACATAAATTACCTACTATCATTAATTGATTTCATGACTTTAAAGTGAAATAATGTTGATGGGGCAAGAATGGTTGTTCATTAGAATTATTATTTAAATGGAAGATACACAACTTTTTATTTGAATCTCCATAGATCTTCCAAATGACTCTCTTTATCAAAGACATTATTGCAAATAAATGATACTGTCCTGGGCAAAAAAAAAAAGGACAGGATATAGTTGGATTCTAGCATGGGACAAGTTAAGCTATGACAAAGAGAATCTCATTTAATGAAATCTCTCAAAATATGAAGCAACCACCAAAGGTTTAAAGGATGGAAGTTTAGATCACTCCAGTCACTGAAAAAGAACTGTAGAAAAGCACTAGAGATGAATGTACTAAAGAAATAACCTTGTACCATCAGGCAAAGCACTGACATAATTTAAGTTTTTCCATCTCCTGAAGCCTCATCAGTCGCAGATTTACTGTATGTGTTAAACTCTTCTGTGAGGCTATTTTTCTGCAATGCCTAGGGGATGAAAGAGATAGAACAATGTCTTTATTTCATATCCCCACAGAATGAACTCTCCATCTGTCCTTACCTTTAGCAGTTGAGGGGGGCATTTTGTGGCCAAACCAATTAGGTGTTCCATTTCATAAGACCCTGGGTTTTTCTTCTATAGACCAAATAAGGTTAATGACAGCAGAAGAGATGTATTCAAATTGTAGTGGCAAGAGCTTAAGCTCTTATTAATGTGAACTGTCATATTTATGAACCTTCTTTAATATTTCATGAAGTATTCCAGGTGCCAATAAATATATAGTAATTATTTACTGAACTGGCTTACCAAGGGACTGGTCTAAGGTAAGTCCATAAAATACCATCTTTTTTAAAAATTATTTTTAGGTACTTTTTAAATTTTTTAAGTGAGCACACACCATTCCCCTTAATATTTGAAGATAACCTTGTCAACAAGCTAAGTTACAAAGGCCCTGGAAATGAAACTCACCATATATCAAATCCAACTTGTTGCCTATCTCCAAAATCCCTCTACCTCTCTTGAGTTTCCCATCTCTGTTAATGACTCCATTATTTCTTAAGTCCCCCAGACACACTGATCTCCTTCCTTTCTTCCTCCACATTTGACTGCCTCCCAGGTATTATGAATTTCAACTTATTCAATCCATTAACTATCTATAAAGTACCTCCTAAATTTGAAGCATCTTTCAAGGCTCTATGAATATGAAGGGGAAACAGTAAATAGTTGGCTCTTGAGAAATATTCATTGTACTTGCACAGACATTGTGTACATAGATGTGTACATTATTACTTGAGGAGGGAGAGAGTAATAATGACTGGAAGGCTGTAGAATGCATTCCAGAGAAAGTGGAATCTGATCTAATATTAAAAAAAAAATCAGGGATTATAAGGAGCAGAAATGGAGTGGAATTGAATTGAGGCACAGATAAGAGTCTATGTAAAGGCAAGGAGATGGAAAAGTAATGCCAGTTTTGAGGAACAGCAAGTAGGTTTATTTGGTTAGAATGTGGAGTGCATAAAAGGCAGTCATATGAAGTAACTTCTGGAAATATAACCTGAAATGAGATTGTGAGTGCTTTTAAATCCAAAGATGAGAAGTTTGTGTTTTGTCCTGGAGGAAATAGGAACATATTGAAAGTTCTTGATATGGGGGGTGGGGGGAGAGAATCTTCTTTAAGGTAAGTAATCTGAAGTTTTGTGAAGAATGCATAAGCAAAAGGAGAGGATAGAAGATAAGATTCCAATCAGTAGGCCATCTGTCTCAATATTCAGGTAAGAGGTGATTAGGGATTGAATAAGTGAGAGTTTATGTCACTATAGAAAAGGAGAGAGATGGAATATAATGTGGAACTAGGTTCAATACTGCTTGGCAACTGACTATTTAGGAAAAGTGGAGGAGAGAGAATAGTTGAGAATGAGGCTGAGGTTTCAGACCTAAGTGACTGGAAAGAAGGTAATTCTTTTAACAGAAATAGGAAAGTTTAAAAGAGATTGTATATTCGCTGTGGTGTGAGGGAGATGACAAATTCTGGTTTAACATGTTGGATTTGAAGTGAAAGAGTGGAAGCATGAATGAAAGGAAATATCTATCTATAGATTGATAGACAGACAGACATATAGATATAGATATAGATATAGATATAGATATAGATATAGATATAGATATAGATATAGGTATCCAATTCAAAAGAATTCAAAGAATTCAAGCCAATTCAAAGAATTGTCAATAGATAAGCAAAATGAAGGACCAAATTAAAAAGGAAAATTACATCATTTTTTCTTTTTTTTTTTCCTCCAGCCACTACTTGGATAAGTTTGTATACTAGGTCAAATAGTTATGAAAATTCTAATAGTTTAACAGCATCAAGTTAAAGTCAAGTAATTAGATTACTGCTGTGATTATATAAGTTCCATGAGTCTAGAGTCAGTCTAGAGAAAGTCACCAAACAGTAACTTGACCAAGATGCAGCTTATTACTTATGTTGGTATTAGGAGAGATGAGCGTTATTCTCAGAAACTTATACATGTACATAAACATATAAAATTTATTTACACATTCATACATTTAGGCATATGTATGTTTGTATATGTAATATGTATGTGCGAATTGCTTTGTGCATATAAGTGCATGGTTATGTGCACAGGTGTATTTATGTTTTTATGTACACATGCATTGTATATGTACATATATACATATATCTATAGATGTAGACATAAAGTTACAAATGTAAATGACTTAAAGGATGGGGATATTGATAGTTCTATACATACGGATATAGAAATGGACAAAGATGATATGGATAGGCAGATAGACAGACAGATACTTGTTTATCCATAGATAACACATAACCAAAGTAAGTTTTTGACTGTTCATATTCTTTTATATATAATTATTTTCTTCCCAGGAATTTCAAAATGTAAAACTATTCCGCTAAGTAAGTAAATGAAATTTAGTTTTTCTCTCACGTATGTTGCTTGCTCAGAGTTGGTTGTTATCAGCACAATTTGTGCCAGAGTAACAAACACTATCATTTTCCAGCAAAATGTTTACCTACTGTGCTGCATCAAAATTTCAAGTGTGAAGTTTCATTCATTCATTCATTCATTCATTTCTAACTTATTTT
>CM053586.1:323138115-323153681 GCA_028646515.1 Pseudochirops corinnae
TTTCTAAAAGTAGTAGGATGACAGAATGATTGGGCAATCTTGGTCTTCCATCTACTCTTCA
The DNA here is from genome assembly GCA_028646515.1 of Pseudochirops corinnae. NCBI lineage: Eukaryota > Metazoa > Chordata > Mammalia > Diprotodontia > Pseudocheiridae > Pseudochirops > Pseudochirops corinnae. Next base: position 323,138,177 of record CM053586.1, read on the forward strand.
CAAAGGTGAAACTCCATTCTCCATGAAAGATAAAATGGGGCCTTCCAGATCTTTCTATGTAAGTCCCCTTTAGATTAAGTCAGCCAATTCCTGTTACACTCACATGTGTGAAAGTATATATGTATGTAAGTATATGTATATATTCATGTGTGTATAAACATATTTATGTTTCATGTATGTGTGTATATATATATATATATATATATTCACACACACATATTTATATGTAGCATATATCCCTACTTTTATACAGCAGTATCAACGAATCACAATTGCTTCATCACTGCATTAAAGCAATCCTTTTTATTCCTCCTTATCAATTGTACTTTTTCGAACAGTTGTTAAAAACATTGTCTTTTTCTTCAAGATTTAGCATTATTCATCCCTTTCGCCATTCCCACTATAGTTATCACCTCTATTTTACAAAGAAAATAGAGACTCAGTGTTGTGAGCTTTCTCTTCTCTACTCAAAAATGCAATGTCTTCTGATACCTCCATAAGTCTTCCTTTTAACTCTTGTCCCATTAGAATAGAGGTCACTTCTCACCCAAGTTATTTTGACCTTTGATTCCATCACCTTTGGTGTCTTCTTACAGATGCTCCTTTCCATCCACCCACATACACACACAGATACACAAGGACACAACCATAGTCTCTTTTTCTCACTATTCTTACTTTTTTCCCCCTATCTACCAATATCTTCACTGCTTCCAAAGAACATGTTCAAATATTCCTTATCCTTGAAAAATAAATCACTTGACTCTTCCACTCACTCAAGTTATAGTGCTATATATCTACACCAGTTTCCAGTCAACCTGAATAGAGGAAGAAGAGATCAGCGTAAAAACAGAAAACTGTCTACATACTTTACCTACATTTCTTTTCCTCTTGTTTCTCAAACGCTTGTAGTATGTCTTGCAATCTAACACTGAACTGAAATGGCCCTCTAATATTACCACTCTTTTCTTAATTGTCAGTTACAGATATCTTTTCTAAACTATCATATTTGTTTTTAACTCCATGAAACTTCTTGATAATTTTCACTTTTTCTCCTAGAAACTTTTCCTTTCTGGAGTTTCCTCTTGCCTCTGAAACGAATGCTTCTATATTTCCCTTGTGGAATAATCATCCATTTCTAACATGTAAGTGTGGAATTAATCCTAAGATCCTTGCATTTCTCCATTCTCAATGCACTTGGTGAGTTATTTAATCATTACGGCTTCCTTTATTATTTCTACACAGATGACTCTCAGATCTATAGCTCTGGTCTAAATCTCTCTCTTGAGTAGCAACTACCAATTTGTGCACTTTAAAATTGACATCGTATAGATATCTCAAATGAGAGCATATTATTGCCTCATCTTCCCCCCCAAAAATGCTACTCTTCTTTTGGACTTACCTGTTATTAACAAAGGCCCCATGTTCTTTCTAGCCAACTGGTTTACCAAATTGAAGTCTTGCTCTACTCCTCACATTTTCTCATCCCATATATTTGATTAGGTGCCACCTTGTACTATTTCGCCATTTACCACATCTTTTGTATCCAGTATCTCTCCCTAGTTACAGTGCAATAGATTCTTACTTTGTGCCACTGTTTGAAATGCTGTCTTCTGTAATCCATCCTCCACTAATTGGCCAAAGCAACCACCCCCCCCAAAAAAATCACGTTTTCCTCTCTCAAGGATCCTCTCCTTTCTCTCCCAACAAACCCCAATGGCTCCCTATTTCTTCTGGAATCAAGTTAAAATTCTTTTTTGCCATTTAAACAATTTCACAAATTGATACTAACCCACTACTCCAGTTTTATGTTGTCCCTTGTTTTGCAATATATAGTACAGTCTAACTGATCTTATAATTCCTCATGCATAATAGTTCATTTTCTTTCTCTCAGCTTTTTCATAAGATGTGCCCCATTACTGAAATGTATTAATTTCTTATAGCTACCTATTAGAAATATTAAATATCTTAAAATTTCACCTTAAAGAGCATCTCCTACATGAGATCTTTCCTGCCCCAATCAAATGTTAATATATCCTAAGACAAAATCAGCTTGGCCTACACAATTGAAATTACTTAACACGATACACAGTCTGCTAGAATTATAAATTTATCTGTCTAATAATTGTGATCTCATGGCACTGGTATACTCTAGAAACTCTCCTTAAAGGAACCTCTGCTCTGGATCCAGGCATGTGACTGGATTGGTTTCAGTCTTAGGGGACCCTATCCTTTAAAGCGATTAGGACCAGAATCTCTTTCTTCATAGCCTTCTGAACATTAACCATACATGAACTTGCCAGGAACAACTTACTTAAAATGTGGAAGGATATAGAGAGAAACATCTAGGTATGAGAGAGAGCCAGTACAAAAGCAAAGAGAAAAAGAGATAGAATGTTTTGTGTATGGTGCATTAACAGAACCAACCTGGCTAAGAAGCAAAGTTTTTACCTAATGTGTAAGAAGCCTGGAAAAAGAAGGGGGCAAGTTGTGAAGAGTTTTAAATGCCTAACAATGTCATTTTGGTCCTCTTTGAGAATGATGGACAGAAACCAACCGATTCCATTAAATATATGGGAAGCATGACATAACAACAACAAGCAATAAAAAGAATAATAGTAATAATTCTACACCACTTATACAGCACTAATTTACAAAGCTCAAGGATTTGATAGCCATAACTCTGGGAGGAATCTATTATTGAGATATCCATTTTTTCCTGGTGAAGAAAATAAACTCAGAGAAAGTACTTGACATGCCTGGTGCTAAAAAGCATCTGTAAGAATATAAAGCAGCACTGAATAACACATCTTATTGACAGTGGGTAGAGCACTGTCCACTACGACATACTTACTCTCATCATTAGAATCAAAATCCAAATCTAGCTCCAAATCCAATATTCTTTCCATTACACAAATTCAATTTCAATCTAATACATTTCAGGTTGGAATGCTTTGTGGAATTATCACACAAAGAATTATCTTGCATAACCAGATACCATAATAAGAATAGTTACAATTAGAAAGAATAATCTTGAGTCAGATGATCTAAAATATATTTACACTTGACTTGTGATTTTGGAGCTAGTAGTCAAAAGAAGAAAATGTAATAGAGCTGTGCAAAGGATTTACAAGTTTTAGGATGTACATATAAAAAATCATAAAAGAAATCAATATCTCTGGTGGAAGGGATGGGGGAGGGACTTCAAAATGTTTGAACTAGAAAAGGCCCCAAAGTAAAGAAACTAAGATGTAGAATAATTGTACTTAGAAGACCCCAAACATGTCAAAGTATATACATTATTGTCTACTTTTTCCTCTTTAAGGAATTAGGTTAATTATACCTAATAGATATTTGACTGATGAATTAATATGATTATTTTTGCAATAAATATTCTTTTAAGAGGTCCTTTAAAACAACAATAACAATAATAAATGAAGATATGGAGTGTCACTGAAGTCTTAACAATGAGCGCTAATAAATCAATCTGAATTTAGCGTCCAAATAAGGAAATAATGGTATCACATTATAATCAAATGGCACTCCTAGAAGGATACTCTAGCTATGTATACATATTTAAACTGTTCTACGTTACATCAAATTAATTGATAGATTATGTGATTCCCTTGGCTATCAGTCCTCTATTCTTACTGTTTCATTTTAGAGATGAAGAAACTCAGGGCCAGAGTGCTTGAGTGACCTGCCAGATATATCCAGTGTAAAAGGTACTCCAGCTCATATTGAAACCCAGGGCTCCAAACTTCAAATCTGAATTTCTTTCCACTCTAGCTTCTGCTACAGCTACATCTTGGATACATTTATATTTTTAGGTAGCATGCCTTTATTAGCTTTGTTTGGAAGGGAATGTCTTTCACTTGAAAACTGATAAACCATAAATGTTTTGTCTTAAGTTTGAACTTTTAACATTACTTCATTCATTCAATAAAAAGTAGGTAAACATTGGAGGAGATACAAAGACAAAAAAAACAACAACAACAACAACAACAACAACAACAAAAACAAATAAACTTAGCCACTGTAGAACTTACGGGTATTGATCAATAGGATTTCTGATTTCATCAATAAAGTGATTTCCCAATGTCGAAACTCCCTCCACTAACACAGAATTCAATTATTTTAAGTCATTGAAGATGTTTCCTGAGGAATTGCCTGAGACACAAAGGAGAAAATATGCCTAGTAAGTGAACAAGTCAATCAACAAGCATTGATTATGTGGGTACTCTGTGTCAGTCACTGGGCTAAGTGTTCAGAATGCAAATCCAAGTGAAAATAAAGACATTCATGCCCTCAATGAGTTTCCATTTTAATGGAGGAATACAAAATATAAAATAGAACCTGAAAAGACTAAGAGGGGGAGGAAATATCCTGGTTCCGGCATAGCCTCATAGTCTTGAGAATAAGGGATGACTTGTCTGTGTCTTTTTCCCAAATGGGGATTCCAGAAAGAACTCACTAACAGGAGAAGGAACCCACAGGAGCAAAGTGAGGAGACATCCAAGGTTTGGGGAAATTAGGAGAATTAGGTAATCTAGGTCCCTCTGAAAGCAACACCTACTATTCTATCCGGTATGAAACACCATCTCCAATTTTCACATGCAAACATGTGTAATGCAAAATAGCATATTATTATTGCTCCCATATATAGTCAGTTTCTAAATTTTGGCATTTATCTAGATACAAGATATCCTGTATCTGTCCTCTTATCTCCTCTCACATGGCCACCTTACTGATTCAGGTTAGCATCACCCCTTACCAATTGCAATTGCAACAGTCTCTTTACTGAATCTCAAATTTTGTCTTTTCTCCTCTGCCACTTCTTCAAAGTCAACAAAATACCCATCTAATCATGTCACTCTTCTGCTCAAGAACATATAGTGGTTCCTTGGGGCTCTAGACTAAAAGACAAATTCATTTTTATTTTAATATGTAACAACAGTTTTCGCTGACTTACCTTTCCTGGCTTCATTTAAACATCCTCCACCCCATCTACTCTGAATTCCAGACAAATGGCTGAAGTGCTAAATCCCTGGTCAACTGTCTGCAACCTTTCCATCCCTTCTCAGAGTCCCATAACTGGATTCCTTTCTCCCATTGTAATACTTCATTCCAGCTAGTTTCCATCTTCTGTAACTTGGAACTAGGCATTTTTTCTTCCTATGATGTCTCTTGCATAGAATTCCATGGTAGGCAAGCATTTTCCTTGCTTCTAGAGCTTCATTCTGCCAAGTTTTTCCCTGGGGGACTCTTTTGCTTTATTCAATTATTATTCAATAGAATTAGAGAAAACTCTTTAGGTGTAGGATCTGATTTGCGCACACACACACACACACACACATAACAACAGAACTGGCTGCACTATTAATAGATGAAAGCAACAACAACAAAAAGTGCTATCCCTGGAACTCAACATTCCATTTGCTAACAGTGCATTTGAACAGGATCCCTCCCCCTTTCCCCCAATCTTGCCTGGAATACACTCTCTCTTCACCCAACTTCCAAGACTCTCTTGACGTCCTAAGACTCACCTCATTTGCCATTTTCCAACAGAAGCTTTTGATGAGACCCCATCTCCAGGTGTGAGTGCTTTCATCCTCCTCAAATCTTCAGGTCTGTATTCATTTATGAGTTTAATCTGTTCCATGGAATGTGAACTCTTTGGAGATAGATGCATTTTTGTTTGCCTTTTCTCTCTCTATCCATGGTGCTTCATAACATATTTTATAAATAGTGTTTAAAGAATATTTCTAGGATTATATTGGATTGGGATAGGAAACTACAGGGTGCACTTAGTAAATTCCAATGATCATTATTGTGTAGGGGATGACTGTAGGTTAGAGAAAGACTCATATATATTCATTCAATTTGATGACTTAAAGGAAAAAAGAAAAAAAACAACCAACTAATGATTTTCCATGACTTTTTTTAAACTCCTGCCCCCTTATTCTTTTCTCTACTTGATTAAATTATTTACCTTACGACAATAACTGTCTCAGACCATTCAGCCTTAGAAAAGCATACTGTCTTTTGCCTTTCTTTGCATTCTAAGCATTGTATTCCCAGCATTTGTCATGCAGGAAGTACTTAAGAAATAATAGTTGACTGACTGCCTTTAGCCATGAGCATGAAGCTAATCCCTTAATGCAACAAACCTTCAAAAATTTGAAGAGACCCATCTTGTGACACCTGAGTGTTCTTTTCAACATGATAAATATTCCTAGTTCCATGCACTGATCTTCATCTAACATGAAATCAAAAACCCCTTACCACCTTAGATGCCCTCCTATGGGCAAATCATAAATAGTTTCCATAAATTGTGGTATTCATAGCTGACCATAACTGAGCAAATGTTTTCTGACCATGGCAAGTATATTTATATATCATCTACCTAGTATATCTATGATCTGCCAAGTGTATCTATTTTCTACTTAATGCGTCTATGATCTACCTGGACCTGGGCAATATCCTTCTTATAATGTATCTTTTGAACTTCAGATGAAAACTATACTTCAGAGATAAGAAAATTAAACCCACTCACCAAAGAGCTATATGATCCAGGCCAGGGGGCCACACATGTTTAAAAGATGTTATGCTTTTCATATTTATGAAAGTTTAGCTTAATTTGAATAGACTGAGGAGGATAGGCAATTGGCCTTACACATCATTGGCATCAGTAGGGTTGGTACTGGTGACAGCCATATTGCTCTTCCATGCTGGAAATACCCTAAGTATGCCAAGTTGCCCAACCCTATTCAGAAACACTGAGGTGATTATATTACAAGAGAAAAAAGGCTAAGAAGTTGGTTTGGGGTCATCTTAGTTTAGCCATGTGCAAATGAGAAATTTGGTAGCCGATAACTCTGTAGTTCTTAATACGTGCCACAGGTGCTGGGCTAAACACTTGGCAATTTTGATCTTATTTGATCTGCACAACAACTCTGAGAGTTGGATGAATGCTATTATTATCCCTATTTTATAGATGAAGAAATTGAGGCAAACAGATTAAATGATTAGCCCTGAGTCAAACAGTGAGTATTTGAGGTCAGATTGAACTCAGTTCTTCCTGACTCCCAGCCCAGCAATCTATTTTCTGTTCCATTGTGCTGTTCCTTCATGACATCTTACATCACTTCTGGCTCTAAATCTATGATTCTATGATATTGGAATGAAATTTTATCCCATATAAAATTGTTTGTGCGCTCTGGAAGATGTAACTCATGACTTGTTTATAGTAGATCTTAATAAAAGTTTGTTAGGTTGGATTGTGGTTGGAACTGTGAATAGACATCTTGAAACCTGGTCAGGGTTCACAGTGACTCTCAGCTCCTTATAGAGCTCCACACACATTAGTCTCTTTCTTCCAGTTTGCTTTAGTGTCCTATTGATAATTTTCATCATTTTATTGTGTGAATTAAATGGAAAGTGCTCACATAAGTCATTTGTGATAGAATCTCTTTAAAGATGATAATGAATTTTATATCTGAAAACATTCCCCTTTTTATAAATTTTCCTCAGTTTTGGAAATCCCCCCTAAAATCTAATAATGGTTTCTTTCTAAGATGCTTAGCAGTGTTCTAAGTACTAGAGATTGCTCATAATATTTAACATCTGGCACAGATGCTGAGAGATGAGCAACATTTCAAAGTGATTCATCAATCATGATAAAAAAGGGCTTACTGTACCATTTCATAAACTCAAGTGGAACACATTTTACTTTTGATGTTTAGTTAAAATCAGAGGTAGAGGATAAATATAGTGACTCCAATGGTAAAATTACTTCAGTGGTGAGAAAAAAAAAGAAATTCATGTAAAACTTAGAATTATTAACATGCGTCATAAACTCTACTCCCAAAGAAAATATGAGCTAAGTGATAGCATTGTTTGTCTCCTGGAAGCAAAATAAAATTGAATTTAATGCCTTAAAGGCATAAGACAAATCATTTTAAAAATCTTCAAGAATTAAAATGTTAGTCATTTTGTATTCTTAATAGCAATTTTTTGTATTAATGAATAAATAAATGAAAGAATACACGTGCTAAGCTCTGGGTATTAAATACAAAAAGAAAGGAAGGTCCTACCCCAAAGGAGTCTATATCTACACAACTATATGTATGTATATACTTATATTTCTATATGTATGTATATGTATGTATGTGTGTATGTATATGTATATATGTGTGTGTTTATGTACATACACATACATACCTAGAAAATTGGTAGAGTAATAAAGTAATTGATTAACTTTGTTTTCCAAAAAAAATGGCTAGGGACAGAAAGACAAAAGACAAAAAATCTTTGCACTTAAGTAGTATAAAGTCTCCTGAAGCTATGTAACATAGATTAAATGTTTATGTGTGAATATTCCTTGATGATATATTATTAATAGCTAATAATTATATATTATAAATAAACATATTACATATTTTCATATGCATGCTAATTAAAATTAATTTAAAATGGTAAAGAAAATAACAAGAAGAGAGAACAGGAAAGATCTAGTAGAGGGGGTAGCACACTGCTTTGGCTATGGGGAGCAGGGAACCACGCTATTTTCAGTGGTGGCTGTGAAGTCAGAAAACTCTGAGTTTGATTCCTACCTTAGACAACTAGCTCTAGGACCTTAGGTGATTCATTGGAACTCTGCACATGGTACACTACAAAGTGGTCACGATTTGGAGGAGGAGGACAGGGGCTCCCATATTGGCTTTGCCATATAGCACCTGGGTTACCTTATGAAAGTTACTTTAATTTCTCTAGGCTTCAGTTGTGATATCAATATAAAGAAGGGGTTGGAGTCATAGGACAACCATGTTTCTTCCAGTTAGATATTTGTGACTAGAGTTCTTAATCTTTCGTGTTTGCGCGCGCGCGTGTGTGTGTGTGTGTGTGTGTGCATGTGTGTGTGTGTGTGTGTGTGCATGTGTGTGTCAGTGTGTGGGATGGGACCTTTGGCCATTTGGTGAGCCCTTATAGACTCTTTCTCAGAATGATATTTTAAAAGCACAAAATGAAATTCATAAGATTACAGGGGAAACTAATTGTGTTGAAATAGTTCTCAAGATATATTTGAAAAATTTAAGCAGGTCACTGATCTCAGGTTAAGTGTCTCTGATACATCATCTGAGGATAACAGTTTGAAGAAGGAAAGAGTGGCGCAATCTCAAAAAAAGAAAAAATCAGGAATGTAGGAGATGAAATGACAAATATTCAAAGAGATAGAAGGTCAAGATTACTATAATGAAGTATGTAGGTAGAAGTAATACAAAATAATATTTGAAGAGTAGTTGGAAATTGTATTGGAGAGGAATTAAAATGTTAAAAATGTCTGTATTTTGTACCAGTATCAATGGGAAGTAATTTTTCTAAAGGATTACCATGTTCAAATATTAGTTTTGGGAAAATCCTTGTGGAAGCTATGCAAAGAAGGAATTAGATTATGAGATGCTAGGGTCAGAGGTGAAGGAACTAAATGCAAGGTCATCAATGATGCTGCTATTGAAAGAGTTTAGGAGAATCATAATCAACACTTGGCTAGGAGTTGTGCTTAGAAAGGAAGGAGTTCAATGTTATTTTATGAAAGTGAAAACAAAAAGCTTTTGGCAAGTGATTGCATATGCAATACAAAAGAGAGCGAAGAATCAAGCATGATTCTAAGGATATGAAGTTAGTGACTGTAAGGATGGTGTTGCTCTAATCAAAAATAATAACTTCAGGGAAGGGAATAAATTAGGAAAGTTTGTTGTTGTTGTTGTTGATTTTAATATTTTGTTAGTATGAGGATAGCCTTCCTTATCTTTATTGGGTCTGCCTTTTTGTCACATGAGCAGTTCATCTTATCAAGCTACACATTTCATCAGTTAAGTCATTTGAAACATAAATCTGCATTAATAACATGAAGCAGCCTACATATACCTACCAGAAACCCTGGGCAACTTAAAATTTTTTATTTTTCTTTTAAGATTATTGTATTTTGTGATTCAGAGCCATATAGTATGAAGGTATGATCAGGAGAAAACTTTTACCAAAATGAGAGCATTGTAAGGCAGTACACAGGTTTTTGTTTGTTTGTTTTATTTATTTTAAGTACTGAACAATTTCCCAAATCTAATCCAGCGCACTTGCCTTCCTTTACCCCTGCTCAATTTTGGCCTCAGTGTGGCGATCTTTAGTCACTGAATTACACACACACACACACACACACACACACACACACACACACACACATACACACACACATGCATGCACAAACTTATACTTTTCTCTTACCTTCCCAAATCTTTAAATTAATCATACATATTTATGTGTCCATTAAAAGATAAGATTATAGAAATAAATATTAAATCAATATACATGTCTATTTGTATAGCTGATTGTGACAGAACATCATGATTTTGTGTCCACTTTGTTTATCTAGTATGGATGGTCAGACTCACTTCTCTCAAATGGTTGTCAGTTTCATGGAGGAAGTTTGATAATTTTCTGGGACTTGATACAATTTAGTACAATGTATTTAGTAATAAGGTACATTTGGAGAACTTTCTCATCTATAGGCAAGCTTTGTTTTTTGTTTGTGTTTTTTTTTCCTCTTTCATTTAGATTCTGTGTAGCATATCTTCTTAAACCTCATAAACAAGAGCAGCCTGCATTTTTACAGTCTTACAGTCACACAACTGGCTGAGATGTGTGGAGAATATAAAACCCTGCTGTGTCTATTGTTTATTGATTTTCTTAAAAGCATCTGAATTGGTAGAACAAAATGTAGCCCTGAAGGCTCTCCTCAAACATAGTGTCTCCCATGGATTCAAAGTCCCTGATTTAAAAAAACATGGATTTTATCAATACAGAAGTGGTCTTTTAATATACTATTAAAAGATAAATATATGAAAAATATGCTTGATTCCAACTGGATAGTTTGATCATTCTCATAGATGTCTTATCATTTAAATGGCTGAAGCTTGACATTAGCTCTTCCTTTTCTCTTCCCCCCTGCCAAGTTGTTCAGAGACTTAAACAGATGTATAGCTTTAAGGGTTCAGTATTCATTGTTATCTGACTTTAAAGACCCAATACTTCTTCAGAATTGGCAATAGGGAGGTAAGCACAGTAATTTTCCATTAGTGTCTTTCCACGTTAACGTAAACATTCCCAAATTAGACCAACCATTTTTTTTTTTCTTCTTCAAATGTACACTCATCCTATAGATTTTTCTCAGATCCTTCAGGGCTCATGTCTAACAAATGTTATAATAATGTAAAAGACACTCTTTGCACTCCTCATGCTCAGAGAAATCAACAATGTTATTACAAAACAGCTGGTTTAACTACAGGAGAGAATGACAAAGTGGCCTCAGGTACAAAACCACTGAGAAGGGGGCAAGGAAACTAGGAAAATTGCCGGGAGAAAACACTGCGGCAGCTGCACTGGTGGGAAGGTGCCTTAGGATATAAAGAGAGAAGTCTAAATACCAAAAGAAAAAAAAATAATTGATGCTTATGATAGAAAAATGAGCCTAGAGATGCATGTGTTGGTAAGAGATAAGTCTAAGCTAAAGGATAGTAGCCTAGAATCTGGATATTCATTTAGGTTCATATGTGCATACCCATATATATGCATAAATAAACATGTATACAAGTAAACATAATGAAATAAAATATATTTAGTGACTTAGTATTGTACTTAAAGGCATATATGTGCATATATAAACATATTCCTGTGTGAATCTGTACATCACATAGAAACATATCCACATATAAAAATGTGTACATGTGCACATGGTATAAGCACATACCTAGATATATGTACAACCATGTGTATATACCTTTAAGTGAAATGACAATTCATCACTATATCATTATACATACACATATGTCTGTATGTGAAGATAAACTCATATGTATACCCAGCCATACACATAGTTGAATTGGTATTAATGGTTTTATATTTTGCCACATTTGACAGCTTTAGAAAAGTCTAAAAAAAAAAATCTGGATTTCTTAACTATGCTTTTAATATAGGGATTGTGCCAGCATTCACTTTGTGGAATTTGGAGATTTTCTGGCCTCAGATCCTTACTAGTCATGGGACCCCAGGCAATTCTCTTAATCTTGTTCGTCTCAGTTTCCTGAGCCAGAGAGGGAAATGGCAAATCTTTGCTAAGAAAACCTCAGATGGGGTCAAAGAGTTGGACACAATTGAAGAACATAAAGAGCTGAAATGACCAAACACAACTTTGGAGAAAGCAAGCAATGATGAGCATCATCCATTCAGAGGGAGAAATGCAATTTTAAAGGGAATTCAGCTGTGATCTATTAAAGCTGCTACCCCTCCATACCCAAGTGTTCATTTACTTATTTGAAGGATAATTATGTAAAAAAAAAAAAAAAAAACTAATCCACCCAATTCTTAATATAATCAATTTCTAAATCCCACTTCCATCTTTGAAAGTGGAAAAAAAAAAAAACCATAATGTTTAGCATATCCGTCATTTTTTTTTCCCCCTTCCCTAGATAACTGTAGTCAAACACAGGTAGAAATAGGTACAATTGTTTCTTTGCCTGACCTTGTATTGATATTGTGGATATTTTCTAGATATTTAATGTATAGATTATCTCTCCAGATAGAATGCATACTCTTTGAGGGTAGGGACCTTTATATATGTTGTTGTTATTTAATCATTTCAGTCATGTCTGAATATTCATGACCTCATTTGGAGTTTTCTTGGCAAAGATACTCAAGTGATTTGCCATTTTCTTCTCTAGCTCATTTTACAGATGAGAAACTGAGGTAAAGAGAGTTAAGTGACTTACCAAGAGTCACACAATTAGGAAGTATCTAAGGCCATATTTGTACTCCGGAAGATAAGTCTTCCTGACTTCAGGCCCCAGACTTTATTTACTGTGCCACCTAGCTATCCCTGTATTCATAAACCAAGTATATAACATTGTGACTTGGCACTACTTAACAAGTGCTTATTGATAAAAGATAGAAATATGAATCACTCAGGGATCACCAGAGATTGACCTTCTTTGACTTATTGTCTCTCATTTTTTTTGTTGATCCCGACCTTTGAATTCATCAGGGAAGGGAACTCCCAGTACAGAAACATCCTCTACTGATGCAAATCTGTAATACTCCAAGAACTTATAGCCTTAGGGAATTGTCCTTAAGCACTGAGAGTTTATTTATTAAGTTATTTATTACCTAACTCATATAGCTGGAATGTATTAGACTTGCAGTGGTTGTCAACCTCTGGGTAATGAACCCCTTTTGGTGTCGAACAACCCTTTCACAGGGGTTACCTAAGATAATAGGAAAACACATATTTCTGATGGTCTTAGGAACCGAGACACCACTCCTCTATCCATCTCCAGGGGGGTCCACCCACATGCAGATATGCCCACATATGAGTATTAAAGGGTTGCGGCATTAGGAAGGTTGAGAACCACTGGATTAGAGGAATGCCTTGAATTTAGTTCATACTAAGTCCCAAACCACTAGGTCCCAGAAACTATCCTCTATCCCTTAATTTGAGATAATTAAATTGACGTTCTAAAACAAAACTAAAGAGTGATCATTGTTTGGGAGCTATATAGCTGGCAGGAGAGTGATCTGGGGAGGATGAGGTATGTTACTGTTCATGTTCCTTTTGACAACTTCACTTCTGCTCCACCTGCACATAGGAAGAGTGTATAAAGTTCTAAGTAAACCTGTAACCTTACCTTCTCCTAAACTTGTTTCTCATTCCTTTTCTTACCAATAATTTTAGAATTAGGGGGAAATGACTTACTTCATTTACTTCCTAAAACTAAGTGGTGCTCCACTGAAAGTCTGTTCTATTGCTTGATTATGACATGGACATGATCCACTATTCTTAAAGGTTATGGCAGCAGGGAACAAGATAGACTCAAAATCTACTATCCATGAAACAGTCTAGTTAACATTGGGCTAAACTCTTGAGGAGCTAAGGCATTGCATGTCAAAATAGGGTTGCCCTTCCTAGAGTCACAAAGACTTGAATTTAGATAGGTCCTCGGACTGTACTAGCTGCATGACTTTGGGCAAGTCACCTAATCTCAATGTGTCTCAGTTTCCTCATCTCCAAATAAGGATAACAATAGTACTTACCTCCCAAGGTTGTTGTGATGATCAAAAGAGGTAACATTTATAAAATGATCCCAATGCCTGGCATATCATAGGCACTTAACAAATGATTTTTTTTCCCATTCTTTCCTTCCTTCCTTCCTTCCTTTCTTCCCTTGTTCCTTCCTTCCTTCATCCCACCTTTCCTTCCTTCATCCCACCCTTCCTTTCTTCCTTCACTCTTTCCTTCCAACCTCAGAAGCTACTTTAGCCATTATGTCTCAAAAGTCTTCTTTTGCTGCCAACTGTCTTTGTCAACATGTCACAAAAGCCTTCTCACCCAAGAATACCCCTCCACCCTTGTATCCTTTTCCCTGACTATTTCTTCCCAGGATCTCTCTTTTAAGGAAGGGGTCCCAGGTCAGCTAGGTTCACTCCTTGGTTCCTCTCTAGGTACCTCTCAAGTCTCTGGACTTCTTTATCCTCTATTCTCACTGTGAAGTTACCTACACCACTCCCTATTCTTCTTACTGTGTTTTCCACCATTAGAATATAAATCACTTCAGAATGGTGGCTGTCTTTCTTTTTACTTCCATCTATCTCCGGTATTTAACACAGGTTCTGGTATATGGGATACAGTAAGTACTTGCTGACTTTACATAAATAGACCTGTGTCTGACATTTCTAGAATGAATACACATACTCACACCTTCTACTTACGAAACTTTGGTCTTGAAGCACATTGAAGAATTGAAAGCATTGTGACAACCCACCAGTAACCTCAGACCTTGTCAAATCACCAAGCATTAATTAAGTACTATATACTTTAAGTACTATGTACTTAAAACTGGAATGAAGAAGAGAAATGGGAAACAATTTCCAGAGTCCTAAATGCTACCTGAAGAGAAATGAAGACATTCCTCATCTGGGTGTCCATCTTAAAACTGAGATTAGGGAGGAAACTAGTTTATCAGAAGCAGAAGTCACAGGTATGAATGGTATTTACAATATGTGAAGTAGTCTAAAGTGGAGGGAACTTCTAGGGAGAAAAGATTCTCCTTTATCATTAATAAAGTTGAAAACAGGATCGCAGAGTGAAGTTTGGGGAGTCAGAATACATGTTATTAGTTACCTAATGATAGTAATTCCCTTAATACAACTTCTGATCCAGTGAAAACAATATTGATTTTAGAGCTAGGAAACATTATTTAAATTTCTTCTTGGCTACCAGGTACATATGATTGTAATGATAATGGGATTGGAAGATCTCCCATGCCCCTTCAACTTGCTGCCATAGCAGGAAGAGGTGGAGCAAGAGAGAAAGCTGGAGCTAAGCTAGCATTTTTTGCCTTGGTAACTGGAAGCAGCGGCAGTGACAGCGGCTGTGACTCAAACTTCTTTCTTGTTGAGC
>CM053586.1:323154181-323172373 GCA_028646515.1 Pseudochirops corinnae
GTTGGCTTTGACTTTCTGGTTTTGGGACTCAGTTTTCTGATATTTAAATAAATGTTCTATCTATATTTCTCATGTACAGAGCCTGTTACATTTTGTTATTAATAACTATATCAGCATACTTATAGTTACTGTAGGCATTGTGAATACTGCATTGTTGATACAATGATGTACTTAATACAACCTATATGACTTTTGTCATGATATGAATATGACAAGATCCTCAAAAGAGGGGGACCTAGAATTAAAACTGCCAAAAGGAGAGCAGGAGTGACACTAGCACTTCTTAGATCACTCTCTCACAACTACCAAGTAAACAAGTGATGTCAAAAAGCATTCATTAAGTGCTTATCGCACGCCAGACATTGTGTTAAATCCTGAGAGTACAAAGAATGGCAAAAATGCAACTCTTGCCTTCAAGGAGCTCATAACGTAATGAAGGATACAGCATGTTAAAAAAAAAAAAACATGAATTTACTTGCATACAAGACATATATGATGGGGTGCAGACTCTGGGAATCCCCTTGAACTCTCTCTGATGCTTCCTACTGCTTCTGGCCTTTGCCTAAGGCCATTAACCTTTCACTATCGCTAGGACTTACCCTTAACCTAGACTAGCCTTCCATTGTCTGTCATCTCCAGGTAGCCTTCAGCTATTTTCCACCCTTAATCCCATTCTTAGAGTTGGACCTCAGGCCCATCACAATCCTCCCTAGACTCGTCCTGAAGACCTTCTCCAGACCCCTCATCTAGACCAACCCCTAGCTCCATCCCACCATCTTTCTGTATATAAGATCCATCTTGCCTCCATGAAGTGGATGAGATTCAATCTAGCTCAGACTCAGTCTGTGTCAGATTGTTCTGTCCTGCTTGTCAATATAAGTGTCACAAATACTTAGGCTCCTTATAAGTCTACCCATTATGATGAATCTTTAATAAACTTTCCTTTAATTTGACTGAGGGAAGGCTTGAGTTAAATTCATTTGGCAGGACACAGCATGTTGGTATTTTGGGGTCTCAAGCACCTCTAACCTCCAAACCTCTACAGCATACACTGTGAAGGAAAGGTAATTCTAGAAGAAAGATACTAGAAATGTGTCTAAGATGCGGGGAGGGGTAGTAGCTGGAGTAGCCAGTAGCTGGAGCCAAGGAAGGATAGTGAATATTTAAAAAGCATGGATTGTGGAGATTGAGCATTGCATTAAAGAAACAGCAAAAAGGGCAATGTCACCACTGGAGTCCACCCATTAACTTATATTTAACATATAGAAATTGGTCTTAAACATTAAATAGTAGGGGTTAATTAGAGAGTCGATGTGATCATGGTTCATAGAGTTAGAGATGGCAAGAGCTATAGAGATAAAAGAAAACACAACCCTTTTATTTTATAGATGAAGTAACTGAGGTACAAAGATGTACAGTGACTTGCTCAGGATCATACATGTCAGGTGTGGTTTGAACCATTGTATTCTTGACTTCAAATTCAATACATTTTCCCCTCTCTGTAATACTATGCCTCATGACTTATAAATTAGGTAAATAGGTAGAAATCACATATTTTATATTTGACAAGTATGTCTATGATCATCTCTATATCATGTGCATATGACATTGACAAGATGCTGTCCTACTCTGTGTTTGACTATCCTCATCTTTAAAATGACAAGATCAAATTTTTTTAGTTCCAAGTACCCTGTTTTTTCTCTAAATTCTATTCATGCATATACAGATATTATATATATATATATATATATATATATATATATATATATATATATATATATATGTGTGTGTGTGTGTGTGTGTGTGTGTGTGAGTGTGTGTGTGTGAGTGTGTGTGTGTGTATAAGCATATATATGCATGTCTACACACATGTATATACAAAGACACATGAATTCTGTCTATATTCATATCTATCTGCAAACCATATTGTATGTGTACATATGCATAAATATACTTTACACTTAGGGCATATGTTCATATTGCATAGTATGCATATACATAATGTTATATTTTTATGCATATATTTACAGGATTTAGGGGAGAACAAGAGTACTTTTAACTGAGACAAATTCCTCCCTCTCTCATGTATACATATCATCTAGGTATTTGCTTGTGTAAGTACATATATTTATATGTGTACATATATACATATATTTAAATATATATTTAAAATGATCACATCAACACCTTTTTTCAGGTATAGCATGCATCATGAAATCTTTCCTATTTTTAATAGGGTTTTTTATTTCAACTTCAGAAGGTGTAGAGTTAAAAAAGGAAAAAATGCTGCGGATTTTATTTCCTTTGCCATCCACAGGTTGACATGTCAGTTTTAGCCTTTTTGTAACTTTTGTGACTAATAATATCACAGAGTGGCCTTGGGAAAAATGATTCCATCAAATATCTGAGCAAGTGAAATAAAAGAAGAGGAACCTTAAAAACAGATGTACGTTCCTTTGGATCTTTTGTGTTCTACTTAATGGCTTTTGAAGTTTAAAGAATTAAAGTTTGCAAAAAGAAAAATTTCCTGAAAGTGATGCCATGACTTCAAAAATCACATGCTGATTTTACATTTTCTTTTAATCCAAATCATAGCTTGCGAAGGTGTAATTTTGTTATCAGTGTTTCTTATCAAATGCTATTAGGGGAAAGGAAATCTCTTTTCAATAAATGAAGGACCAGGATAATAAATATAAAATGCACAGTTCATATTGTCTCTTTTTTTGTAATTATATCTCTTTTTAATTCATCAAATTTAGTTAAAAAATTTTTCTGTGTGAGTGTAATGGCAATTAATTAAAATTTGAAGACTCCTTTTTGTTATATCAAGTAAGCAGGTACTTAGCCCTTAGTCTAAGGTCTAAGTACCTCTGTGAAAGAAACAGAAGGTGTGAACTCTGACTTCTGTTGCTGACATAACAGGAAGGGGTTGGCTGAGAGAGGAAGCCAGTGTGTGTGTGTGTGTGTGTGTGTGTGTGTGTGTAAGAAGAGGCACAGAGAGACACAGTCAGAATCAATAATTTTTACTCCTGGTGGAGGAAGCAGAATTGTCCCAGCATCTGAGATCTGGGCTGCTTACTGGACTGAGAACTGAGTTGGAGTTTTCCTTCAGACCAGGATCTGGTGAAAGCTGAGGTTTCTTCTGGGTCCTAAGACCAGCCAAACTGCTGGAGGACTGAAGAAGCATGACCAGGATGCTAAGATTTTGTTTGTTTGTGGCTTGGTTGATCCTTGAGTTCCTGGCAACAGAAACTGTGAAGGTTTTAAGATGTGCTGGACCCTGTGAACTTCAGTGTATGCCAGGAACTGCCTTGGGAACTGGACAAGGACCTGGGAGCTGTCTACCTCTGAATCCAGGTGACTGTTTGGTAGATTCAGATAGGATCTGGGACCACGGAAGGGTATCCAGGGAATCTTAGAGACCACCCTGAGTCAAGATGAAGAAAAGTCCTCCCCTTGGATATTGAATGGGTGATGAAATTGAAGTTTACTAGACACCTAGGGGTGGAGGGTTTGTGTAATTTTCTAATGATTGTATTTAGTTATTAATGATACCTAGTGATTGATTGCTAGATAAGTGACTGATTAAGTTAATCTATAATTGTCCCAGGAGTGGAAGAATGACTTGTATTGTGAAATGATTGAATGATTAAATAAGGAGGGTTTCCCCCCTTAGGGACACCAGATGATTTTTTTGTTGTTGTTCTTTGTTCTAAATACTGGGAACACTTTGGTGAAAACTATGTGGCCATTCTAATGTTAAGCTGTTGTGAACACTATATTGTGATTTTCTGTGATAAGATGTGATGTTGTGAATCTTTTATTGTGATTTGTTGTGAATGTTTGCCTTGATTTGTTATGGAATAAATGGAGCGTTGACTATAATGTGTAATTAGAACTTTATAAGCTGTTTACAATACCATTGTTTTGGGAAGCTGCTCTTGCATGGCATTACAGTGAGGCACTGTACAATGTGCTGGAGATGCAAAGACAAACTTGAACCAGCTCTCACTCTCAAAGAATCATAGATTTAGACGTAGAAGGGACCATTTTTGTTCAGTTGTTTCAGTTGTATCTGACTCTTTATGACCCCAATTGAAGTTTTCCTGCAGAGATACTAGAGTGGTTTGCCATTGCCTTCTCCAGTTCATCTGACAGATGAGGAAACTGAAGCAAACAGGATTAAGTGTCTCATTCAGGTTCACATATCTAGAAAGTGTCTGAGGCCAGATTTGAACTTTGGTCTTCTTAACTCCAGGGACAGAGCTTTCTCCACTATGCAACTTAGTAGTCTAGTAGTGACTTTAGATACCATGGAATCCAATCTTTAATCTTACAGATGAGTAGACTGAAGCACAAGAGGTTAAATAACAAACCTTAGGTCACATAGCAATGATGGCAAGATTTGAATCTATAATGGCAAGCAAAGAAGTATTTTAAGCTATGTTTTATTTAGCATCTTGTTTCAGTTCAAGTTTCTTCTAAGCCTTGCCCATGACTACATCAAGTCTTTGTTGAGAAGCAGAACTTGTGAACTCCACAACTTGTGAATCCTAGAACTTGTGAACTCCTGTTGCTGATACAACAGGAAGGGAAGGAGCTAATGACCATATATAAGGAGAGATCCAGGCTGAAGAGAGCAGAATGGAAAAGAGAGAAGAACTGAGAACTGAGCATAACTGAGAAGAACTGAGAAGAGAATTGAGAAGAACTGAGCAGTACTGAGAAGGACAAAAGAGAACTCTTGTGATAGCAGAGTCAAGAAGGAGAAAACTTTGTGGCATTCTGGTACTCTGTTTGTCTGTGCTATCTATGTTGATGTTTGTTCATGATACTTTGTACAGAAGCCCTGGGACTTTACTGGAAACCTTGAAAGAGGATTTTCTGATTATCTGTTTATAAAAGTCATGGAGGAGGGTTTCAGAGGTCCTGGGACTTTACTGATGATTTGTGTTGACCTGTTGGACCTTGTTTGTGGGTCTGTGTTGATTTCACAGCCAGATAGTGAATTGATGATGGTCCCAGCAATATGGATAAATGTTATTTTGGCTCTGTTAAGCTTTGTCTTCCCAGAAACAGAAATTGTGAAGGACTTGAGGTGGATTAGATACTATGAACTTCAGTGGGGAATGGGGACTGGATGAGGAACTGGACAAAGAGCTGGACAGGCAGCTGGACAAGTTGCTAAGAGCTGCCTGCCTTTGAATCCAGGTGACAGTTGAGTAGATTCAGGCAGGAGCTGGGATCATGGAAGATGAACAATGGAAGCTAAGAATCAGCCTAGAGTCAAGATGGAAATACCTCCCCTTGGATATTTAATGTAAACTGAGAAGATCTTGATTTACTGTGGCCTAGGGCTGGGAGGACTTTGAATTCTGTATTCTGTACCTTGTGAGGATGATTGAATTAAGGATGATTGGAAACTAATTTCTATTTGAGAAGAAAGAAGCCTTTTTGACTGAGAGATTAAGACACTGTGACCTAGGGGTAGAGAACTTAGAACTTTTGTTGTTTGTGTCCATTAAGGAGACTTGCCTTCTTAAGGATGATTGAATTAAGTTCTTACTGAATGACATCTTTTGCTTAAAACCATGTGACCACTTTGGTGAAAACTATGTGACCATTTTAGTGTTATGTCATGACATTGTGAATGCTGTACTTTGGTTTCTGTGAATAATTTCTCTCAGTTTATTACTGAATAGAGAGTTCATTATACTTACGTAATCAGAACCTTGAAGCTTTTCACAGAAGCAGTCTTCTGGAAAGCTGCTCACGCTTGGCTTTACAATGTTCAAACTATATATAGAATATATAGGAAATACTCAATACTGGGAAAGCACTAGAGTTAAGAAGGATTAGGGTGTCTTCCTCTAGAAAGTATGAGTTTGGTTAGAACTTGAAGAAAGTTAGGAAAGCCAAGACTTAGAAGTGAAGAGGAAAAGACATTTCAGGAACAAAGGACAGTCAGAGAAAATTTTGTAAGCCAAGAGATAAGTACATAGAGTCAGAGGTAAAATGACTTTTTGTACAAGATAACATATTAAACAAGAAGCAGAGATGACTCTTGAACTCAGATCCTCAGATGATACAGCCAGTATTCTTTCCATGGTTCTTTGTTTCATTGTCCATTTTGAAGTATTAGGCCCTGGTCTGAAAGGTCAAGTATGTATACTGAGGCTCTTTGGTGTTGCTAGAAGATTTTTAGAGATGCAGGGTGGGGTGGTGGGAAGAACACTTGTCTGTGAGTTAGGATACCTAAACCTAGTTTAATAATGCTTATTATAATACATACACACATACATGCATGCAGGCATATGTATTATATATACCTATATATGTATATATATATGTGTATGTATGTATGTATGTATGTAATACTTATTATAAATTGATTGACACTAAGGGCCATTCAGTCTGACCTGTCATGGTTCTGAAGGATAATCCTCTCTATATCATATCCAAAAAAACTTCCATCTATATTTTGCTTAAAAACATTCAATGAGAATGATTTCACTACCTGTCAAAGCAGGCCTTTTCACTCTTAGAGAAGTCTGATGGCTATGGTGTCTGTTCCCTTAAATCAGTAAATCATTCAATGTACAATCCTCTGCTAAACACAAAGCATATTTCCAGGAACTTTGTTAAGCAATGTGAAAACAAAGAAAAAGTAAATAATTTCAGCCCTCAGGGAGTTTACATTTGAACAGGGATCAATCAACTCTAAATTTGCTTTACAAATTTCACTTGTTACTCCTACTTCTTCCCAATAGGGAAAGCAAAACAAGTCTAGTGCTTTTCCCATCAACCAGTCCTTTATATTTGAAGTCAACTACCACACCACAAGAGTAGCTGGGTGGTGCAGAGGATAGAGTACAAGTTCTGGAGTCAGGAAAATTCATCTTCATGAGTTCAAATCTGGTCTCAGATACTTATTTATCTATGTGACCCTGGGCAAGTCACTTAACCCTGTTTGCCTCAGTTTCTTCATCTATACAATGAGCTGAAGAAGGGAATGACAAGCCACTCCAATATCCTTGCCAAGAAAATCCTAAATGGGCTCATAAAGAGTTAGACGTGACTGAACAACAACAATAAATCATGCCATATCCCTATATGTTTTCTTTTCCAGAAAATTTTCTTTGATTACTTTTGAAATAATTGGAATTAATTGACTGGTCCAAGGTCACACAGCTAGTAAGTGTCTGAGGCCACATTTGAACTCAGATACTTTTGCCTTCAGGTCCAGTTCTACTATTGTGTCAACCACCTGCCCCATGATTTGTTCTTTATTCTTCCTTATCATTCATGTAGGGGAATATGGTAAATAGTGTTGGACCTGAAGTCAGGAAGATCTGTGTTCAAGTCCTTCATCAAACAATTATTAGCTGTATTAGTCTTTGCAATTCCAATAACATGTCTTTATCTATAGGATAACACCTTCCTCATAAGATTGTTGTGAGGATAAAGTGAGATAACTTAGGTAACCCATGTGATTTGCAAACATTAAAGCACTCTATAAATGCTGAATATTATTAATATTTTTCAAAATTTCCTTCCATAGACATTTATTAATAATTAATCCTACCCTTCTCTCTTTAGTTCAATGTACTAGAAATGAAGAGTGATGAAAATCTAAATAGGACATGCCCTTCCTCCCATCATTTCCAAGAAGCTTTCTTCCATATCCCTCATACTTAAATCTGAATTTTCATTATCTGTCATCAAGAGAAAAGGGAAAGAGCTAGTTTCCATCATCCGTGTAAGACCTCATGTGCTGGAATACCATTATTAAGTTCTTCTTCAGACTTCTTTTCTCCAGGCTAAATAATTTCCAGTTCCTCTAACCTTGTTTCACAGTTATTACTTAAACGGTTTAATATCCCTGTGGCTCTCCCCTGGACACTCTCAACATTTTTTCCCCTCATTTCCCATAGGTTGTAAAGTCAGAATGAGATAGGGGGCCACAGCCAGAAAAAAGGTTTGAGCATAATCCCCAGACTGCACTGCTTTGTCAGACAAGGACAAGAGCCATTGGGATGGTCTGCTCTTGAACTTTGAGGTTTGCTGTACACAAAGCTCTGAAAATTGAATGATCAATAACTCTCTCAATTTCCTTCAGAAGAGTTCAGTGTAAGTAAATTTGTCAGTCTTTTAAGTTACCAAGATTCAACCAGTAGACTGATGTATAGCAAAAGCTGAGGAATGAAGCTACTGTACTTTTGACAAAACTTTGGGATAGAAATGGGGGGAGGGAAATATTTAGCAGATTTTTACTGAGCACCTACTTTTTGCACTACTATATGTTATAGCTGAGTAGGATGAAAGACGGGAAGATACCAGATCCCTCTCTCCTTGAAAAATAAACAATTTAATTAAGAAAATAAGCCAGATACATATGAGACAACTAGCACATTTATCATAGATTGGATTTGGGACTGCAAAAACATTAGCAATGGATTAGTCTGACTCCTTCATTGTATACCTGAAGCCCCAAAATGGAACTGAGTAACCCAAGGTCATATTGGAAAGTGAGTAAATAGCAGATTTCAAATTTAAACTCATATCCTATCATAGGCTCTTGTCAATAGTAGAAACTTAAGAAAAGGATGTTCACAGGTTCACAGATTTAAAAGTAGAATGGGACATCATAACAAGCCCAATGGTCATCATCATTGTAGATTGCATGTATATGACAACTAAAAGTTTGAAAAGTTAAATTTATAAATTTTAATTTAAAAATTAAAAACATCATTTCATTTTATCCTCAGAACAACCCTAAAACCTACACCTAAAGGGTAGGTGCTATTTTTTCTCCATTGTGCAGATAAGAAAACCAATGTGGATAAAGGATAAATGACTTTCCCAAGATCCTTCAAGTAATGAGTGTCTGAGAGAGGATTTGAACTCAGGTCTTCCTGATATCAACTTCAATACTCTATCCACTCTGCCACCCAGCTAACATGAGTAATTCAATATGATGAATATGGGGTCCAGAGAGATTGGCTTGCTCAAAGCAACACAGGTAATAGTTGGTGGTAGCACTCAGATTTACTCCTTGATTCTCTACTCCAATCCCAGAATGCTTTCCATGTAGTGATTTTATGGATTAAGCTTACATTTAAGTGTTACATATATTGATGTACTTAGGTGACCTCCTGGTTCATTTTATTGAATTGCTTCCATTTAAAATCACCTTCCTTCCTCATTAGGCACAAGGTATAGCTCTTAGAGAAAGGAGGAAGAAAGATAGCTTTTAATATGGAGGGGGTATAAAATATATCTATATGTTTTTCAAAATAAAGAATCTGTTAAAGCCCAAAAGGACCATGGGCTGAATGATGTTATCAGTGTTTGAACATTCTATATTTATGAGGACCTTTAACAAAAGTACTGAAATATGGTGGTTGGAATCATTTGATGCAAAGAACCTCCTCTCTCATTGCAACTAACCATCGTATGCTATTCCAGGAACTAGGCCTTCATTACAACGGCTTCATCCATGCTCAGCTAATTCTCTAAATGTCTCTTTGAAGGGACTTCTGAATTCAGGCAGAACTCCGAACTCAGATTGACTAACAATAACACCAAGATATCAAAATGAAAAGTAATTCTTAAAAGTGACAACAGCAACAAAAAGATAACATCATAGGCATGCTTTATTGTTTTCATATATAATTTTGATCTATAAAGATCCAATAGTCGCTTTAGCTGATCCTTACATCTCACTATTGGTTAAACATTGGAAGAGAGATCAACAAAATTTTCTTATTGTTACAATGACTTCTTTGAGGTATCATTAGAAATCAAACAAGTTAATCTTTGTAGTCATAAATCATGGATTAATGATATCTCAGATTTTTCTGGACATCACACATTTATAACTGTAGAGTCCCAAGATTAACCAAGATGTAGCCAATCTGTATTCCCTGACTTGTCTTTACAATAAGTATAAGGAAATTGGAGGCAATTTGAGGACTGCAAAATTCTTGATAAATGCTTCACCACAATAATCAGGACCCACAAGCTAGTAAATAAAATTTACCTATGTGATATCAGAGTTTAAATGCTGACTTTATGAAGGGCCATTAAGAACAAACATCAGGTATGCATGATGTGGTGCAAAATTGATTTATTAACAAAACCTTTCTCCATTTTAAGATGAAAATCATGACCAAAATTGTCTTCACATAAATATTTTTAGGGAATGATTCTATTGTGTTTCTGAAATACAAATTATAATAACAGTTTTATGAGCTGTCATAAAATATTTATTGTACAAACTCAACTTTTATGATTCATAATAAAATATTTTGCTAAATATAATATGTAAACCTTATACAGTAAGATGAAAACTAAGTATATATTATCTCCATACTTAATCTCAACTTTTTTATGTGGAACTTCCAAATGTATGTCACAACATATCAAAAATACTTTTGTTAAAAAGATTTCCTTTTTTTTCTGAACCCATAAAATGGTATGTATTGTGCAATAAATATACATAGACACTGGTTAGCTTTGCTGGCTATATGTTATATTTGAGAAACATATTTGGTGCAGTCTCTGAATCTGCACATGAGCAATGAAAAGTTTTATATTTTCAAAATGACAGCAGAGAGAATTTCACACCTCTCATAATTTTCTCTCTCACATCTCTGATGAGACAATTGTTGTGTTCATTAAAATGAATAATTTTGTGTTGAATGCTGTGAGTGACACTATCATCTATTACCTAGATATGTATTGAAAAGAAATCATCCAAAGTCACCCATGCTGCCCTCCTTTGTGTCTTTCTTTATTTTTTTCTTTCAGAAAAACAGATGCAGAGAGCACAGTGAGAGTTAGGCCACAGAATAGTCTAGGTTATGAAACTCTATTTAATTGTTATGTCAAAAAAGAGCTGTGCAATCAAGATAATGAAAAAAAGATGATATTTCAAAGCGGGTGCATTTGTGAATTCCTTGCAATATATGAAATATTGCCATTTGGGCTCACTAGACAGGAAACTTCACAGGTGATTTTCATTTCAGTGGGATCAATAGCAAAGCTATAATGCTAATACATGAATGTTCAGTTGATTCCAACAAATGGGAGAAAAAATTTGTGCAGGAACATAAGGCCAAGTACACAAAGAATAATGTCATAATAATATCACCATTTTAGTTTGCCCAACATTTTGCAATACTTTTTCTTATACCAGATGGAATTGCTTCTCATACTTAACCCAGTTCATTCTAATAGCACCAAAACTCCCCCAATTTCAATGACCACATGTCCAATGACTAGTCCTCCAATTCCCTTTTGATCTAGGATGAAATCCTCAATTTATGTTTTTAAATCCCTTCATAATCTGGCCTTTTGCTCTCTTTCTAGTCTTCTTATACCACATGTACTCTGCAATCTGTTGACACAGGTTTTCTTTCTGCTCCTTTAAAATAATACTCCATCTCCCGAATTCTGATATTTTCACTAGCAATCTTCCATACTTGGAAATCTTTCCCTCCTCATCTCTACCTCTTAGTTTCCTCAGGTTCCAAGTCTCAGTTAAATTTGAACTGTCTTTAAGAAGCCATCCTGATCCTTCTTTTTTTTTTTTTTTTTTTGCTTTTCTTTTGGAGGGAGGAAGGCAGGGTAATTGGAGTTAAGTGACTTGCCCAAGGTCACATGGCTTGTGTTAAGTGTCTGAGGCTGGATTTGAACTCAGGTCTTCCTGACTTGAGGGTGCTCTATTCACTGCACCATCTAGTCCCCCCATTTCTGATCCTTCTTAATCTTACTGTCTCTCCTCCAATACTACTCACAATTTATGCTATAACTACATTGTTTGTATACAGGTTGTTTGTACATTGTCTCTTCCAAAATACTCTGAGCTCCTTAAGAGTAAAGGGTTGTTTTTGCTTGTTGGTTTGGTTTGGTTGGTTTGTTTGTCATCTGGCTCTTTCTTTTTACCCTGATGTTTAACACAGTTCCTGGTATATAATGGGTGCTTAATAAATGCTAATTGACTAACAGACCATTAAACACAAATCAAGACTTCTATGTCAAAGAAAACCTGCTTTAGAGTCAGAAGACCTTGCTCAAATCCTAACTCTACCCATTACCTCTTAAGTCAAATGCGGCTAGTCATATTCCTTCTTTCAGTCACAGTTTCCCCATGTATAAAATTAAGACATTAAATTACATTATATGTAAAAAGCCCTCTAAGTCTAAATTTGGATGATTCTGTGATTCTATGAAGTCTTGCTGCTGACATTTATTAGTTATAATCTTAGGCAAATCCCTCACCTCTCTGATCCTCAATTTTCTTAGCTGTAAAATGGAAAGAATAGTGTTAAATAACTCATAGCATTATTATGAAGAACAAATGTAAATTATCATGGGAATCACGTTTTAAAGCATTCCACAAATATAAATTTGAGATTATGTGTATTTATATAGCCAATGTCTAATTAGAACACTGGAAGCTCCTTAAAGCTTTAGATTATATCATTTTTTGCATTTGTTTCACCAGTACCTAGACCTTCATGATTAATTCAAGGCACGTAAACAATGGGAACAAAGGACACAACATTCAATATTGTAATCAAGACCCCAAACATTTGAAGTTGGGACAAAGAAAAATAACACAAATCTGTCCCGTATCTCTATATCTCTACATCTATCTATCTATCTATCTATCTATCTATCTATCTATCTATCTATCTGTCTGTCTGTCTGTCTGTCTGTCTGTCTATCTGTCTGTCTGTCTATCCATCCAATCTATCATCTATCTAAGTGTATGTTCATTTTCAATGGAAATTTTGGAATTATTATGATTTCTAAGTATATATTTAGTCAAACTCTGCAATCTAAGAGTCAGAGTTTGGAGTGTTCTGATTCTGAGAGGGACGTTTTCTATTCTTTGCCCAGTAATATATCCCCTTGATAATGACACAAGGGTATGAGTTTTCTACCCTTCTGTCAATCCTGAGGCAATGCTATTTTTCCCCACATTACAAAGAAAGAAATGAAGAAAATATGTAACTGTGGCATTTTATTCTGATCCACATCAGAGACAATGTAGACCTATTGGGTTCTATGTGGAAGATTGTTTGAATTAAAGCACCATTACAACAAATAAACTCTCATTATGCTCTACTTAACAATAATTTTGCACAACTTATTTTAAGGTTGCTAAACACTCTTAATTTCCCTTTTACTCATTTAGAGAAAGAGATTAATCACAGAGTAGAAGTATAATTACAAGATAAAATTCCCCTTATTAAGAGATATAATATGTCAAATTGTAAACTAGCACATGTTTTCAGTACATCTGGTACTCACTGAAATAATTTCTTCTCATGAAATATTGTTTTTATCATTACCTTCAAGTCTATTAAAGTTTTAAAAAGTTCTACCCACTACTAATAACAAAGGATGTCTTTAACCATGTTCTGCTTTCAAATACAAAATTTTTAACGTAAAAAATGAGAGGTTAGATCTGAAATGGAGTCTATTCATTCCACAAAGTAGGAAACTGAGGTTCATTAAGGTTAAGTTCATTACTTAAGTTCATTACATACATTCTCTTACTAAAAGTGGGACGCTGGAACCCATGTCCCTAGACTAGAAGTCACACATGCATTCTATTAAAAGACAAGATATGAATCTTTTTCTTGGCTTTTAATTTATGTCTGGGGCTTCTAGGTGGCACAATTGATAAAGCACTAGGCCTGGAGTCAGGAAGATCTGAGTTCAGATCAAACACTTACTAGCTGTGTGATCTTGGACAAGTCAATGAACCCAGTTTGCTTCATTTTCCACATCTGTAAAATAAACTGGAGAAGGAAATGACAAACCCCTCCAGCGGTGCAAAGAAAACCCCAAATGGGGTCATGAAGAGTTGGACTTGATTGAAATGACTGAGCAACAACAAATTTACATGTGCCCTTTCAAATTCAAACTCTTTAGTATTTGGTCAACGTACCAGTAACTACACTGTTAAGTTGACTAAGTTGCTAAGTTGGCAAATTGCTAAAACTACTTTCTGCATCAATTACCTCAATTTACACATCAGTTTTAATTTCCCCAGGAAATTTACTTTAATTGTAGGAACAAGAGCGCAAAGAGCATAATCTTGATAGGATTAATGTTTTGAGGGCTAGTTTTCCCAAAAAAAATGTCTCCTGTGACAATACTCCAAAATTTAGAAGTAGTAAGTCTTCAAGTAAGTATTTTGTAAAATTATTTAATATTTTATTTTTCCCAATTACATGTAAAAACAATTATAGCATTCTTTTATTTTTCAAATTTTGAGTTCCAAATTCTCTCTTCCATCTCATTGAGAAGGGAAACAATTTAACAGTCAATGTAATTTGTAGTCATGCAAAACACATTTCTATGTAAGTCATTCTATGAAAGAAAAGAAAAGAAAGTGAAGGAAAAAAGCATCTTTGATCTGCATTCAGGCTGTATTAGTTCTTTCTCTGGAGATGGAGAGCACCCTTCATGCTAAGTCTTACAAATTTCTCTTGGGTCATTATGTTGCTGAGAATAGCTAAGTCATGTATAGCAGATTATCATAAAATATTATTATTACTGTGTACAATGTTCTCTCGGTTCTGATCACTTCATTTTGCATCAGTTCACATTTTTCCATGCTTATTTTTTTCTGAAAGTATGCTGCTCATCATTTCTTAAAGTACAATATTATTCCATTACTATCATATACAATAACCTGCTTAGCCATTCCCTAATTGGTGCACATCCCCTCAATTTCCAATTCCTTGACACCACTAAAAGAGCTGCTATAAATATTTTTTACACACAGAGGTTCTTTTCCATTTTTTAAAAAAAATCTCTTTTGGACACCAACCAAGTAGTGGTACTGCTTGTTCGAAGGGTATGCATGGTTTTATAGCCTTTTGGGCATTATTTCAAATTGTTCCCCAAAATTGTTGAATCAGCATACAACTTCACCAATACTACATTAGTGTTTTAATTGTCCCATATCCCCACCAACATTTGTCACTTTCCTTTTATGTCATATTAGTCTATCTGGCAGGTGTGAGATAGCGGCTCAGTTTTAATTTTCATTTCTTTCATCAGTAGTGATTTAGAACATTTTTTCAAATGACTATGGATAGCATTGATTACTTTGTCTGAAAACTACGTCTTCATAACCTTTGACCATTTGTCTTTTGAGAAATGGCTCTTATTTCTATAAATTTGGCACAGTTTTCTATATGTTTGAGAAATAAAGCCTTTATAAGAGAAACTCACTGCAATATTTTTTTCACAGCAATTATTGCCAGCTATGTATTTCCCTCCATCCTTTTTCCCACTGTTTATCTTACTCTCTTCTTT
Source organism: Pseudochirops corinnae (assembly GCA_028646515.1). Taxonomy (NCBI): domain Eukaryota; kingdom Metazoa; phylum Chordata; class Mammalia; order Diprotodontia; family Pseudocheiridae; genus Pseudochirops; species Pseudochirops corinnae. The sequence continues at coordinate 323,169,527 of CM053586.1, forward strand.
CAAACTGTCTCTCCTCAAAAGTTTTTTGCTTCTGACTACTACGTCCCCAAATCTGCTGTCCCTTCTATCACTCCCCCACCCCCTGTTCTCTCATCTCTTTCCCTTCCTACTTTCCTGTAGGCTAAGATAGATTCTTATGCCCAACTGAGTGTATATGTTATGCTTCCTTTCAACCAAATTAGATGAGAATAAGGTTCACTTACTCCCCCTCACTTCTCCCCTCTTGCCATCCATTATAAAAGCTTTTTCTTGTCTCTTTTATGTGAGATAATTTACTCCATTCTACCTCTCCCTTTCCCTTTTTCCCAGCAAATTACTCTCTCATCCATTAATTTTATTTTTTAGATATCATCTCTTCATATTTAACTCACACTTGTGCCCTCTGTCTATATACACTCCTTCTAACTGCCCCAAAACGAGGAAGTTCTTGGGAGTTTTAAGTATCATCTTCCCATGTAAGAATGTAAACAGTTTATAACTTTATTAAATCTCATAGTATTGCACTTTTCTGTTTATCTTCTTATGCTTATCTTGAGTCTTGTAAGTGAAAGCCAAATTTTCTTTTCAGCTCTGGTCTGTTGATCAGATATGCTTCAAAGTCCTCTATTGCATTGAATATTCATTTTTTTTTCCTGAAGGATCATACTTAGTTTTGCTGTGTAGGTGATTTTTGGTTGTAATACTAATTTTTTTGCCCCCTGGAATATCGTATTCCTAACCTCCAGTCATTTAATGAAGAAGCTGCTAAATTTTGTGTTATACTGACTGTGGCTCCACAATATTTGAACTGTGTCTTTTGGGATGCATGCGGTATTTTCTTTAGGCCTGGGAGTGATGGAATTTGGCTATAATATTCCTGGGAATTTTCATGCTGTCATCTCTTTCAGGAGGTGATCAGTGGATTCTTTCGATTTCTATTTTATTCTCTGGTTCAAGAATATTAGTGCAGTTTTCCTTAATATTCTCTTGAAAGATGGTGTCTAGGCTCTTTTTTTTTTTTTTTTAATCTTGACTGTCAAGTAGTCCAATAATTCTTTAATGATCTCTCCTGGGTCTATTTTCAAGGTAAATTTTTTTTTTCCAGTGAGATATTTCACATTGTTTTCTTTTTTTTATTCATTTGATTTTCTTTGATTGTTTTTTGATGTCTCATGAAGTCATTAGCTTCCACTTCCCACCTCTAACTTTTAAGGAAGTATTTTCATTAGTGAGCTTGTCAACCTCTTTTTCCATTTGGCCAATTCTACTTTTTAAGGAGCTATTCTTTCAGTGAATTTTTGTATACCTTTTTCCATTTGGTTAATGTTGCTTTTGTAAGGCATTCTTTTCGTTGGATTTTTGGACCTCTTTTACCATTTGGCCTAGTCTGGTTTTTAAGGTGTAATTTTTCCTCAGTATTTTTTGTGTCGCCTTTACGAAGCTATGGGTTCTTTTTATATGATTTTCTTTCTTCACTCTCATTTATCTTCCCAATGTTTCCTCTAGCTCTCTTACCTGATTTTTAAAACCCTTTTTTAGTTCTTCCATGGCTTGAGACCAATTTGTATTCTTCTTTGAGACTTTCAATGCATGAATTTTGACTTTGTTGTCTTCTTCTGAGTGTCTGTTTTGATTTTCCTTGTCACTATAGTATCTCTCTATGGTCAGAATTTTTTTTTTCTGTCATTTGCTCATTTTCAAAACTATTTCTTGACTTTTAATTATGTTAAAGTGGGACTCTGCTTCCCAAATGAAGGGGTCACTGTCTCAAGCTTTAGGTTTGTTGTACAGCTGTTTTTAGAGGTAATTCTAGGGACCTATGTGTTTTTGGATCTTCCAAAGCAGTATGATCTAGTGAGAGGTGTGTTTACTTCTGTCTCATATCATCCACCGGTTTGTAAGTGACCACGAGAACTCTTTTCAACCCTGGAACCATGACCTGGAACCATGAAAGGGTCCCTTTTCCTCTGTGGCCACAAGCTCTGCTGTGGTAGTGTTCTTTCTCCAACTAGGATTAATACTCAGGACTGTTATAGTCCAAGTATAGTCAATACAACATAGTCCTGACCCTGGTATCAACAAAGAGTACCTTGTAAATCTCTTTCTGACTCATTGTCAGATATCCTTACCATTTATGTACTGAGAGGTCCAGAAACTGCTAATTATGCCATTGGTTCAGTCACAACAGGTTGTAGCTCCTGGCTTTCTGTGGCCTGCCTGTGCTAGTATAGCTTGCACTGGACTGAAATCCTCTCTCACCTTGGTGCACCAGATATTTCCCGCCAACCTAAGTTGTCTTAGACTGTCAAATTATTTCCTTCCATCTTTTTTGTGGGTTCTGACTCTATAGAATTTGTTTAGAGTTCTTATTTAAAGGTATTATGAAATATTTGGGGGAGAGCTCAGTTGAGTTCTTGCCATTATTCTGCCATCTTGGTTCTGTCTCTTACCATTCAGGCAAGTCCTTTAAAGAATGAATGAGTTTACCAGTTTTCCTTTATTAAGGTATTCAAAAGATTTTTAAGAATAACCTCATCAAGTATCATTATTTTGAACTACTTTGGAGGATATCCTTTGAAGACCACTCCAAGTAACTGAGTAATCTCACAGCTGCTAGTGTTGTGGGTATGTAATTCTCTAGATGAAAGAGACTTTGACTGTACATAGGAAGCTGCTAAAAATCATAGCCCATATATTCACCTGGATGTGTGGTAGGTAAAGTGGTTCTAGAAAATGACAGTTGTCCCAGTATAATTTGTTACTTTCCACTATCTATATTTATATAGAGTTGAAAAATGAATCATTGTTGGGAAGGAAGGAAGAACGAATGGAAGAAAGGAAAGGAAAGGAAAGGAAAGGAAAGGAAAG
>CM053586.1:323172873-323193178 GCA_028646515.1 Pseudochirops corinnae
AGTTGAAAGCTCAAGTTTTCAAAAGATGACCATTTGTTTCTCTTGAACCTATATAATTAATTTCATAGCTCATTGTCTGTTATCGAGAGTTGAACAAAATATTTGTACTGATAGCCAAGCTCATTGGATTAGCCATCCAATCATACATTCCAATTGTATACTAGTGGCTTTCAGCATATTGTCAGAGATAGATTGCATACGGGAAACACAATAATAAAAAAAAAATCAAAGAAATATATTTCTGAGAAAGGAAGTGGACCTGCCATGTAGTAAGGCATGAAGAATTAATGGATAGACAATACATGTGCTGATCTGGTGCCCACCTAAAACATAAGAAACCTTGGTTAAATTTCTCAAATATTATGTAGACGTGCCTCCTCCCACAGGGGTATCAAAGGCAAGGATTGCATAAGAAGAGAGGGCATAGATTGGCTACAATTTGTACTGTGCTTAAGTCAATGAAATTACAGGTAAGGTGAAATGGTAAAATATATCTGTCTTAGTTGTGAAGAGGAGGAATATTATAATCAACAAAGTAAAAGTAATTTGACAAAATTTTAAACTTTGAAACATAAAATATTTTCTATAAAATATACACATAAACATACATGCACATATATTCCATTTTCTTGCAGATTTTCAGTTTGTCTTTCATCTTCTGGTTTGTCTATATTCACATTCATACCAGATTAGATAAGGCAGAAAATATCTTGAAGTAAATACAAGGGAGTGGGATCTATGCCTTTTTTAAATTTAGTTTAAGCTTACATTAGCTTCTCTTCCACTACCATTAATGAATATATTGAGATGAGATTTTCAATAGTATTTTCCCCTCCTATTTAACATTGTTGACTCATATTCACTTTGTGGGTCAGTAAATATTGTCCAGTTGTGTAACACCTATGAAGATAAGACAAGCAATCCAAATCACCATCTATATTCAATGTTGATCTACTACTGTCAATAGTCAGTGTTCAGGGAAGACTAGTACCTCTCATGTGAGGATTTGTTGAGCCTTTTTCAGGGCTGTTCATTCACCTGTGGTGTCTACCTTCTCCTAGCTCTCACCTGTGGATCTAAGAAGGTCTAGCATACACATCAGCTATCCCCCAGTAAAACTGTCTTGGCGGAGAAGTAACCCAAATGAAGGATAACCAATAGGCCTCACACTTGTTGGTGACTTATGGGATGTATACGCCAAGCATGTGAAGACTCCCCTCAATCTCCACAGAATAGGTGGATGAGAATAATTTGTTCCAATATTCGCAAAGGTAGCTGAAGAAGGCACTGTGGAGTGCTAGGCTCTTGGTCAGATATTGAAGAAGCCAAGATTATCCATTACATCCCAGACCTTCAGCAGTGCTCTTAACTTTTGTCTGACCACTGGATTTTGATGATTGTCTCACAGAAATCCAATTCATGCATAAGTCAAAACATCGCCTCATGGTATCATTGATCTTTGAAAATGAAGCCCAACAAAAACAGCAGCAGAAGCAGCAACAAAAAGAACAATAATAATAATTAGCACTTATGTAATATTTTGAGGTAATGTTGGCAGAGCCTTTAAATTCTGCCTCATTTCACCTTCACAACAACCTTGCAGGATAACTTCTGTTTTCATTACAGTTTTACTGACAAAGAAACTAAGGTGGACAGAGGTTAACTAACTTATTCAAGGTTACTCATCTAGAGTTGATATGACTGTATTTGAAATCAGTTCTTACTGATGACAAGTCCAGCACTCTAGTCATTACAATATTTATCTGCTCTAAGTAATAATCATGAAAAAAAATGCCTCACAGACCACCAACCTTGTTTCCAACTCAGCCCCTTAACCTTTATCTTGTGGCATAACCATTGTGGAAATGGAACCCAGAAATCACCTCTGTAGATGATATAGCTTCTAAGCCCACAATAGCTATTGAAGACTGAGAAAGGTAGGGTCTTACCATGAAAGTCCTTGAGAGTGCCATATCAGGAACAGACATGGTGATATCTATGGAAATAACACTGAAAATATTATATTAACATCTTACTGATGTACAAAAAGTACCATTGGTTCTTTCCAACTGAGATATAGTGAGGATGAGTCCTGACTCAGGGCATTACCTTAGTTGTCTAAGTTAGTGTGATGGGATGTTGTCAGTCATTCAATATGTATTAGATAGATAGATAGATAGATAGATAGATAGATAGATAGATAGATAGACAGATAGATTTCATCTTTACCAATTTGCTTGATGTGAAGAAAAATTTCATGTTTGTTTTGATTTGAATTTATCTTGGTGATTTGGAGTGTTCTTTCATATGATTAACAGATTGCAATTCTTCTGGGAACTCTTTGTGAATACCCTATTTTTGCCATTTCACTAAGTCTCCTGTAGTCCTTCTTGTGAGAGATAATAGGGATATTTTTCTTCTTCATTATTTACCAATGATTTTCATCTGGTACATCACTTAGTCCCCTCTAAATTCTACCTTTCTGGCCTCTTTTTGTGAACCCTGTGCCATTTACTCCCCCCAAACAAGATTAATTCACCTGTAGTGGGTGAGGTAATTTCCTTGATGGTTCAAAATTTTTTTTTTACCATCAATTTTTCTATTTCTTTAAATGTAGCTTTCAAATTTATCCTCTTCTGTATTTGAGAAAGAAGTGTTTTAATAACCTCTCTATTGTCATCTTGTTGCTGTTATTGTTTTAATTCAATATTTATCTTTTATTTTGCCCCTTTTAACACTCTCTAGAGATGGGCTAATATATTTTACATGCAGTTTCTTTGCTTAGTGTATTTATTTGCCTCTCTTGTATTTACTGGATAAGGGTGTTTATAAATAAAACATTCAATTAATTCAATAAATATTTATTAAGCATCTTCTATGTGCTGGGACTGTGCTGAGTGCTGGAGATACAAACAACAAAAAACAAAGACAGCCCTTGCTCTCCAAGAGCTTACAATCTAATAGGGAAATATTGTACACAAAAGAAAACTGAAAATGGTGTTGTTGGTTTTTTTGTGGTGTTGGCAGCTGCTAATAAGAAGTGAAGAATTGGTTACCGGGAGAGTTCAGACTAGTTTTCAAAAAAAGAAGAATTTGGAAGGAGCTTGGTGCCCAAATCTCTGGCCTCTCATCAAAGTGCTGAAAATCTGATCACATCTTTTGTTTATATTTTCATAGCAATACTTTCAAGGCTTCTTACTGAAAGTATATTTTTTCATTGATGATATGGTTGAGGTTTGCTGGATACATCATTTTGTGATACATATTGTGTCCCTTTACTTTTTTTTTTTCCTGTAATGTTAGCCAGTTTGATAAGTGTGAAGTGGTCCTCAGTTGCTTTAATTTGTATTTCATATAGGTATGGATAGTTTAAATTTCTTCTTCTGAAAACCTTCTATTCATGTCCTTTAACTGTTTGCCAATTGGGGATTCTTTTCCTAGTTTTCTGATTTCTTTCTAGTTTTGACTGCATTGGTTATGTTTGGGCATTTTAAAAATGTAAGCAAAATGATCAGTTTTACTTCTTGTGAATATTTTTATCTCTTGTTTGATTGTAAACTCTTCCCTTATCCATCAATTTGACAAGTAAAATTCTCCATGCTCCCCTAATTTGGTCATGATACTGACCATTCTCTCTAAATCATGTGCCCATTTTGAAATTATTTTGATATACCATGTGTGAATTTGGTTTATACCTTTTTATTGTTGGTTCATTCATTTCAGCCATGTCTGATTCTTCATGATCCTATTTGAAGTTTTCTTGGCAAAGATACTGGAGTCATTTGCCATTTCCTTTTTCAGTTCATTTTTCATATGAGGAAACTGAGGCAAACATACTTAAATGAATTGCTCAGGGTCAGATAGTCAGTAATTACCTAAAGTCAGATTTGATCTAAGGTCTTTCTGACTCCTGGTCGAGAACTAGATGTCCTGGTCCATACCTAGTTTCTGTCAAACTTTTTCCAAGTTCTTTTTGTTTGTTTTAGCACTTTTTTGTCAAATAGTGATTTCTTGAATCAAACATTTAGATCTTTGGGTTTATCAAATACTAAATTACTACAGACATTTAGTACTGTGTTTTGTGTACTTAAGCTATTCTAGTGAATCACCACTCTATTTCTTAGCTAGATTGTTTTGGTGATTGCCTCCCTGTAATATACTTTGAAAGCTGTTACTGCTAGGACTCTTTCCTTTATATACTTGATCTTTTGTTCCTCCAGATGAATTATTTTTCATGTATATGAAATAATCTTTAGTATTTTGAGTGGCATGGCACTAAATAAGTAAATTAATTTAGGGAGAATTATCATTTTTATTATATTAATTCTGCCTATTCATGAGCAATGAATATTTTTCCAGTTGTTTGGATCTTTATTTAGGTGAAAAGTGTTCTGTAATTGTGTTAATATATTTCCTGTTTTTTCTTGGCAGGTAAACCAGCAACTACATCATATTGCCTGTAGATATTTTAAATTGAATTATTTTTTCCTATATCTTCCTTCTGGTCTTTTTTGGGGGGGCAATATGTAGTAAAACCAAATGATTTATGTGAGTTTGTTTTATATCCTTTGCTAACAACTTTGCAAAAGTTGCTCATGGTTTCAAATGGTTTTTAGATGGTTATCTAGGACTCTATAAGTATATCATCATATTCTCTTCAAAAGGGAGTAATAGTTTACTTTCTTCATTATCTATTCACCTTACTTCATTTTTTTTTCTTGTCTGATTACCAAAGCTAGTATATCTAGTACAATATTGAATAATAATAGTGATCTGTTTCACTTCTTATTTTATCAGGAAGGATTCTTGTGTATCCCCATTCCATATAATGCTTGCTTTTGGTTTTAGGTAGAAAATGTTTGTCATTTCAAGGAAAATTACATTTATTCCTACGCCCTCTCGTGTTCCCCCCAATATTGAAATGATTGCTTTATTTTTTCAAAAGCTTTTTCTGAATCTATTGAGATGATCATTTGATTTTTGTTGTTTTTGTTATTGATATGGTCAATTACACTTTAAGTTTTCATTAATGTTGAACCAGACCTGCATTCCTGGTCTAAATCCCACCTGATATTCAGTTGTCTTCCCCAAGGAAATTTTTCTTAGGCAGTTCATTTATGCCTTGAAATTTATTTTCCTAAGGGTTAAGGAATCTATATTTTTCTTTTGTTCTTTTGGACAATTCATATTTTTTGTAAATATTTATCCAGTTCACTTAGATTGTCAAATGTATTGGTATATAATTAGGAAAAAGCTAGTTATAATTACTTTTAATTTTATCTTCACTGGTAGCACATTCAACCTCTTGATTTTTGAGATAGGTAATTTGATTTTCTTTTGTAAATAAAATTAATCAATTTTTGATCTATTTTAATTTTTTCACGAAGCCAGCTCTTTTCTTTATTATTAATACTTTGTATTAATCCTATAGTTATAGTGGCATTAATAATTAATTATCATTTATTATTACTTATTTGTTTTTCCATTTGATTTTGTTAATCTGCTATTAATTTTATGGATTGCTATTTTGATGTTTAATTTTTTTATTTTTAGTTATTTTTAATTGAATGTACAATTAGTTGATTTCTTCTTTTTCTTTTTTATTGATGTAGCATATAGAGATATAAAATTTCCCCTAATTATTGTTTTGGCTGCATCTCAAAAATTTCATATGCTCTCTTATTGGTATCATTACATTTAATGAAATTATTGAATGTTTCTATGATTTGTTCTTTGATCCACTCCTTCAGGATTAGAAGATTTCGTTTCCAAATAATTTTTAATATATATTACTAAGGACTTAATTGAATTGACTTTATTGCAATACCACCCCAAAGTGATTTATTTAATATTTCTGCATTTATCCATCTATAAGGTTTTTATTCTCTAAAACATGGTGAATTTTTGTGAAGGTACTTTGGACATTTGAGTGAAAGGTATACTACTCTCTATTATTATTCGGTTTTCTCTGTATTTTATTTTCTCACTTTTTTCTATCTTCTTAACCTCCTTCTTATGTATTTTTTCGTTATATTCATCTTGTGGCAAGAGGGTGAAGTCCATGTCCCACACTAGTAAAGTTTTGCTATCTATTTCTTCCTGTTACTCATTTAACATTTCCTTTAAGAATTTGGTTAGACTGTTTCCCTTCTCTCAAGACAGTGGACAAAAAGCCTCCAAAGGAACCCCCAAAAAATAAGGTCAAAAAAGAAAAAAAAAGAGAACAAAAAGAAATATATGGTTGAAAAGGTGATGAAAAAGCCTCGATCTTCCTTGTCTTGATCTTCACTGTCACCACAGTAGCTTTTTATGGCCTTTTCCTTTTTCGTAGGTGTTGTTCATTTTCTAGCCTATTTATTGACTTTTGGTATGTTAAAATTGGGCTCTGTTCCCAAGGTGGAGCGGGGGGCAATGTCACAAGGTGGTATGATTCAAGGAGAGATGTGGTCAGTGTTCTCATGGTATATACTCTGGTGTTTACCCAGAAAGGGCCCCTGTTTCCCTACAACATCAAGTACTTGTGCTCCTCTTGGGCATGGAACTGTGATCATGGTTCCTACTCTTCTGCACGTGCAAGTGTTAGTGCTCCTCTATGCCCTGGAATTGCAACTAGGAGATGCTTATGGCTACTATAACAAGTTCCTGTGCCCTGTGGCTCCTCAGAGTCCCCTGTAATTAATTTTTGATAGTAACTCAAACTCCTTTTTCTGAGCTGAGAGCATCCACATCTGTTACTTCTACTCTCTCAATTGCCTCCAGCACCTATCATTGGTGTTGCTGCCATGTGCATTCTGAGGTGGCCCCCACCCAGTGTCATAGACCTCTCCTACTGAATTTTTATGTTGTCTTAGTCTGTAAAAATGTTTCATTATTACCTTGTGTTGGCTCTGTAATACTAGTATTCACTTTGGCACATTATTATTTTTTTTCCATCTTTTAATTTTTTCTGAAAAATTCCTGACATTACAGACCTAAACTGAAATGTATTAATATTCCACTCTTACATTTTAATGACAAAAACAGAAAAAAAAAAATTCATGAGCCCCCCCCCAAAAAAAACCCGAAAACAACCCCCCCCCCCAAAAAAAAACAGGGAGAAGCTTATAAAACTAAATATGGTTCTCAGCCTTAACGGCTGAACAGAGAGAGGGATTAAAACGCTGTAATTAAAAAAAATCACGAGTGGATGATAAAAGTTGTGTAGAAACTGAAAATTTACGAACTATTTAAAACCTGGAATCGCTGACTGTTCAGAAACTACACAGCTGGATCATGGGTGGTCAACAGCAGAAGAGGGTTATGGGTGAGTCTGCATTGTTCTAGCTGCTCCCCATGCCACCCGCCTCCGAGGAAAGCCTGACTGACATTGATTAGATACTGGGCCAGGCTAATGCTGGCAGCAGATCCAGCGATGGTAACCTGCCTATCAGTAGATCCTTCCACTGGATTGGCTATTTTGATCTGAGCCCCAGACATCTGACGAATCTCATTGATTTTGGCGCCTTGATGCCCGATTAGGCAGCCAATTAAGTTATTTGGAATGGTGAGCTCATGAGAAGTAGTCTGAGCAGATGCATCCGAACCTGCCCAAAAGCCTTTCACCTCTGGAGAGCTGGATTCAATGCCATTGAATCTGATGTTGCCATGAGTCATGGGAAAGTGAGACTGTTGCATTTCCAACTGGTGCAGCTTGGTCAAATCTGACTGTGGAATGGCATACTATCCTTGAATGGTATAGGCCTCTAGAGGTGGTCCCTCCAGGTCAGGGTTGAGGCACATGGACTGGGTGGTCTGGGGAAAGCTCGCACTGTCGCTGCCTGTGCTGTACCTGTCCTGACCACCTGCAAAGATGATTGGAGAGCTGGACGGCTTGGGCAGGTACGGGATGGTCACTCCCTTCAGGGGAGACTCCAACATGACCACGCAGATCTGTTTGACACACTCAATGATAGATTGCGGGATGCCAGCAATAGTGGTGGCCGGCTCAGTTGAGTTTGGTAGCACATCCCCTGCCACCTGGACCTGAGCCCCTGTACTCTCTCTGATTTCCTTGATCTTTCATCCTCCTTTTCCCGTGAGAGAGCCACACAGGCTAGCAGGGACCACAAGCCTCAGGTGACTGGGGGTCTACTGGCAACTGTACTATTGCTCATAGAGATGCTGATGTCCTTTTCCAGTTTGTCAATAATCATTGCAAAGGCTTTAAAGATGGCATTGGTGGGTCCAGCCAGAGTAATTATTCTCTCAGGACAATTCCCTTCTGAGATGTTGATACGCTCACCACTCTCTTCACGCATCTTCTTGACCGATTCTCCTTTCTTTCCAATAATGCTTCCAACTTCCTTTCCATGCATAAGTAGCCGGATGGTGAGAGCTGCATTTAATCCACCTTCAATCACACCGGTGTCCATGTCGAGCAGTGTTCTGGGGATTTGGACTTTGTAAAGTGGTCGAGTCTTTGGTCATTGGTGGGAGTGGAAGCCAAAAACTTCGGGCGCGAGGCGAGTGAAGGGAAAAGGGGGAGCGGGAGGGAAAGGAAAGGGCGGGAGGCCGGGGGCGGAACAATAGGGGCATGCGGGAAAGCGAGGGGGCACCCATGGGCGGGTGGAGGAGGAAGGGGGGGGTGGAGGAGGAAGGGGAGAGAGCGACCCCGGGGCGGGTGGAGGGCGGCGGAGGGCGGGCGGGCAGGAGAGGGCGGGGGCTGCGGCTGCTCCGGCTGCTGCCTCTGCTGGTCTGGACTGGCACATTACTTTAAAGTTGTCTGGAGAGGAATGTTGGGAGAGTTAAGCTGAGTTGCTTCTTCTACTCTGCTATCTTAGCTCTCAGTTCTTCTCTTCTCTATCTTTCCAGAAAACTAAAACAGCGCTTTAGTATTTCCTTTTTTAAAATGAATTTTCTTGTATCATGATATCTTTTATAAGTTCAGGCATCATTTCTTAATATTCTTCTTTCACTTTTTAATTACATCCCCTTTAAATAGAAAATCCTTGATGTCTGTACCAAAAAGTTATCTTGAACTCCTTCTGCATTGGAGAATCTACTTTTTCACTGGCCTCAGGCCTGGCCATAATGACTTTCAGAGGAACAAAACTAGTTTCAGCTATATGCCAATCCTCTTTCCTTTAGATCTGGTGCAATGCCATAGTACTGTTGATTTCCTACCTCATTTCTCTCTGTTTCTTATTTTTCTATCTGAGTACTGCTATAGTGGCTACTAGAAGCATATTTCTCATATACCTCTTCTTCCTCCATTAGTGAAAAGGCAATGTTGAAGTCTGATACTTCTTGCCACAGAATGGTGGAGTAAGAAAATTGGAAAGGTGTGCTAGGAAAAATTAGGTTCCTAGGTGAAAAGATGAGTAGATTACTCAGCCTAGACTCAGCAAGACATAAGTGCAAATATGATCTCAGATAATCATTAGTTCTGTGATCCCAGGCAAGTCACTTAACCTCTTTTTAACTCATGTTCTTTATCTGTAAAATGGGGATAATAATAACATTTATTTCCCAAGGTTTTTGTGAAGATCAAATGAGAGAATAATTGTAAAGTGCTGTTATGGGAATCTGAAGATCTTCCCTGCCCCTAGGCCCTTTGGTAGGCTTAAGTGGCTCTGAGAACCTTCCCAGATTTGAAAGTATACTCTGCCCCCTAATAGACTGAATGTGGTCACATGGAGCCTGTGGTGGGAGGCTTGTTCTTCAGGAATGACCATGCCTTGTAGCTTTGTGATTGGGCAGTGGGTCAAGAGGGCTGTGACATTCTCTGATCCAGGAGAAGGTTATATATACCCTGATGGGAGTTTTTGCTTTGGGGCTCACTTTGGAAAGAGTTTCGTGGTTTGGTGAGAGGAAACTCTGGGCAGCCATTGAGCCTCCCCCCTCCCTCCCTTCGAAAAACCCAGATATTGATGCTTCTCTCTCTGTTAACTGAGTAGGTATGGATGTAATGGTCAGACGTCTGGAAACCCGTCTGCAGATCTGTTTCTTTGTCTGCTTGTAACTTCTGTTTGTATTGTTTTCATTCTCTGAAGTTCAGGGTGCTGACATATTCCCCCGAACTAGGTAAATGATATATGTTTGATTGATTAAAGTGAGACTGTTAACCTTTTTTGAGTTGCTTTCCTTTAGAAAATCAGATCTAGTAACCTGTGCTAGCAGCCATCCTGGGTATGCTAGGGTGCTTGCTGGAACAAGTGCTGACCACAGTGCCTGATGCATTGCAAGCATGATATAAATGCTAGTTATTATTAGTTGTTATTATTCAATTTTATTATCATCTTTTATTATTGTAGTAAGAAAATGTTTATCCCAGAGGTTCTGACATAAGTGCATTAAGAGTTATTGAGCTTTAGGAATTAGTCTTTTATACTGGTAATTCCTCAAGTTGTCATTTTGTTAGGATTCTTGGTGTCTTGGTCTAAATGTATAATGAGATTACTTTAACTCTTTATAATAACAGCCAAGGTTAAATATGCTTTAAGATTTAGAAATCTTTTTTCCATATATTATCACATTTCAACTGTACAGAAATACTATAAGGTAGATTCTATTGTTGTACCCATTTTATAGATTAAAAACCTGAAAAAGACAGGTTTAAGTAACTTGCCAAGAGTCACAACAACTAATAATTTTCTGCAGCAGGATTTGACCTCTGGTCTTCTTGACTCAAAGTTCAACTCTCTATCCACCTCTTAGCTTGCTCTTACCTCTTCCATGTCTCATTCATATTGTAAATTGAATACTTTTCTTTAATTCCATCATTTTTAGGAAAACCAAGATGTGAGCTTTTAACAAAACCTTAAATATATTTTTCTTCTTACATCTAGAAAGCATTTCCTATTTGAGGGAGTTTGTAATACCTGGAGGAAATGTGGAATGTGTCACTCTGTTAGTCATGTGAACTAAACAGCTCTTTGCAAATATTGTAAAATATCACATATCATTTTTACCATTTAAAAATATAATTGCCCTGATATTGGTTTATTCACTCAGAAAATAAAATTATTCTACTTTGGAATGACTTTTATTTGAATAATTTTTTTTTTATTTTAAAGGCTCAATTACATTAAGCATCAATTATTGTGCCCACAGAGGCTAGGGCATTGCACTTTCTCGTCTCTTTGAAGGATTTGATATGTCCTAGACTTAGACATTTCATTTGATTGGGGGAACCTAATTTCTAATGAAAGAAGAGTGAGCATCTTTTCTTCATCATTGTTGGTTCATTAAACCCTCCATTATGAAGCCCTGGGGGAAGAATATTTAAAGTTTAAGCATAGGATTAAATCTTTGGCTTCCCTATGAAGGATAGTTCTGAAAATATTTCATGTACAATGAGAATCAGGTAAAGGTAGATATTATTTCCTACACACATAAAGTAGGCTAAACAGAGACACTCACAAGGCTGCCTGTGAACAACCAAAAAAAAAAAAACCAAAAACCAAAACAAAACAAAAACACTCAAAATAAGATTCAGTGGCATAATTTACATACTCTTTTATAATTTGCTAGGAGGAGAAAATCTGAACCTCATGAAAATGTAAATCAGTGCATAGAACTGATTATTAGATACTGTACATTTCACATGGGCTTTGTACTGTACCAACATAGTATTAATCTATCCTCTCCATATCAGTGGTAATCTTCTTTATTGGAGGTCCACTTGCTGCCATTCAGTTTCATTCAATAGAATCAGGTTCTCCAGACTCAAGAATGCTTGCGAAACTGACTATATGTATCTCTGGATAGATTATCATTTATGAAAGGTCAAAAAAGGGAAAATCACAAAAGTGAAAAAGGTAAAGTCATCCTACACTAACTGCCCCATGGATGAAGTCAGCATGATGTTTCATTGGAGAAGAGTCAGTTTTTCTCCAACTTTCAGTGGAAGTGTAGGAGTTACATGATGAGTATTTGAAATTTTATTGAAGAAAGAGTCAAGCTTTTTCATCCTTCACTTAATGTAGTACCACTTATTCTTTGGCAAGTCACGCCAAAATAACAAATGGGATACGCTGTGACCAGATGTAATCAAGGAATTAATCATCAACTATCAACCAGAATACTCATTCAAGTTTTCCCTGAGATGTCTGGAAGTTTCCAGGGGAACTCTGGGTATAAATTTCTTGTTATGTACCCTATAGAACAATACAACCTCTTTTATTTTTTTTTCAATTTTTCAAGAAGTTGAAGCGCATCTCACAGTTCACATGTTATAGACTCTATTACATGAAATTAAATGAAAAAAATTAATTGTAAAGCACATAGGACAGTTCCTGGCCACATAGTAGACTCTATATAAATATCATCTTCATCATCATCATTGTTGTCATCATCACCACCAGCATCATTATCTATTCTTTTTCCTTTTTGAAAGTACAACCGGTAATTTTGCTTCATTTTTGTGTCATCAAAATATCCACAATTTTCCACAAACTTCATTATTTCCACTACACATGAAGCTCATTAATGGCCACATGGTTATAATAGTCAGACAACTCCTTCAGTTCACTCAGATGTAGTAAAGATGGCCTAGTCAGATGTTGCAAAATTTGGTTGTTGTTGTTTTTTTCTCTTGCTGCATTACAGCTTAAAATAAACACTTTCACCTTCTCTTTATAGCATGTTATAAGCATAATTAGTTTTGTGCTCTTGACATTCATAGAATCAGATTATTTCAGAGTTGGAATAGACCCTGGAGGCCATCTAGTTCAACTTATCAGTGAAAAAAGAATTCATTTCTACTACCTACCTGACAAGGGGCCATCAATTCTTTGCTTGAAGATTTCCACTAAAAGGAAAAGCCACTACCTTACAATTTAGTACATTTGACTGTCAAATTGCCCTGCTATTTAAATAGTTTATCCTCACATCATACCTAATTTGCCTCTGTAAAACTTCCACTCACTGTTCCTTATTCAATCCTCTAGGACAAAGAAAAATATATTCTTCCCTCTCTAATATGTGAGACCTTTAAATACTTGGAGACAGTTATTATGTTATCCCTAAGACTTCTCTAGACTAAACATTTACTATTCTTTCCGAATATCTTAATATATCAGGAACTCATATTATCTTTTATATTATCTTACTGTCCTTCTGGAAACTCTCCCGGTTGACAATCTCTTCCTGTTCTCAACTAAACACAGTTTTTCTGATGTGATTAAAGAGGCAATATTTATCACTTTCGAGAGATGCCTTGCTTATTTTGTATTTGTAATGCAGATGTTTTAGATCAATTATAAGGTTTTACACTTATCTCTACTGAATTTTATTTTATTTATTTTGGATCATGTTACTAGCCTGTCAATGAATCTTATATCCTGACCTTTTAGCACGTGTGTCACTGATTTCTCTCTCTCTCTCTCTCTCTCTCTCTCTCTCTCTCTCTTTCTCTCTCTCTCTCTCTTTTTCTCTGTCTTTCTCAGATTTGTGTAAACTTTAAATTTAATGAACATTTCTAACATGCTTTTATTCAAGTTGCATTCTCATATGAACATGCCTCTCATGTGTGTTTTGTTACATGCCCTTGTGTCTATCTTCTTCATATCATCTTGAATGAAGTTGCTTGATTAATTTCTGTGTTTTTGTACAGTCCCTGTTCTTTTCTTCATCAAAATTATTTTTATATGTGTCTCAGTATTTTTTAGGATCCTTCAATTTGTTAAATATATATTGGTCACCCAAAGACCAGCCTAAAATTATCGATTTCCACCTTAAAAGTTTGATCATTTGGTGAGGAATTTATTCTCTTACAACTCATGATCATAGTCTACTGCAGTGCTGGGTTGGTTAATCATCTAAGTCACTGAAGAAAATACCAACCCTAACGAAATCACCAAAATTTTACGAGGTTTAAAAAAACAACAAATAATATTTCTATAGCATCTTATATTTAACAAAGTTTATAAATGGACACACACATATACATATGTGTATACATTTATACACATGCATACACATACATAAACATAATCTCTCTGATCTTAAAAACAGCAATGTGAGGTGGGGGCTTTTATTATTCCATTTTATATTGATGAGTTAACAGAGACAGAGCATACACAAACTTTTAGCATCACGTATCTGGTAAGTTTGTGAGGTAGGATTCAAATGTATATTTTCTGGTCTAATCTAGTGTGCTTTCCACCTATATACTACTATATCAATTATACTTTTCCATTACCATGATTTATATTATAAGTGATATACCATTTCAATAATGCTCATGATGTGTTTTTCTTAATCTGAACTGTACCTAATTTTTACTTATTTTCCATTCTCTAATCACGTGCGTATTCAGATCAGAACAGATGAGCATTAGTATTGTTCATCTCCCTGAATATTTTCTCTGGAAAATTTTTGGAAACCAACTCTTTTTCCTAAATGTCTTTTTAAAAAGAGATTTCCATAAGGGACTATGTCTTATAGATATATCATGATATTCTATTGCTTTTTTTGTTTAATCTGTTCTCTTTGAATAAGTGATATTTTCCCCTTCCCTTTATGTTGCCTTGCAACTGGAATATATGGGTAGATATCACACTCTCCTTCCAGTTCAAGTTGAATTTCCTTTGATTAGCATTTTAAGCCTTTACAAACAGACACACACACACACACACACACACACACACACCACATTTATATTTACATATATACATTTTTTTCTGACTCTCATTATATGCACTCCGTTCCTGGCAAAATTATAGATTATAAAATCTCTAGTTTGATTCACTTCTAAAGGTGCCATGGAAACAAAAATCTCTTTAATCAGAGCACTATATTTTTAAAGTTCTATTTATTTGAGGTTTTACTTTTATGCCCAATAAAATCCAGATGTTAAATTATGAACTTCTTTCTCCTTTTTAGGTCAAAAGTTCCAAAACAATATTGTCTTTCTCAGAACCATTTTTAAGCTTTCAATTTTGAAATTATCGTACTGATTTGCTTTTGGTCATTCAATTCAAACATTCCTTTTCTATGGGTCCTATGGCCATGCTACTGAATCAGCAGAAAATCAGGAGATGCCAAGAATATTTAATGGCAACCAAGTGGATAATTATTCATGAGACTAACAAGAGGTTGTTTGTGCATTACCATTTTTGTGTTTGCATAGCCAGATCCTTCTGTGTATCCCAGGAAAGTTAGAAGTTTGACATTTTTCTTTATAGATTTTCTTTTCCCACAATGAATTTTTATTTTTACTTATTTATTTTTATTTTTTATTTTTTTTAACGTTTGAACTCATAGAACTAGAATATAAGAGTTGTATATTTTGCCAAGCGTGGCTATATTTTCATAGCTATTATTGTGTATCCGAATGAATGATTAAATTACTTGCATGGCTCTGTATTTGTCCAGGTTACAACACGAGGACCTATATTATGTATACATACATATGAAGATAAAAGATGATTAGAAAATTTAGTAAACATGTAAGCTTCTTCCTCACTGCTCTGTTTGTTATTCTCTATTCTGAAGGAAAACAAGTCAAACGAATGATAGTTTGAAAGGCATCTGTATGATTTTAATAATAATGCCAACTTCATCTACCTCCTTAATGAGTTACAATGCTCTAATTATGTTGAATTACTAGATCCTTGAGAAGTCATTGTCTATGTAATAAAGGACACTCTATTCTCACTGGAACAAACTTTCCCCCAGAAATTGTTCTGCCCTTTTCTCCACACCTCAATTATTTTTATTTGAATTTGCAATGGACTTTAATCATCACCCAAAGTCATCAAATCATCTTTTCTTTTAAGTAAATTTCAAATAAACCTATTATAAGATTATAGAATTAAGATTAGAATAGACTTTGAGACATTTTGAGTTCAGTACTCTTATTTTACAGGTGAAATACTAACACCTTAGAAACGTGAACTGATTGATCTGATTTTACATAGGCAGAAAGAATGTGAGGTAGAATTAGAATCCAAGATCCTTTGACAGCCTTTTCCACTGATCTGCCTTTCTACCTGATTTTATTTTAAACAGACACGTGATTTTGTTAGAGTAAGGAGCTTCAGATAAGAACTTCTCATGTCGGAAAACTCTTGCTACCAGTGTGTGTTGGTACAGCTCTGCAACTTCTATAGCCTTAGAGTTTCTTGGAGCACAGAGGAGTTAAGTGACTTGGCCTAGGTCAGACAGATGGTTAGAGACAGAGATGGTGAGTTACAAGACTATTTTGTTTTGCTTTGTTTAGTTCAAATCCAGATTCTGGTACTTATTAGCTTATTAACTGGTACTTAATAACTTGCTCTTGGCAAGTCACTTAACCCATGTTTGCCTCAGTATCCTCAATAGTAAAAAGGGGTTGATAATGGTACCTAACTCACAGAATTGTATTTAAAATCAAATAAGATTTGTAAAAAGTGCTTGGCAAAATGCCTAATAAAGGAGGTGCTATATAAATGCTTATTTCCCATCCCCTTATTTATAGTGTTGGAGACAGAATCTGACTCAACAATAGAGACCTGTGATTAATCCTACCCTTTTCATTTCCTTATATCACTTTGTTAGGGGTTTGAGGGTATGAATCTCACTAAGAACCATGAAAGAGAAAGTGATGTCCTTGAATCCCCCGCACCTTCACCTCCTCCACAAAAATCATTAATTTTCATTCTTTAATTGAGGGCATCATCATGAGCCATACATATATATCATAATTACACTTCTGAGGAGAGAATTAGTACAAACTTGAAACTTCTGAATCTGCCTCATCAGACTATAAGTCTAGTGCTGTGAGCCCTAGCATTATATTATCTTCATTGAGCCTCTCAATAACTCTGTGAAGTAGGTTCCACAGGCCTTATGGTACTAATTTTATATAGTGGGAAACTGAGGCATAGAAAACTGCCCATGTACTTAACCAATTAGTGATAATGACAAATCTTTTCAACTCTAATCCCACAACTCTATCCACTGTGCCAGGAGGTATACATAAAATCCAGGGTTTTAAACAAAATGTTGGATTTGGACTCAAGAAGACTGAGGTTTAAATCCCATGCAGACCCGCACCCCTGCCCACCAGCCATGTGACTGGGCACTAAAACTTCCCAAGTCTTAGTTTTCTAATCTGTAAAATGAGAAGAAAAATACTACCTGCCTTACATTGTTATGAGACACAAAGAATTTGGAGAACCTTAAAATGCTTTAAAGGAGTCAATTACCATCATTACAGTGATTTCACACTGCAATAGTGAGCTACTGAAAGTTTCTTCAGCAGAAGATGAGTGGCATGGTCATATTTGTGAAAATAATCATATTATGGAAAATCAGTGTCAGTTAGGTGGATGTTGGGATAGAAAAGAGAGAAAAAATGAATCAGGGAGATGTTTGAGGTGAGTATAATCCAAGCTCAAATATAGACTGTTCATTTTGGAACTCACAACCTCTCAGGATGTGGCTCTAGCCTCTTTCACACCTTAAAATATAGTATTTCCCCTTTATTTGAACTATTCTATCAAACTGGACTGTTTGCTATTTTTATACTTTCTCAAGCCTTGGTATTGATTGTTATCGTACCTTTAATGTACTCCCTACTCATCTCTCCTCCTTGAGCATCTTGTTTCCTTCAAAACTCAGCTCAACTTTCTCTCAGCTACTAGTACCTTCCCTAAACAAAAAAGTTACCTTGCATTTATATGATATATCTATCTATATCTATATGTTATATATTATATATTATGTATCTATCTATATCTATATATTACATAGCATGTCCTAAAATTATCAGTGCTGTTTTAAGCTTTAATAGCATTAATTCTTGATGATTTTCAGCTTCAAAAATTATAAGCTTGTTTTCCCCACTGATGAAATATTATCTTTTCAATTTTATTTATTTTATTTTGAACTTTAGAAATAAAGTAAGACTTTCAATAAAATGGTAGAATACAGAAAAAATGATAGCATGTGAAACAGCAAATCTATTAATTACAATTGGTTATTCATTTTAAATATATAAAAAGTGTCATATAATTTTCTTTTTCCCTCCCACACCCCATCCTGGAGATGGCTATGATTAGACACAAATATGTATTTGTGTATGCATGCATGTATATATGTATGTATGTATACATATATGTATGTATGCATATAAAACCATTTTACATGTATTTCTATTTATCAATTATTTCTCTTGATGCAGATGGCATCTTTCTTCAAATGTACTTTGCAGTTAATTCAGGTCTTTATAACAGTTAAAATTACTTAGTCACTCAAAGTTGTTCTCAAAACAATGTTGTTACTGAATACAGCATTCTTTTTGTTCTATTCATTTTTCTCTATTATTCTGTGCAAGTTTTTCAATGTTTTTTTTTCCCCCTAATATCATTGAGCTCATAATTTCATATGGAACAGTAGTATTCCATCTTATAGAACAGTAGTATTCCAATATAGTAGTATTCCATCACAATCATATGCCACAACTTGTTCAACCATTCCCAATGCATCTTGCAACAAGTGCAAAGATGCTTTCATTTATATCTTTTTTACTCAACCCCACCATCACCTAGATTGTGAGCTCCTTAAAGTCTGGGACTGTTTATATTTTTCTTTCTACCCCGAACTCTTAGAACACTACACTTATGGAGTGATTGACAGAAAGAATACCTAAGGCATTAATCAATTATTATTTGTTAAGCAACTACTCTGTGTCAGACACAATGTTTAGCACATAGTAGGCTCTTAATAAGTGTTTCCTGAATAATAGGCCAAATGAGAAGTGTCAAAGGCTAGACAAGATGGTTGTTGTAAGAGTAGAGAAAAGGGAAGAGATATAAATGATGTGTAGTTATATTCATTAGGACACAACAACCAATTGTGTATTGACCATAAAGGAAAGTGATGAGTTAAGGATTATTCACATGTGTTGGACATGAGTGCTCTTTTACATAAAAAAAGGAGAAATTTGGATTTAAAGGGTAAGGTATTCCTATTAATTCCTTCACATTCAAGTTTTCAAATCCTCCCCCCATTGTATGTACTAGTCCTTTCTTCTCTTGTACTTTCATATTTACTCTGTAAGTATTTTTAAAAAACACATTTATCTCTGTTATGTGTCTCCTTAGAACACAAGTTCCTTAAGAGCATAGGCTATGTTCTTTTATTTTTATATGTATTGCCACCACTTAGTACAGTCTTTATTATAGTAAGCATTGAAATTCTTATAGATTGATTGATTTGAAAAATCATGACTTGAAAAGTAAATTGACATACAATGTTGTCTTGTGTGGGGTATGCTTTCATACATCTAACATCTATGCAGGTGCTTCTCTCTCTAGTTTGTTGTTATTTAAGGTAGTTCTTAGAAATCAGCCATATTGACTAACCATCACATGTTCTGTACTTGGATCCTTTTCCGAATTGGTAGAAGTATACAATCTGGTAAAAGGTTTATAAAATATATACCCATAGATAACTGAAAAAGAAAAAGATCTGTGGACTGAAGGAAGAGGGCTATTATCACTGGATAAACTCCCATTAGTTTGATCTTCATAAGCTTATAAAGTTTTGAGGCTTAGCTGAATATTATCTTCTTTGCTCTTTAAGTCTCATATGGCAACCTAGTCCTTATCCTTCATCCTAGAGGGATGTTTTTTTTTTTTTAATTTGTCTTTTCTCTATGCTTTGGTTTTATAGATGGAATCAAAAGAAAAAAAATTGTAAAACCCCATACAACTAAACTGCAATGTTTTTTTTTTTTTTCTTACATGAACACACTCTTGGTTAATAATTTAGATTCTGGCTCTTTTTATGATGCTGTTTCCCTTTACCAAGTGGTAAGCACAACTTTACAGTAAATGAGATGCTTTGTCCTGGAGATAGCTGAGGATCCTGAACCTAAGTGTCTTGAGAATTTCAATATTTCCAGTTGAGTACCCTCAGCCACCATTCTTGAAAGCAACTCCTATGGAGATGCAGTCTGGAAAGTACTTCAGCAGCTGATGCAGTCACAGCTACTAGAACACAGAAAAAAAAAATCTGGCCACCAAAGATTTTGGCACTGTCATATGGTTCAACACCAGATACTTACATGATTTATCAATGAAAATTAAATTAAAGAAATAATGTTAGTGTCAGTTTTTTTGCTGTATACTAAATACTGGTGTTTTTTTTTTTTTCCATCCAACTTCCAGTCAAAACCTTTCAATGTATGTTACCTTTCCGTTTATCATGTGAACTTCTTAAGAGCTGTTACTTTTCTCTTTGTATACCCAACACTTAACACAATGCTTTATAACTAATGAGTTTCATAATTCCTTCCTTCCTCCTTTCCTTTCCTTTCCTTTCCTTTCCTTTCCTT
>CM053586.1:323193678-323210274 GCA_028646515.1 Pseudochirops corinnae
GAGAGTTGGGCGGGGGGTGAGGGGGATAGAGATGAGAGGTGAGATGACAGAGGGGGAGGGCAGGGTCAGGGGGAGGGTTGCTGGAAGTACACACTTCCATAAAGGGACAGGGACAGGATAGAGAACAAAACAAGGTGGGGGAGGATTCGAAGGGGGGACATATAATCAGTCTCTCACAATATGCCCGCTGTGGAGATGTTCTGCGTAATTACACAGGTACAGCTTGTATTTATTTGCTTATCCTTCCAGTGGGGGTGGATGATGAGGGAGGAAGAGAGGAATCTAGAATTTAAAGTTCTATAATAAAATGTTAAAAATTTATGTGTATATGTTAGTATTATTATTATTAATATTATTATTAACTACATCCAACTGAGAATTAAGATATACAAGCACTGTGGTAGGGAGACCCATCTTGGCCTACTGGAAAATCAGAGGGGTGAGGGGGAGGACATAGGAGAGAGCAGATTGGGGAGGTTTATACAGTGCATAGGGGAAAGATGGGGGAAAAATTTGTAACTCAAAATCTCGTGGAAATTAATGATGTAAACAAGAAAATAAATAAATTTATTTATTTAAGTTAAAAAAATTTTTTTCTCCCCAAATTGTCTTCCAGTGCAGTTGTTTTTCCTGTGAAGTTTTTCATATTTCTTCTATTTTTTCATTCTTTTCTGGTAATAATTGTTTATTGATGTCTAACATAGTCATTTGCTTCTAATCACCCAATTCTAAGTGTAAAAGAATTATTTTCTTTGGTAAACTTTTGGACCTCCTTTTCCATTTGGCCAATTCTATTTGACATGATTCATGGCTGACTGCTTTGTATTAGTTATGGGTCAGATGAAATTACAAGGAAATTCTCCCAAACATTTAAAAAGTAATTAATTCCAATACTTTAAAAAAAATGGTAAGAATAGGTAAAGATAAGTCATACCAAATTCCTTCTATGAAACAAATTTGGGTTTGAAACCTAAAACTGTAGACCAATTTTTCTATCAAAGACTGATGAAAAAACATTTAAAAAATACTAACAAGATTATAATATTACATCACAAAGATGACATAATGTGAATAAGTGGGATTTATTCCAATAATGCAGAGCTGGTTCTATATTAAGAAAGGTATAAGAATATGTTACCATATCAATAACAAAATGACAACAAAATCATATCAATACATGTAAAAAAAAAACATTTTTTTAAACAAAATACATCCTTTCCTATTAAATACTCCAGAGAGCCTAGGGATAAATGGAACTTTCCTTAAAAATTATAAGTAGTATCCACCTAAAACCGTGAACAAGCATTATGTAAAATGGGGATAACCTAGAAAGCAATTTTCACACAAATAAACACAGATCTAAACAATTAGAGAAGAAAAGTTATAGACTAGGGTTGATCGAGGGGTCAAATTTATTATAAGTATTAATGAAGCACGGTTCCTAATGTAAATGTTTATTGACTGACTGAAACCCTGTTGGGGGCAGTTGCAGAACCAGAAAATGGAATAAGTACCAACATCCTGTTGCTAGAGGGTAGATCAGAAGAGAGGTCAAATGTCATGTTATATCATGTCCTTCCTCTATTCGATGAACTTCAATGGCTTCCTTTTGCTGCATGTATCAAACAGAAATTCTTTAATTTTTGATGTTCTTTAAAACCTTCACCCAGACTACCTTTCCAGAGTGATTTTATTTTTGTTTTTATCCTCCCACATATGGTGATCATGTCAAACTGGATTTTTCTCTGTCCTCTAACAGGATATTTCAAATCCTTTCTCCATGTCTCTGCAAAGACCACCCCCCATGAAGAAATTGTTCTTTTTCCTCACATCTGCCATAGGATCACTTGCTTCCTTCAAGATTCATCTTAAGTAGCACTATAACATTTACAGCTATATCTTTTTTGTTTCTGTTGTTTAGTTATTTCAGTCATGTCCGACTCTTGGTCACTCCATTTGGGGTTTTATTGGCAAAGATACTGGAGAGGTTTACCATTGCTTTCTCCTGCTCATTTTACAGATGAAGTAACTGAAGTAAACAGGGTAAAGTGACTTGCCTTGGGTCACACAGCTATTACGTGTCTACAGCTGAATTTGAACTCAGAAAGATAAGTCTTCCTGTCCCTAGCCCCCATATCTTTCTATATCTATATATCCATATTTATTTACATGCATATCTATATTATGTCTATCTATCTATCTATCTATCTAATCCTTCTATACTCCTTTATTGTGCCAATGAGGTTCAGTGAGCTAATGTCATATAAACCAGCTTACATACTGGTAGGTAACAGTACAGACAGGATTCCAATTCAGATCCTCTAACCCCAAATCTACCTCTCTTTCCATTGTTCCACATATCTTTTTTTTTTCATTTAATTCAACAATCAATTGACAGATATTTATTAAATCAGACACTTTGTTAGGCACTGGAGATAGTGTAAAAATGAAATTTTCCTTCATAAAACTTCCTTTATAATGAGGAAGAACATGGATTCACACACACAAATACATATACATATATACACACATATACACATATATATGTACACACACACACATATATATAAATATATGCATATATACATACATAACAATTAAAAATGAAATAAGAGGAAGGGGGAAGACCCTAATAACCAATACAGATGCCAATGGGGTAAGAAAGCCCTCTTGTAGAAGATAGCACTTGAACAGAATCTTGGAAGAAACAAGGGGTTTCAGGAGGCACAAGCAAAGAGGACGACCATTCACTAAGTGGCAGGCAACCAATTCAAAGATTGTCCAGAGACAAGAGCTCGAGTACTCTTTATCTCCTTCAGAGAGCTCTCAAAATTTTTTCTATCACACCCCAGAAAACTCTTCATTCTAAGGGTCCACCTCAACCCTGGAATTCACACATTGGTTATCACTTCCATCCCTGCATCCTCTCCTTTTGATTGGATGGGTTTTCCCAGAATCTTTATAATAGCAGGTGTCCAGGACAGTAATATCTTATTCCTCTCTGAGCTGCATTGCAGATTTTCTCTACCATCATTGCAACTGGGTCCCCTTTTCTCCCTTTCCACCTCTGCTTCTCAGCTTCTTTTTATGTACATTCTAGGGATGGAGAACTGCCTATGCAAAGGCCTAAACATGATAAAAGCCATATCTCATGGGGAAAAATAACAAGAAAGCTTTAGTAGAAAATATCAGGTATATTATGGGGGTGGATCTTGGAGATAATTGGGAGCCAAGAGAGTTTCTTGAGCAGAGTAGTGACATGGTCAAATGTGTGCTTTAGGAACACCACTGTGGTAACTTTGTGGAGTATGAATCATAGAGTAAAATAGTATTTTCTCTCCAGGAACAGTTCTTCCCAGGGTTGAAATCACTGAGGTCTTTTCAGTATTCTGCACACGTTCTCTGAGAAGTACCACATGAGTAGAAAGTGCAGGATGGGACCAAGAAACTAGCTTAATGTACGCAACATCTACAAGCAAACAAATGAAACCCAGCAGTGTTATTTCAGCTCTGACCTTCAGATTTCCTTCCACTGTGACCCACACATTCCATTACACATCAGGAAGCAAAAAGCACTTTACTTTGTTGACAAAAAAGGCCTTTCAGTGATTGTCAAATGGCTTAAACTGACCTGGGTACAGGAACATGGTTGCTTTCTTTTTCTTTTTTTTCCTATTCCCTGACAATTCCAAAAATGGGACTTGGAGGTAGGTGGAAAAACAATTGCTCCAGGAGCTTGTGATATTTTTGTCACAAGTTTGTTTGTTGCTTTACCAGATGGGGACATCCAAGGTGACAGATGACTGATAGAAACTTGGAAGAGATTCTTAAGGGGGTGGGTTGACCAGGTGTATCAAGGGAAACTATAACTTATACTTTGAGAATCAATGCATCAGTGGAACAGATAAAGAAATTTCATTTATTAAAATATGTAGCACTCTATGTTTACAGTCTATAATTTCATCATGTGATGAGATCTGACATCAAGTAAAAAAAAATGTCTTTTCTGCTTCTGCTCAGACCATATGTTCAAATTATTAAAATATCCACAAATGCCATTAAAAACACAAGATTCTCAGAAACAGATCATCTTTACTTTTGTGGTTGGTATGGAAAGAATGGTTTTCTTCCCTTGGCCATTTTTATCACTTTACATGCAAAGACTCAATGCTTTGAAATTAGAAAGCTTAACAGATTTTTATTTTCTTAATAAACAGATAAATGAACTTACCACTTTTGATTTAAGGCCAGAAGGGACCTCAGAAGTCATCTAATTTAATTCCCACAATTTTTAGATTGACAAACTGAGGTCCAGGGAGAATAAGTATCATAATATTATTGCATAGATTTAAAGCTGGAAGCCTTCAAGTCTAAACTTCTCATTTTACAAATGAAAAAGTTAAGGTACACAGAGTTGAAGTTCCTGTTTTAGGTACATGCCATCTGTTAGTAAAAGAACCAGATTTGCTCCCAAATCCTCTGGCCTCACAGGGTTACCATCACGAAAGCATTTTGTAGACCAATGAAAAATATGTGGAAGGTGAAGTCAGAAGATCTGACTTCATTTTGTTTTTCTGATACTTACTACCTACTTTATCTATGATGACAATTAAATCCCTGGGACCTCAGTTTCCTCATCTGCCAACTGAGTGGGTTGGTGTAGTTATACACTGATTACAGGCATGATATCTTTTTCAATATATAAGCCTTTTGTGGGCAGTACCTATTTATTTGTTTGTCTTTGTGTTCTCAAAGCCTCCTACAACGTCTCACTCGTAGCAAGTGCTTAATGAATGCATAATGGTTGGTTAATTGATAGGTTACCTCCAAAATCCATTCCAGTTTTAAATCAATTATCCTTTGATTTCATGGCCAGTTTCCTTTCCACTGTACTATAGTGCTATCAGGAAAAAAATGCCTGTTATCTGACTCTTTCCTGATGGTATTTAATCATGGTTAGGTAAGAACTCAAATGGAGAATTGAAATTGGAAATTGGAAATTTTAATAAATGGAGACTAGGACCAGAAAATTCAGCTTATTTCTAGAATATCCAAGTTTGCTCACATCATCACACTTCTCTTGGAGTATATATGTATGTCTCTCACACAGTGTAGAACTTTTGCTATCTTGATGTGTCAGCCATAGAGAAAACCTGAGGGCTAGTATACTGCCACTATATTTTGACTTGGATTTTGTTTATCGAGCAGTCTCTAAAAAACCTGTTCACCCATGAGTAAATAAAGAGGTAAATCTTTAAAATATTACTATTTCATGCATTTACTGGGAAAAAGATCAAGTTTGCAGAATAAAATGCATACATACATACATTCATGCACACACATGCATGCACACACACATACACAGCCACGTGTACACACTCACACTATCTAGAACATCTTGCCCAGGTTGATGACATGACAGCATTGTAATGTATTACCAGCTGGTAGCTGGCTTCCATTCAGAAATGGACTTAAGATGATGGAAGACGAAGGCAGGCAAAGGATGCAATTCACTACTGTAGCTGCTTTTTTAATGCCAGCAAGCAAACCATGTGCTGCACCAGCTTTTCTTCACTCTGCCCTAGCTGATTTCTTGTAGGTAACAGGAAAAATAGTCACATGAGGGTATCCAACAGCAAGTGAAATGATGGCCAGCAATCTGCTCAAGATTCTGCTCTGGTCTCTAGACCAGTTTCTCATTTGGCTTTGGATTCCCCTTGAGCTGATGCAAGCGTGGAATTCCTATTGACTTCTGAAGGAGTCAGCTCTGTGCTTGTATCAAGTTGGGGAGAAGGAGGAGCAGCGAGCAGGACTGATGAGCTACTGTAATTAAACTTGTTTGCTAGATTCTCCATAAAATAAGAAACTAAATTCTACAGTCATTTTAATGGTATCTAAAAGTTCACTTTTGTATTTTTTATTTATCACCACATTTCTGGAGTTCTGAGCTTTGCTTTGTAGTTTTGAGGCTGTTCCCAAGACTGCTGAAATAGCAAGGAAAGGCCATGCATGTGTATTTTTCAGTCCAAGAAGTGACATGATGCACTTATAATCTTTCAAGATAGCCTTCCTTCCCCCAATTTACAGCCCGATTTTGCTAACACCATAGATTTCCATAGTTCTAATAAAATTCAGGTAAGTATCCTATAAACTTCAGTATGTATCTAAACCAGAGTGAAGCCTGCATTTTTTTCTCTTCCTTCATCCCTTCCTTCCTTTTGTTTTTACCCCTTAAATTAACCCAACACTAATTACCATAATATTTTGAGGTAGCAAATACTGATCTGCAATCTTTCCTGTGGGAAAAAAATCAGAGGCTCCCATAAGAAGCAGCTTTTTATTAATATCCTTAAGGATCCTGAAACATAGGTTATTGTTATGTCAGCACATCTGTATATCCTGTTTGGGCAGAGAAATTAGCTACCTGGCATTACTGATACAACAAGGGAATTTCAGAGATCCTTTGATGAGAGAAAAGTTTAACTGTAATGAAAATTTCAAGATTTTTTTAATGCATCTCTTCCAAATTCATATTGTAGAATCTCTAGCTATAAGGAAATTGGCTAAAATAGTGTGCTTTTGAAACTATCTGAATGAGACCTGAAATAGATTTACTAATTTAAAAGTACATCGCATTATACAGAAGGGAAAAGTAACCACCTGATAGTACTACTAAGGCAATTCTAATCCTTTAACAAAAATGATAAAAACTAAAAAGTTGTACACTTTGGATCAAACAATTTGCAAAATTGGGAGTAGAATTTTTTTTTTAATTAAGTTATTAGTTTTTTTTTTATTTTACACCTAATCTTGACTTAATCACATTCAACAATCCAAATTAAAATTATGAATTCTCGAGACATTGTAAAGATTTTTTTTAATTGCACTAATTTTAAAATCCAAAAAGGCTAGCCACATAGAACTTGTAAAGCAAAATGTTTAGGCTCGGGTAAATTTGGATTTACACTATTCCTGAGTTAAAGATATGGCTAACAGTCTGAGGCTAGTAGCAACAGACAAGAATGGTTCCTGAAATACACTTCCTAACAGTGGAAAGAGCAATGGCTTTTGAGTCAGAGATGCCCATTCTGTAGTAAACCAAAAAATCATTTGTGAAGCCCTTACTAGATGTTAGATGCTGAGCTAAGCATTGGGAATACAAATATAAACAAAAAGAAAAACTTTCCCTGTCCTCAAGAATACTACATTCTAAAGAGGGAAAGCAATACTTGGGCAACACAATGGAGGAGTACATATGGTAGCCTGTTGAAAAATTGAGAATAACTGATCTGGGCACCCTTACTAAATGGAGGTTCCAGGAGGAACCATCAAGCAGAGGGATGAGCTGCAAGGGGTGAGAGTACTTGGAAGATGTGAATATCTAGACAAAATGATTTTCAAAGATGAAGTCTGATGCCCTGAGTTCAAATCCAGCCTCTCATATTTCCTCACTAAGTGATCGTTGATGAGTAATTTATTCTTGCTGGGCCTCCATTTTTAATCTATAATATAACGGGATTGAATTTAATATCTTCTAAAGTAATTTCTGGGGCAGGTAGATGATGCAATGGATAGAGAACAGGACCAGAAGTAAGGAAGATCTGAGTTCAAATACAGACTCATATGCTAACTAGTTATGTGACCATGGGCAAGTCAGTATGATTCAGTTTCCTCATCTATAAAATGAGTTGGAGAAGGAAATGGCAAACCAGTCTTTGCCAAGAAAACTCCAAAGGGGGTCCAAAAGGACTGATCAATAACAACAATAAAAGTCATTCTTAGCAGAAAGTTTAGGTTCTTATGTTCAGTATTGAGGTGGACTATGGTAGAATATAGCACAATGATCAGATGTAGTCACTTTAGTAGTTGCTTTGTTTTAATTATTTTTTCTCATTTAAAATGAGAAATTCAATGGGGATAGGATTCAAAAGAAATGAATATAGTTTAGCATAGCAAAGGCATCAAGAAAATTTCATTTTTACATGACCATGACTCCAGAAGCTCAGCTTCTAAAATGGGTTAATTATCTCAAATATCAAGCATCGATCTCCACTTTTGACCTAATGCTCTCCCTTTTATACCCTCTGATTTTATTTTCCTGACTAGAAAATCACCCCAGAGATAAGACAGTTGCGAACCTTGGGTAGAGTTAAAATAATGTGTTATCCCATCACTTGAAAATTATTTCTTCATGTTTTATAGACCATAAGACATTTCAATTTTTTTCTATAACATATGGGACATAATTCACCACAAAATAAGTCTCCATATGCCAGGAAAGCAAAAAATTCTGGAATTAAAAATGTGAGCATTTATAGGAACACTATTAAGAAGTGTTCCTCATTTCCCTTCATTGGTTATTGTACTTCTGGCAGTCTTTTTTTTTTTTTCCTTCCTTCGACCTAGTTCTATGCCTCTGTTGTATTGTACTAAAAAGAACCAAGCATGTACTTGGAAGAGAGCTGAGTTTGAATCTTACCTCTGAATCATTATTACTATGGACAGGAATATTTTCCCATTTTCCCTCCATATCTTCACTTAGTAATGGGGATAATAATATTATATTAACAACCTTATAGGGTCATTCTAAGGATAAAGGGAGCTCTTATATTAAAATCTAATTGATGACATTAAATCACTACATAAATGTCAGTTATTCAAATATTCCCTCCATGCTGCCTGTAAACATTGTCCTTTTCTGTTTTCTATACTACAAGCTCACACTTATAATACTATATATGTATATGTATGCAAATACATATATATAATATATAGTTTAGAGTATGCAAATATTATATGTATATATATTCTACACATGCTATCCAATATGTATATATAGTATGCATGTATATTATGTTTTTTGGTGTTTTATGGTGTTTTACATTTTCAAATTTATAGTGATAGTTACCCATGTGTATGTTTCATTTGTTTACCTATTGATCGATCATCTATTTTTTATCACTTCTGTCTTTATTTTTATCAATCTATGATCTCTATCTATCTATCTATCTATCTCTCTATCTAACAATGTATCTGCCTATCTATCTATTATCTGTTATCAGACATATCTGAGTATGCTGAAATCGCTGAACATGTAAGATCCTATATCTGCGTGGGGACAGCCTCCTTTGCTTGTCTTCTTAACCAGAGCTGGCTGCATTTTAAAATCTGGTGGGTCTCAGAGAGTGAAATTTTTCTGGCTAGTACTCTTTACTTCAGGATCATTTTTGCTTCATCCAGAGAGGGGAGATTACAGTTTATCTAGAGTGTTTGAAGTGAATTTGCAAGAGAGGAATAAGGTTGTAAGTTCGCAGCTATATTTTCTCTATTAAATCTCCCTTTGAAAACAAACACACAAAAAAATCCTATTTTATTAGTGTCTAAGTGGAAGTAGAATTCAGACAACCAACACCTCTGTTCAGAGATAACACCACTAGTAGAAGCTAGAACCATTCATAGGGAGTCTAGACACCCCAAAGACACCTAAGAGTATTGGAGAACCTTTTGGGAGTGGTGAAATTTAGTACACTTGGCCTTCCAGGTAATAAGGTTTAAAGTGGTCAGCATTGCACATACACACATGTGTGCCAATTTCTAATATCAATGCAATCCTCACAACTGCCCTGTTTTCTGTTATTATTGCTCCCATTTTCCAGATGAGAAAATTGAGATGAAAAGAGGTTAAGGGGCTTGCTCTCAAGGACCTGAGGTAGAATTTTCATTCGGGTCTTCCTCACTCCCATTCCAGCAATCTATTTATGCTTTTGTTCCAGTTATCTCCATCAGATATTTTTCATCTTATCCAAATTGTGTTTATTGTGATTCATATTTATTTTCTCCTCATATTCACCTTCAGAATGTATAATCACTGGATTCCTCCTCAGATATGAGGAATGTGTGGTTAATTCAACAGGAACCAAACACAAGCAAACTTCAGCCTACTTAGTTAAATGTGATACATGAAGCAATTTCAAATTCCTGGTCCTGTTAGCAGAATGCTAACTCAGGATCTGTGCATCTGGAGAGAAAGGAGGTGGTCAGGAAATGAAGCTCACGTGAGGTATGGCTGCCAGAAGGAAGAAAGCACACCATAGGAATTTGGGACATATCTAAACCACTAAAAGGAGCTGAGGAAAGGGTGTACAGATGAATGTTTAATAATGACTTAATTTAAAAAAAAAAGCATAATAAAAAGGTGCACATGGTATACATTTAATCTGCATTTTTCACATTTTCACCATTATTTTATTTAATCAAGATAATGATGACAATGATGAAGATGAAGGAAGCCCAGGTTTGTAGCAGTGCATGATGATTTCCTAAGGTGTAAATGCTCAAACTAGAAATTCCACAAGCCTGAACAAGCTAGCTCTGACATCCCACTGCAAAGCAACCAGAGAGTTACAGAAGAGAGGAGGCAAATCTCAGAACAATTCTGCCATCGCTGAAGTTGCAAATAGGGTGGGAAGAGTTCACCTGGTTTGACACCCGGCCTGGGAGTATCTCTGTGGGTATCCTCTAAATGTGGGCACTGTTGACGAAAGCCTCCTGTAACAACCAGCCAGTTACAATTCCAACTGTTTAGACATCAGTTTTGCAATCCTACCTTAATTGGACATAGCAAATGTTTGTGCCCTAATCAATCTGTGCCAACGCTTGTTTCTGTATGCCACAGAAAAGACTTGGTACTCACACTAGACTCTGCAGAGCAAAAATCCTCAGAAGGCAGAGGCAGGTGCTGGACCCAATCCAAGATCATTTGGTGAATGAAACACCAAGAAAGACCTTGTTATAAGGCAATCTCACCTACACTGGGGTCCCATGACATGGATCACCAGGACGCCAAGGCTCCTGGGTATTTCAATCTGGGGTAGGTGAGCTTTGACACAAAAGAGAATAATCATGCAAATCATATGCACTCTTGAGGTGCAGACTTAAAAGAATCAGGCCTCAGGCCCTGAACAAAATTAATGAGTTCTGCCTCTCCTTTCTGTGACCTTTTTCTTTTTTCCTGTTAGGTTTTCATGGGAATTTGTTTTCTTAGCTGTATTTGAAACAAAGACCCAGGAGAGCAAAACTGCAAGAGAACATGGGGACTTCTTACTTACGTTGGCAGACCCCATGAAAACAGCTTGGGTCTTATCTCAGCAACATCTAAGAAGCTCCTAGAATGGACCAGGCACTGTGCTAGGCACTACAAATGCCAAACAAATAAATGAGGAAACAAACAAAAAGAAGAATGAAGAGATAAATAGAAAGATAGATAAAGAGGTGAGGGAGGGATGGAAGGACTGAGGGAAGGAAGGAAAGAAGGAAGGAAGGAAGGAAGGAAGGAAGGAAGGAAGGAAGGAAGGAAAGAAAGAAGGAAGGGAGGGAGGAAGGAAGAAAGGAAAGAAGCAAATAGAAGGGAAAAAGCAGGGAAAGGAAAGAGGAGGAGAGGAGACAAAATGAGAGGAGACGAGAGGAGATGAGAGTAGGGGAAACGGCACTTCAAATTTAAACTATGCAAATTAATTTTTTTAAAAAAGTTTTCACCTGATAAATTTTTATTATGAGTACTGTCTTTATTTTTTATGTTTCCCCCCTTTATCTGTAGCGAAAATCATGTTGTATGGCAGGTTATTGTTTTTATATGATTAAAAAGTAAAAATAAAGAAGAAAATGAGACTAAGGTATCTCAAGTATGGAGGAAAAATAAGTTTTATTTAAAAAGTCAAAAGAATTATTATGGATGAAACAAATGTCTTTGATTATGTGGAAATATTTTTCAAAAGCTGTGCAATAAAACACATAATTAGAAGAAAATAATTGTGAAAAATATTTGTGGCAACTAGGAAGCTAAAAACTTTCCAACTAAAATAGATGATGGTGAGGAACAGGCCTATAATTTCTGATACTGGGAGGCTGAGACTGGTGCATCACTTCAAAAGATCTGAGCTGCAGTAGAGATGAAGAAATTTGGGTAGCCTCACTAAACCTAGGACCAACATGGTGACCCAGGATGAAAGGTCCACCAGACTACTAAAGACCTGGTTGGAGTGGGGGAAAAAAAGGAATAGACTCAACCTCATTAATAAAAAATAGAAATAAAAAATAGCTTTCTAATCCTCATACCAATCAGGAGGAAAAACCATTTTAAAATAACAAAGTTCAGGAAAAATGGCATTTGGGAAATCCATTTACATATATCTATCATTAATGGAATTGTAAAAGTGTGTCTTTTTTTGAGATAAATATGGCAGTAGCAACAACAACAATAATAATAATTATAATAGCAACAACAAGATTTCAGAGTGCTTTCCATATATTTGTTGATTTTATTCTCATGAAAACCCTAGCGAGTAGGTACTATTTTTGTCCTTATTTCATAGATGAAGAAATGCAGACAGACAAAAGTTAAGTGATTTGCCCAGGGTCATATAACTAGTAAGTGTCTGAGGTCAAATGTGAACTCAGTTCTTCTTGACTCCAGTTCCTGTGCTCTGTCTCCTGCTCCAAAAATAAGTGTATTCACTTACTTAATAATTCAGTTTTGAGACCATGAAATGAACTGTTATTTTAAAAAAATGACTATTTTAAAAAGATTTTTATAATAGTACTTTATGCAATTAAAGAAATTATGAGCACATTGTGTGTGTGTGTGTGTGTGTGTGTGTGTGCGCACATGATATAAATATCCAGTTATAGGAGAGTGGCTAAAGAAATCTGGTGCACTATTATAATAATGTTATATAATTGTTATCAACAGAAATTATATATGTATACATGTATATATGCTTATATGTATGTGCTATATATATATATATCTATATCTATCTATGTCTATCTATCCATTCATCTATCTATTTATCTATCTATCTATCTATCTATCTATCTATCTATCTATCTATTCTGTGAGAACCTAACTCATATAATGCAAAGGGGATGGGGGTGGAGAATGACAAAGGGCAGGAAAATTAACAATCCTCATGAGTTCATAAGTGGAAAATTTGGTATAGTATTTTATGCTTTGAAGTTAATTTTTTTTTTTTTATCTATGAGAGATAGATGATGGATTTAAGGCACAGAATGAGACAAATATATTTTTATATACAATACTTGAGGGAATTTGTTTCACTTGACTATGAATATTTATAATGTGGAATTTTATTTTCTTTTGTTTTTTCCATTGAGGTGAGGAGTGGGAGGGAGAAAAATAGATTTTAGTTATTTTTTTAATAGTGAAGTGTGTGTGGGAGTGTTAAATACGTGCAATGTTTCACATACTATCAGATGAGGTCAATGCATTATTCGTACTTCTTAGTTATTTTCTTTTGCTACAAGCCACCTCTCAGGAGTGAGAAAAATCTGTAAATATTTGTGATGGAAGAGTAAACCAAATCAATAAAATGAAAAAAGAGAAATTTATTTAAAATTAATATACTCAAATTTAATTGGTTGTTTTGCTGTTAAATGTTGATATTTTAATAAAACAATGTTAGGACAAAGTGTGAAGAGATTCAAATGGAAAGAGCAATGAAAGGAGAGGTTGATGAAATGAGAAGAGAAGGTATTTGTAGGGGGTATCACCATCTACATTGAAATATTTCAGTTTGAGGCCATGCATGAGATTCAGATGAAAGTTAATACTATGACCCATTGAACCTTTAGTTCAAAATTTTGTTAAGGGTAATAAGAAAAAGCAGGGAGACTGGATTAAGACACACACACACGCATGCACACACATGCAGGATATTTCAACAGCATTTTACACCAAGACATGAATAAATAAGAATCAATATGTCAAATTCTTAGGATATCTGTATGGTACAATATTGTATAGTAGTCATTATAGATCATGTTAAGGATGAATAGAAGATTTTGCAATATAAAGTCAAAGGGAGAGATGAAAGGAGAAGTGATTATGTTTAGAGAGAGGAATTTTTGATATTAGAGATGATCCATTTATGGACAAATTTAGACTTTCATTTGACCACTCCAGAGGCTGGATGATGTAGAGTGAAGATGTATGTCATAAGAATGTAAGTGACTGATGAAATGTGAGACAACAGTGTTTGAGAGGAAATCTATATGCAAACATTTTCAAATATGAACATAGGGGTTAGGGTGCAGAGGAAATCTAGGTATGACTGAGATATTGAATTCCTTAAGATAGAAGGTGCAGTGAGCTGGATTCCTGTAGATATTAGCAAATGACAGTGTGGTAAATAGAAAGTGCCAAACTAGGCAAAATAATGAAATAGATCAAATGTTCTTCATATTCCTATGTATTTCTATTCCCTTTAACACTGCCATGAATCTCCTTCTTCATCAAGTGGGGAATCTTCATGGCCACCCATGTTAAAAACTGTTTGTTCTTTTACTTTCATAAGACTTCTAGTAGAACATCAACTCCTGTAGTAAAATTAAAATCCTTTGAAAGTAGAAGCTGTTTCTATTTTGATTTTGTTTCCCTATACTGCCTTACAGTAATAGGGAATTTTAAAATGATTTTTTGAATGGATTTTTGAATAGCCTCATTTACACCAAAGCATAAATAATAAGAGTTGATGTGTCAGTTTCTTAGACTATACAATACTCAATGATAATACTCAACTCATTTTAAGTGTAGGGGAAATAAAATGCCCCATATGATCCAAATGGCAATCTCTTCTGTGGCATTGCAAAGCTTCTTTTAGACATAAAGAAAGGTATGAGTTTAATAATAATTTCTCTGAGCTCCAAAATTCTTAAAAATTTCACTGAGATTGGTCTTTCTATTTAAATTTATATTTCTATCTATCTCTTGTTAAACCCTTGAAACTCATATCTGACACAAAATTCTGGTTCCTAGAAACATTTTGGTTATCAAACATCACATTATATCATACCGTCTGTGGCTAGAGAAGCATTGAAAGAAGTTTGGAGGAAAATAAATCTTCCCTACAGTGTTCTCTCAGCCATCCAATATGTGGGTACTCTGGTGGTACCATCCCTGTTCATCTACTAGGAGAGGTTTGTAGAACTGATGTCACTTGACATCTCCCTTCTTTAGCACCATTTACTTTTACCATCTCTTTCTCCTTTCACTCCTTTTCTAGAAAATGTTTTCTTTAGCTCAACTCTGAATAAATAAAATCCATTGTTTTTACTTCCAGAATCTAAGAATCTGAAATATCCCTTTCCTTTTATACATAATTAGGAGATGACTAAGTTTCTCACGTGTCTTTGATTAATTCAAAGAGAGTATGAGCTCACTTACACTGTTCTGATTGACTCAATCAAGAGTTCTTACCTAGCAAAGGCAATTACTTATAAGTAGGTGGGATAATCAATAGATGTACACTATTCCATCCCACATACATACACTATTTTACTATTTATCATCAGCAAATCTGTTGGAATGTGTTTAGTAAATTCCATAATTTCAATTCTTAGATAATTCTTTAGTGATTTAGGAAGGTGGTGTCTGTATTATCCTTTTCGAACACCTTCCCCAGTTCCCTGGACATAAGAATCTTCGTAAAGCTTTGTGTGGCACAGTTCATAATCTACTCTGTAAATAAGCATTCTTATTTCTCCAGAAGATTTAAACTCTTCCTATAGTAGGGATAAGCAGATAAACCCATCCTTCTCTTGTGACATTATTGTTTGGATATATATCTACCTGTTTTCCAAGTTTTCCTTGGGATGGTATAAATTAGTGTGATCATTAGTCATTCAGCCTTTGCTATTCTGTGATTTACTGATCTCTCTGCCCCTCTACCAAATCTAGCGGTTGATCATTATCATTGTTTAACAAAATTGTTGATATAAATTTATTATATTGTGATGACTGGGCACCAGAACTACAACCCTGAGGGGGGTGGAGCCAATATGGAGGCATAGAAGCAGCAACATATCACAGTTCTCACATAGCCACCCCAAAATACCCATAAAATATGACTCTAAACTAATCCTAGAACTCTAAAACACACACAAATATACTTTCCCTAAAGTCAGCTCGGCTACAAGGAACCATATCAGCACTGCAAACTGAAACCAGGCTGGCCTGAAGCCGTGGCTGAGCCCCAGGGGCAGCTGGACGAGAGGAGCTGAGCCCCAGGTGGAGCCTGGGTGAGTAGATTGGTGGCAGCTGCGGCAATGTTTAGAAGTAGGTCAGTGGGAATTGCGAGGTCGTGGAAGAAATGTGGTCCAGCCAAAATGCCTCCAGGGCTGAGAAGCAAAAGGCAGAGGCTCTGCACTCACCTCCAAATTGCAGCTTCAGCACCCTTGGCCTGCAGACTGCAGGGGGACCAAGCGACCAAGTGCTGTCGCACTGAGCAGCCTGGATCCGGATCGCGGTCTTGGGCTTTGGTCTTGTGGTCCTTTTTCCTTTAGGGAGCTGGAAGGGGGGAGGGACCCAGCACCTCCCTGAGAGCTATGGCAGCTGGGAGGACCCCATCAATTTGGGCCAGAGCTTTCCCCTCTGGAAGCAGAGCCCCACAGAGATTTAAAATAATAATAATAATAAAAAAACAAACCATGGACTGACCAACCATGAATAAGAATAAGTACAAGAAGCAAAGTAAAAACAGCAACCAAACCCTAGATTTCTTCTTTGGGGAAAAGAAAGAC
>CM053586.1:323210774-323228084 GCA_028646515.1 Pseudochirops corinnae
TATATATATATATGTATGTATGTATATATGTATATATATGTATACGTATGCATATGTATATTTGTGTATGTATACATACAGATAAATATACACTTACTGACATTTATCAACATACTAGCATGGTGCTTTAAACATAGTATAGTAGCTGCTAAGTATTATTGTAGAATTGAGACAATTTTTTGTGCATATATGTGTGTGTGTGTGTGCATATCAATATGCCTTCTTGTGTGAAATCTGATTGCTTTTTAACTGGATATTTCTTTAACTATTTGAAGATAATTATCATGCCCCTCCTCCAGTGAAACTATGCCCTCTCTTTTCTAGGTGAAATTCCCAAGTTCCTTTACTGACCATCAGATGGTTTCTTTAAACTCTACTTCCTATTCTGCTTTGTCTCCTTTGGATTTAGGTCAGCTTATCATTGTATTTCCTGTCACTTAAGTCTCAATATAGTGTTCCTGTGGTCTAATCAAAGTAACCAGGTAATTAATAAACTTTTTATTAAGTGCCTACTATGTGTTGGTCACTGTGCTAACTGCTGAAGATATAAAAGGAGACATTGTTAAATCCCTTTATAAAATCTGTATTTTATATCTCTACTTATTCTTTTAGT
The DNA here is from genome assembly GCA_028646515.1 of Pseudochirops corinnae. Classification (NCBI taxonomy): domain Eukaryota; kingdom Metazoa; phylum Chordata; class Mammalia; order Diprotodontia; family Pseudocheiridae; genus Pseudochirops; species Pseudochirops corinnae. The sequence goes on from CM053586.1 coordinate 323,211,388, forward strand.
CCATAAATCTAGCAATATCATAAATATTTTTTTTAAAAGGAACTATGATTAGCCTACCATGGCCTCTTCTTTATTAATCCATATTGGCTCTTAGTAAAATTACAAATTTCCCTTCTAGTATTTCCTCACAAACCATGAATTTAGTAATATGACATTCAATCGCAGGAGTCCAAAGTAAATTTAGTGGCTTGATGTGTAAAGGAAGTTGGCTTTTTAAAAAATCTGGGACCACATTTATCCTTTCTTGTACATGTGATCTTGCTGACCTTCTCCAATTCAGTCATCACCTAGAGAAAAAATAAATACTGAGACTAGCTCATTTGAGCAAACAGAGGGTAGTTTATCCATAATGGTGTCTTCACTTTTCTTGGGCTGAAAGGTTTTGTTTTCTTCTTCTTCTTCTTCTTCTTCTTCTTCTTCTTCTTCTTCTTCTTCTTCTTCTTCTTCTTCTTCTTCTTCTTCTTCTTCATTTTTCTCCTCCTCCTCCTCCTCCCCCCCTCCTCCTGCTCTTTCTCTTTGTTCTCCTCCTCCTATTCCTTCTTCTCTTTCTTCTCCTCCACTACTTTTTCCTTTTCTTTTTCCTCCTATCTAGTCTGAGGATAATTCAACCTGATATAGAAAACAAAAGCAAAATTAAAATCATGCAGTCATATCATCTTTCTCTAACATTAATATTATATTATCTTCTAGGATTAGCTGTCCTATCCCTTCTTTTATCTTCCTCTTACCTCCAACAAAGCTTTAAAGAAATAAATAAAACTTAAAAAAAATAAAAAAATAACATTAGGCTTATCTTCCATTGTCAGTTGGAGGTTATTTCATTTTTAGTATCTGCTTCTTGTGTGTATTTATTCCAAGCTACCTGGCCTGGTCTTCCTTACATCTTCTATATGGGGCACATGGAAATTACAGTTGATCGATTTCAACTTAGTAGAGCTTCTCCCAGGGTGCATTTAGACAGCTCCCTCTTTTCTTTCCCATCAGAACCACAGATTTTATTGCCATCTAAATATTATTCCCTGGCCAGCTTCTCATTTCGTTAGAATTCTAGGCCGTAGGAGCCTGGCTATCCTTTCTCTGAACTCTTTGGCATCTGTTTTCTCACAATTTTGGGTGTGAGACAAACTTTTCTTGGCTTTCTCTTCCTTATCTATCTCTAACTCTAAATGGCCCAGCTTTGTTTTCCCAAGGTTCCTGCCATTTCTACTTTGGTTCAATTCAATACCATCTAGTAATAGAAAACTAAGTTGTGATCAAGGCTTATTGAGTGGAATTATTTAACCAGTTAAACATTCTGTTAGATAACAATCCAAATTATAACTTCTTTTTCTTGTCCACAAAGATGTATAAAAATATTTTGGATCAAATTCATGCTATTTGTCAGAAATCTTGTACCTTAGATATACCTTTGGTGGCATTTTGGGTTCATTTTACAAATGAAGAAAGGCTTTTACATATATTAAGTCATTTTCGTAGAGTCATAAAGGTAGTAAGAATTTTAAGTCATATTTTCAATCCTAAAACCAGAGCTTCTTAGACTATAATTCTGGATGGAAATACAACATAGAGTATAAGGAGAAAATTATAATAGGAAGGAAGCTATAATAGTTGATTTTTAAGAGTACTTCAGGTTGTTAGATTTTATTAACATATATATATATATATATATATCTATTGCTTTTAAATCATCTGATGCTATAGTATGTTTCTATTAAATATTTCAAAATATTTTGGATACAGCTAGTTTTGAGTTGGATGTAAAGTTTCTATGAATTCAGTGTAAATTGAGCAAGAATAATAATGAAATGCTTATTCATGATGCCTTAAGTTTTTTAAAAAGTACTATAATCACTCATTTTCTGATTTTATAGGAAAGGTCTAATGAAGATGAATATGCTTCCAAAATTATTGAGATACAATCAGTTAACAATGAACAAACACCTACCAAGTGTATGTTTTTTTTTTTATCATGTTTGTTTTTAATAGACGAAACTTTGTGTGTGCAAGGAAGTAGTATATTTAAATAGATGAGACATAAGGAGGTGGAGGAGGAGGAGGAATAGAAAGAGGAGGAGGAGAAAGAAGAGGAGGAGGAGATAGAGAGAGACAGAGAGAGAGACAGAGGAAGAGGGAGATAGAGATAGAGGCAGAGACAGAGATAAACAGGGACAGTAACAGAGTAAGAATGAGAATGCTACAGAAAAGAGGAGGAAATGGGATTGAATGCACATGTAGATGGGTGGAAGGAGTTTTTTTTCAATTTTTTCACTACAGAAAATAACAACAACAACAAAATCACAGGAGAGAGAGGAAAGGAGGAAGTATAGGAAACTTAAAGAAAAAAGGAAATTTTTTGAATAGAGAGAGGAAATATTTGAACCCAGATCTTCCTGCCTACATTTTCAATGTTTTAGCTACAATGTCAAACTTACCCAACCCTACCTATGCTTACCTTTTTTTTTAATTTCATTTAAAACATTTCTATGTCCTACTGTACTTTAAATCATCTTATACTCCCTGCCTTATGGCACCACCAAATCTCACCTGTATAATTTTTAAAAACATATATATATAATAATGTTTTAGATCATGATTATGACTTTTTATCTTGAATATGCCCCCAAAGAAATGTTTTATTTACTTATTGCTTTCACATCACTGAGAGTTCTTCCCTTAAATTGTCCAGAGTAATCTTCTTAGCTAAGAAGGGATTAGGCACAAGGCAAATTTAAGCTTTAAAAGTTCATTGCTTTCTGAGTTATTGAAGCACGGTGTTTTAAAGTGCCTTAAAAATGGAAAAGTGTACCCTTCCTCCATATCTGACTTAAAAAATAGACTAAAGGATTTTCCTAAAAGTTATGAACCATTGAAATCCAATAATTTTAATGAAAGGCTGCAAGTTTCTACAGCAGAGTACACAATCATGTAGAATAGGGACCACTTGTGACACCAAAATGAAAGTTATTCAGAGGTGGAATGTAGGCACTACCCTCCGGTGGGCAATTCGATTGTCATCAGTTCTCCTTGGATTTTATCTAAAAACGCACTATCCCCATGGATAACAGTCCAGATGATATTTGATCATCTTGTCCACATAGATTAAGAAACTCTCAAATCTCTTGATTAAAATAAAGTGCATCAAGTGTATCATCAATGAATCAATCACCAAGAATTTATGAAGTTCCTGATAGGTAGAAGGAACAGGATTAGGTAGCAATGATTCCTAGACCAAATCAATGAAACAGTGCTTTTCAATAAGATGTTTGCGTCTAATCAGTGGAGACAATAAGCACAATTCTTAAATGTGAAAGTAACTGCAAAGTATGTTTTAGAGAAGGGCCCTAGCACCTGTCAGAATAAAGAAAGGCTTTATGTAGTAGATTACTTTTAAGGCAAATTTTGGAAGAAACATGAAAGTCTAAGAGGCAGAGGTGAGGAGGATAAAATTTCTAGGCTGAAAATCCAGTCCCTATAAAGGCACGGAGATAGAAAAGGCCACTGCCTGTGACTTCTGATCTATGTGTCAAATAGTCCAATTAAAAAAAAAGTTTAATTTGTAAGGGATTGTGTTTATTTATTTTTTTTTTGGAGGGGGAAGGGTGGGGCAATTGGGGTTAAGTGACTTGCCCAAGGTCAAATAGCTAGTAAGTGTTAAGTGTCTGAGGCTGGCTTAGGACTTGTTTAGTGAACATATGTTAACTGCTGGTGATTTTCACTTCCTTTTTATTCCACAAATCATTCATTTTAAAAGACTATTCTAGATTTTTACCAGGGATCTATACAAACAAAGCATATTTTAACTGCTATAATGTGCCTTTGCCACTTTCACCCTGCTACTTTTGGAAATGAATACATCACTTGATCCTTTCTGACCTGATTCTACATTCCAGAATTTTTAAATTGTGAGTCCCCAATCACATCAATGACTGATTCTCTCTCTCTCTCTCTCTCTCTCTCTCTCTCTCTCTCTCTCTCTCTCTCTCTCTCTCTCTCTCTTTCTCTCTCTCTCTCCCTCTCTCTCTCTCATATCTATCTGTATGTATAAAGGTAGACAGACAGGTAGTTAGATAGATAGATAGATAGATAGATAGATAGATAGATAGATAGACAGATAGCACAGTAGATAGTGCTGGCCCTGGAGTCAGGAGGACCTAGAATTCAAGAATTCAAATCCAGCCTCAGATACTTCCTAGCTGTGTGGTCCTGGACAAGTCTCAATTTCCTCACATGAAATATGTGCTGGATAAGGAAATGGCAAACCATTCTTATATTTTTGCCAAAAAAAACCCCAAATGCAGTCACAGATGGACACAACCAAAACGACTCAACAACAAATATGCATGTATGTTTGTGTAGGTGTGTGTGAATATTTTTACTTGGCACATAAAGGAGGAAGCTACATGACTCAGTGTCAAATATTGGGCCTGGAGTAAGGAAGACCTGAGTTCGAATCTTGCCTCCAACACTTACTAGCTGTGTGAGCCTGGGCAAATCACTTAACCTCTGTTTGCCTTAACCCACTGGAAAAGGAAAAGGCAAACCACTGCAGTATCTTTGCCAAGAAAACCCTATGAACACTATAGTTCCCAGGGTTATTAGGAGTCTGACTCAACAGCGACTATCTATCTATCTATCCATCTATCTATCTATCTATCTATCTATCTATCTATCTATCTATCCATCTATCTATCTATCTATCTATCTATCTTCAGGGCCTTGAGATTTAGATTCATTTAATGTAAATACTAAAAAGACATATGTGAATCTGTAGTATAGCTAGAGATAATTTACTAATAAACAAGACTTTTAACTCCAAAAAATGAATGGATAAGTAAGCAAATAAAAAAAGTGAAGATGTGTTCTCTATTTCTCTCATATTTGGGGCTGTGGTATTCTCCTACCCACATATACTCATTGCATTTCAATTTAAGGATGATTTTAGTACATAGAAATATTGGAAATAAAATACCAGTTGAGTCATTTTGTTTTTTGTCTATGGTCGATTAACTTTCCACTATCAATCAACAAACATTTTTTAAGCAACTCCTATGTTCCAGGTACTAGGTACTGGCGATGCAAAGATATAAATCAACTAGTCACTTTCTTTAAATGCTTCTGTTTTTAAAGGAGAAGAAAGAATGTGCACAGAAAAATATATCTAATGTGTGTGTGTGTGTGTGCGCAAAATATACATAAAATAAATACAGGACAATTTTGGAGACTAGGCCTTTTGATGTATCAGTCCTCTTTTCCTGATTATCCTCTCACCCTTCACTACCATCCATATGGCACCATTGAGCCTTCCCTTGAAGCAAAGAAAAATTATTTAACATAATCAATTCACAAAATGAATATATTTACCAGCATGAATAAATTCTACTGAATCAAGGGTGTTTTGTAATATTAGGGACAAAACTCCATTATAATAATTAAAGAGAGATTGGTTGTTTCAGGTTGTTGCTTTATTTCACATTACTATTGTCACTGTGTGAATTATTCTTGGTTCTGTACTTCATTCTACATCTGTCCATAAGTCTTCCCTTGTTTCACTGCAAATATTTCCAATTTTTCTCCATGTCATATATAAGAACACATACTTGATGTGTTCTTATATATGACACACTAGCCCCAAAGGGTTGGGACAATTAACTTTTATCTATACTACCTTCCCAAAACAATGTGCATATCTCTTTTTGAGGCTCTGTCTCTGCATCTGTCTTTCTCTGTGTCTCTCTCTCTCCTTCCTCCCCCTATGCCTCCCCGTTTCACATATGTATGTATGTGTATATATGTTATACACATACATATACATATGTGTATTAATACATATGCATACATATATTTACAATTGTCATTGACATTGTTACAGGCCTCAAATCATTGTACAATCTCATCTCGATATTTTCATAGATTCCTATTAAATTTCATAGATTCCTATGAAATTCACACTTGAATGTTTCTCCTCATGCATTATGTCATTCTTTTTCTGACTTTCATATGAGAACCAGCAAATAAGGGATTGAGAAAAGACTTCAGATTCTATCAAATACAAACTACTTTTGAAGAGGAATTGCCCCTATGATACCCCAAAGCAGTGATTTTATAGTTTTCCTTTGAAGACTTCTAGAAAGAGAAGAATGTACATACATTTTCATTGCAAACCTAGACCTAGTTGTATTTAGTATCTAAGTCCTCTAGAGCTGTCTGAGGCACAGAAATGTTCATTGAATTTCCTTCGGTTATATGCCAATTGTAGGTCAAAGGTAGAATTTGAACTCATCACCTCACTGTCAAAATTTAATCCACCACACCAAACTACCTTTTAATTTGTAACAGAAGTAAAATTACAAATGAAAGAGATGATTATGAAGAATAAAATAAATTTGGGAAAAGTTTAATGAATGTGAAAACGATGACAATCAAAAAGAAAAGATTCATTAAGGGCCTACTGTATACCAATTACTGTGGTAGGTGCTGGAGATAGAAACAGAATACAGTAAAAGTAAACCATAGACAGAATTAACAAACCACATAAAGTTAAATAAAAGGGGGAAATGTCATTAATTGGACAAACACGTAATCTAGAGAGGACTGAAAAAAGCCAGTCATGTAGCCAACAAGATGGAGGACTAGATAATTTCTCACATCTTTCAGCATCTCAAATCTCTCCAATATATTAATTATGCATAAGACATAAAATAATTTCAGCTGATGGAAGACACTAAGAATGCTAAGGAAGTAACAACCCAAAAGATTAACAATGGATAAGATTTAAGCATTAATTTCACCCACTCAGCATCTCTCCTTCACTATAGGTTAACAAAGTCTAGGAAAGTTTCACAAACCCATGTAGGGTTGATCATACCTCAGTCCTGCTCCTCCATGACCCTGCTTCCCAAAAAGCTGTAATTATGTTCTTTGTGAGATGGCAAAGTGGTGATGTTTTGTACTGGAACAATGTTTAGCAAAAGATTTGGGGCAGGATATCAACATGTGCCTCCACTAAAACTGCAAAGAGAAAGTGGAATTAGGATCCAGGTGAGACCAGTTCTCTTCTCCTCAACCATCACTTGTGGCAGTGATGGAGGCCAGTGAAAATTGAATTCCCCAGTATGGGAGGACACTGAGACAGTTCTCAGACAGAGAAGCCACCATGAAAATGGAATGCAGCAGAAAGTCAGTGATAGGTGGGAGGGAAAGCAGAAAAGGAATGCAATTACAAAAGATCTTGGGGAAGGAAATTCAAATAAACATCTTTAATATAAGCCTATTATCTAGCAGGGAAGACATTAACAACCAAAGGAATATGACCTCCAGATAAGTTAAATAAGTCAGTCTTTCTGTCTGTCTCTGTCTCTGTCTCTGTCTGTCTGTCTGTCTGTCTCTCTATAAGGGATATATATATATATATATATATATATATATATATATATATAGAGAGAGAGAGAGAGAGAGAGAGAGAGAGAGAGAGAGAGAGATAAAAATATAGATATCCATATCCATCTACATTTCAAGACAATGCAATATGAATCAATACAAGATGACACAAAGGACCCTGTAGAATCTCAGGAGAACACAGAACCATAACACGAAGTCCTCAAATGGTTAAAAAAATAGAAGAAGCAAGAATAGAGAAAAATAGAACTTTGGCTAGTCAAAGTTGAAATAATCACCAGAATAGAACAATTTGAAGCCACTGTGACAAATCTCACCAAAGAATCATGAAAGAAGAAATGACTAGGAATGAAAATATTCAGAAGAAAAGGACAATCTAGAAGAGACGCAAAAAAGAAGTAACATTTTATTTTTTTTTCCTTTTTTAAAACTTTTTGGAGGGGAGTAGGAAGGGCAGTTGGGGTTAAGTGACTTGCCCAAGGTCACAGGGCTAATAAGAGTTAAGTGACTGAGGCTGGATTTGACGTCAGGTCCTCCTGACTCCAGGGCTGGGGCTCTATTCACTGCACCACCCAGCCACCTCTAAGAAGTAAGATTTTTAAAAAGCATCGATCTCCATAGAAGCAAAACATATTGATGTCAGAGAAAAAGTGCAGAGAAACAATTTAAAGATATGTCTCTCAGAAGAACACAACTCCACAAGGCAAGAAATGATACAAGATAATTGCCCAGGACTTCTGAACATGTAAAACAAAAATGTGAATCAAAAGAATCTACAGATCTCCTCTTGGGTAAAAGAAAATCAAAATTACTTTAAATCCCTGTTCCAAACTCCAATAAACATACTTTCTAAATGGAAAACAATACATTTTGCAAAGGATCACAAGAAAGACCTAATTATATAAAGAAAAGGAATGGAAGTATATGGAAGAATGTGATCCAAAGGAGGAAAAAGGACCTCAAGATTTAACTTGTGGTGATGTCCCCTATAAATCTAAGCCTAAACAATTTATGGGGAAAAATTTAAAAAAGATGGGCTAGAGAAACTGAGAGTTAGGAGTAAGGAGGAAGAGCATTCTATTGAAAAAACAATGAGATAGGAGTTGGAGTCTCCTGTTCAAGGAATGACAAATGTGCCAGTGTAGCTGGATTATAATGCCAGTGGAGGGAAGGAAGTTTTGTCTCTGTATTAACGATGTCCAGAAAAATTCTTGGTATATAGGAGATGCTAAATAAAGGCTCCTTGAATGACTAATTCACAGCAATTGTATACTAATCTACCTTTTCTAGTATTAGCATATGGTATTTTCCCTTCACAGTTTGTGCTTAACCAAACTGAACAACTTGCCATCTCCTTGATCCGATCTCCTTATTCTTCCTCCTCTGCCTTATGTTCATGTGGAATTCTTTATGATGCTTCCCAGCTCATGTTACCTTTATCAGGAAACCTTACCTAGATGCCCAACTCTTGTTCTCTCCTATTGTGTTGCTGTGGAAATTTCAGTGGTTCTGGAGCCAAGACCTGGGTTCAAATCATTCTTCTGACTCTTACCACTGGTGTGACTTTGGCCAAGACAATTAACTAACTCTGTTTCCTCATGTGTAAAAAAATAGATTGGTCTAGATAGTCTCAGAGATTCCTCCCAATTTTAGATCTAGGATGACATTAATTTGCTATGTTGATTGATTTTCTACCACATGCAATGGACCCATTTACAGTTTAATGATGTACATGCAGTACATTATAATAAGCTTCTTGAAGGGAAACTGTATCTTCATTAGAATTATATCACTACCAGTAAACATATCTTTACAAAATATGATAGTCATTTAGTAAATACCTATTCAATGAATTAATTGATTGAGTATTGTTTGGTAAAATTCAAATTCATCACTAAAAAGCAAATTGTTTTTATCATCTGGTTTTCTATGTCCTTCATTTGGGAACGGTCAAATTCAGTAATGTAATTCAGATTCCCGTGATGAATTGTTAAGATGGAAAATGGGACAGGGGGGAGATGGGTCATCAGGATCATAGCTCACTCACACTTGACAGAAGTAAGTGAATTTGCACGGCTAGTGTCTAGATTTTAAGAGAAAACAAAGTGGGTTTCTGTCAGCACACACCATCTTAAGCAACATTTTTGTTTTTCTTGATGGTGAGAATGGTTTAGTCAAGATCAAATGACACTGTAGATTTCTGACAATTTCTAGTATACGCTGGGATTCCCTATCATTACATAAAATGTGAAGGCTATGTAAGGAGGTAAGTGAGTTTCCTGTCCTTTGAAATTATACACACACACACACACACACACAAACACACACACACACACACACACACACACACACACACACACACACACATATATAAGCCCCCTCTTGATCTATGGAAATTCTTAAATTGATTCAATCTTGGGAACAAAGATGGCAATTAATCAAGGATCTTGTTCTGACTGAGAGAAGACCTCTTGTGATCAGTACTGAACTTTCAGAACAACTTCACAAGAGTCCCAAATACTGTAAGCTTCCTAGAGCCTAGGGATGTAGAAATGTGGGAAAGGGATGATTAGCCGAACCAATTGATTTAAATCATAGAAATATACATGATTTTCTGTCATGACACAATGATGGTTGGCTTTATAGGGTTTCATAGGCATCGGATGACCATTTTCTTCCTTTTATAATGAACTTTCCATTCTTTAAGAATCTTTGATTAAACTGTTGAAACTAACTACCCTGTCACTTGGTAAACTGTGTCAGAACACTTGAAACTGAAAAATTCGTAAGTGTTTAGGCAAGATTCTGTTCATATTTTCTTTCCATATGCTGACTCTCAGATGACCACTATACATTGGATCTACTTTCATATTGTATGCCGTACTTAATAATTTTGACATTACGCAATGACAGAGAGACAGTATAAAACAAAACTCAGGGTAAAATTTCTTAAGGGAAATAGCTTTTTGGTGATTTAAATATAATCAGCAACTTTACAAAACCACAAAATTTGGTCTTTCTTTGTAGGCTTGCAGTTGATTTTAAGGTCTCTGGTCATTAAGACAATTTAGATATAAAATTCACTGCATAAACAGAACTAGTCATGGTCTCTCATGGATTGGAATAGAAGAAGGAGTAGTAAGCTAATTTAAAAATCTAAACATTTTCCAGCATGAGTAATTATAACAGTAAAAGCGGTAACTGGGGGAATGAAATTGATGAATATAATCATTCATAAAACAACAGTTATCAGATAAGCATAACCAGGTCATTCTCATCCTACTCTAGTTGCTAATTTACTATTACTCCAGACATCCTCAGAAAGAATGAATTAATTTCTTCATGACTAATTAGTACTAGTATTAGGAATCTGGTATGCATGTGTGTGCATGCATATGTGTGTGTGTGTGTGTGTGTGTGGACTTGACCTTCTCTATCTTCCTGACATAATACATTTAATCTTCAAAATGTCACAATTAAATCTACTAGAACATACTGGACTTTTGAAATTTACACATGACTACCATTAACTGGAATCCCATGAAATAAGGCCAAATCCCTACTGCCAGTTTTAAAAAGATATTTGAAAGAAAAATGAAGGGGTTGAGCAAGGTGATCCCTAGGGCTCCATCTAGCACAGATATTCCATGATTTTATATGCATTCTAATATAAAAAGTATAATGTATAACTCAAGAATTTTTCTTTATTTGCAGAGTAAGTTTAAAATCAGTGGATTATATGGGATATAAATGTAAAGCAATAAGTTGACTTATATCATGTCTTCATAGGTAATTTTTTCTTACTCTAGAAACCATGGCTGCCACCAGATTAAGTATTTTGTGCACTGTGAAATGATCTATATCTCATAGGGGTAAAGAATGCAATTATCCTCCATTCACCTTGACCTTTGCATTTACATGTGATGCCATGGGGAATTTGAGTGATTATTAATAGAGAAATACCTAATTATGAAAATTTCTTGAGCGAACTATATGGAAAGAAATTGAAGATCATTTCTCTGTGACCAAAATTAGGGTTTTATACATATGCATACATATATACATATATACACACATGTATGCATATATGCACATATATACACAGGCAGACATAAACGTGTATAAGCATATAAGTATGTGTAGATGATGACATGTAGCTCCTGGATTTGTCTTTAAAAAAGTCTGGTTGCCATTATTATGGAAAGATTTTCTAGTCTACACACCCCAGAAGTCAGGTCATTCTAAGGACTGAATCTCAGAAATTGGTAGCAGGGTCTATTGTCTGGCAGAGAGACTTCAAGTGACCAGAAGAGTGACATGGTCACTGGACATCAAAGAAACCCAGAATAGAGATCAATGAGAGAGTAGTGGAGATATGACACAATGTTCAAGGGCAGGTTCCATCACTGGACTGAATTCAGAAGGAAGCAAGTAGCTGGTGAGTGAGTTGAGCTAAAAGTTAGGTGAATGTTTCTCAGACCCTTCAAGAAATAGTGATGACACAGCAGATGGGGGTTAGCATTAGTCAGGGAGATCTGGATTCAAGTCCTCTCTCTGGGACATATAGGCTGCATTATTTTGGAAACATTAAACATCTAAGTATTTCATGAATAGAGCTCCAGGTCTAGAGTCAGAAAGACCTGAGTTTAAATTAGCCTCAGACATTAACTAGCTGTGTGACCCTGGGCAACTTAAACTTGTTTGCCTCAGTTTCTCCATCTGTAAAATGAGCTGAAGAATGAAATGACACACCACTCTAGTATCTTTGCCAAGAAAGCCCCAAATGGGGTAATGATGAGTTGGACACAACTGGAACACTGAACAACAGCAATAGCACCAACGGTATTTATTTCCTTATGTGTTAAATCTGGTCCTAAAATCAGAAAGAAAATATTATGTAAATTAACTTACATTAGGAAAAGTGTGCCAAGTCTACTTTTCTAATTTTGCACAGACAAACTATTGCATTACTCAGCAAAGTATATATATTATATATGTATACATGTATATATGTATATGTATATATATATGTGCGTGTGCAATATGTGTATATATATTTATATGTATATATGTACACACACACACACACACACACACACACCATGTACAAGGCACTGTGCTAGACCATAAGAATACAAATATAAAACAAGAAACATTCCCTGTCCTCAAGACGGGACATTGGAGCTGTTGAGCACTGGTGCTAAGGGACTGATGTGATGATTAGACTGATAATATGATGCTATGATTCATGAGGTACAAGAGTGATTTAGATAGAGTCACAGAATTTCAGAGTTGGAAGAGACCTCATCAGTTGTTTAGTCATAGAATAATAGCTTTCAATTTGAAATGGACATTAAAAGTCATTGGATTCAACTTCCTCATTTTAAATATGAGGAAACTGAGGTACAAGGAGATTACGTTATAGTCACATATCTGGTAGTTATGGGAAGTAGGATTTGAATCTGATTCTTCCTGAAAAAAAGTCTAGAATTCCATCTACTATATCATGCTGATTCATCAACATAGATACCAAATGAGCCATCTCTATACAATACAGGACAAGTGTTATAAACAGACATCTTGTAGTCATCAAATGAGGAGAATGCCACTACCTCTCAAAGTAGTCCATTCTATTTTTGGACAGCTCTCATGATTAGGAAGTACTTCTTATCTTAAGCCCGCATTTGTCTCTTTAGAAATGCAACCCAGCATAACTAACCCTGGACTTTCAGCCAAACTAAAAAAAAAAAAAAAAATGTTTCTTTTCCCTCTTCCATGTGACGGCCTTTCTCAAGATGGTGGCTGTCATAACCCATCCCCTGAACATATCAAAACATTTCTAGTTCCTGAAATCAACCTAGGGCATAAACTCCAGAACATTCATCTTTCTGAATGTTTTCCTCTTTACACTCTCATATACATTGTTATTCAGTCATTCTAACATGTCTGACTCTTGATGACCCTATAGACCATGAGGTTCTTCACAAAAATAATGGAATGACTTGCCATTTCCTTCTCCAAAGGATTAAGGTAAACAGAGTTTAGTGATTTGCCCAGGGTCACACAACTAGTAAGTGTCTGAAGCCAAATTTGAAATCAGGTCTTGCTAACTCCAGGTCCCACACTCTCTTCAATGAGTCATCTAGTTACTTATCAGACATATTACTCAAATGTAATTTGAAAAGGATCTCATGCATTCATTTGTGATAATTTGAGGAGAGAGGATGGTCAGCAATGGGGTGAGAGTTTTAGGGATAGCTGAGCTGATCCTTTAATGAAGGTGATGATTCCCAAGGTGAGAGTCAAAAAGAAAATTAATTCTGAAATTGTAATTCAAAAGGCTCTCTTTATTCTTCTAAAAATTCTTTAAAATATTCTAATTCATTTTTGTAAGACACATACACATATAAACACATACTTATAAACTGTAAACTTCCTGAGGTTAGGCATCTGTCCTCATTTAAGCATTTTTATTTCATTTAATTGTAAGGAACACTAAACTATAAGTCATAGACCTTATGTTTGATTGTGCCTTTGCTGCTCATATCCTCTTTGATGGTGGATGAGTCACTTAACTTCCCCTGTCCTTGATTTCATAATCTATAAAAATAAAGCAACTGGACAAAGCAATATTCATCATCAACTCTAGAATTTTAATTCAATAAGCACAGCTCTCCCCAGCAGCTACTTCACCCACATTGGCTGAATGAATCTGAGTGTATTTCAACAAAGGTAAAAGCAGCAGTTGACCTAAGTCAATGGAATTGTTAATCATTGCTTCCTTGAAAGGTCTGCTGAACTGAGTTCCCAAACAATGATTCTATTATGGAAATATTTCCTTTAAGAGTAATCTCTTTTCCAAGAGTCAAAGCATTTTGTATATCTGCTCCTCACGATTGATTAAAGCAGGGAACATTAGATAGCTTCTTCACATTTTCATTTCAGCTCATTATATTGCAAGGATCAAACAAAAATATCTGAAAGTTAAATTTGATGATGATAGAAGAAAGAAAAGAAGCATATTTTTGTCTCATCTTTGGTGGAGAATCTTCATTTTGTATTATAAGGGGACAAAACATGAAAAAGAATAGTTTGCCTCATTGACTCATTTAATTTCCATTCTATGTTCTCTAGTGCCTGTGCAAATATAAGTCATGTAGCCAACTGTTCCCTAAGACATACAAGTGAGAAAATCTTTGTTCTTAGAATGGAAAGAACATTGAAAGGCACATCAGTTTCTGAGTGAGCTAAACATAACCACTTGCTAGGTGTTCTTGAGACATTTTGTAAACAGTCTGTTCTTTTAATAAGAGGAGTGCATTCAGACACAGTAGCCTGGGGTTCAAGACCCAGCTCTATCATTTAAGTAGCTATGTAATTTTGGAATAGGGGGTTAACAAAATAATTATGGATAAGAGAGCCTGGCAATTAAATTCAAGAAACATTTATTAAGCCTTTTCTTCCTTCTCTCCTCTTTTCCTTCTATCTCTCTTTCCTTCCTCCTTTCCTGATTCTTTCTCTCCTCTGTTTGCTCCCTTCCCTTCCTCCCTCTTTCATTCTCTCCCTCTTTCCTCTCTTCCTTTCTACCTCCATCCATTCCTTTCTTTCCTTCTTTCCTCACTTCCACTTTCCCTTTCTTCCTTCCTTCCTCCCTCTCTTCCTTCCCTCTCCCCTTCTTCTATCTGTCCTTCCTTCCATCCTTCCTTCCTTCCTACTTTCCTTTCTTCCTTTCTTCACTTCTTCCTTCCTTCTTTCTTTCCTTCCATTCTTCTTTCCCTCTCTCTTCCTTCTTTTTCCCTCCCCTCCTCCCTCCATTGTTCCCTCCTTTCATTGCTTCCTTTCTACATTCCTTTCTCCCTCCCTCCATTCCTCTTTCCTTCTCTCCCTTCTTCCCTATCTTTCTTTTCATTCCTTCCCTTTTTCCATTCCTTCCCTCCTTCCTTCCTTCCTACCTTCCTTCCTTTCTTCCTTTCCTCCCTTCCTTCTTTCCTTTCTTCCTTTCTTCCTTCCTTCCTTCCTTCTTTCCTTTCTCCATATTTTCTTATACCCATCAATCCCTAATCTCTTTGTCTTATCAAAAATCATGTTTGCCAAGTTAAAATCTTGGATTATTCAAATCATGTTCAA
This sequence comes from Pseudochirops corinnae, assembly GCA_028646515.1. Taxonomy (NCBI): domain Eukaryota; kingdom Metazoa; phylum Chordata; class Mammalia; order Diprotodontia; family Pseudocheiridae; genus Pseudochirops; species Pseudochirops corinnae. The sequence continues at coordinate 323,226,910 of CM053586.1, forward strand.
TTTCTTTTCCTCATCACATGTTACTAAAAAGAGTTAGGAAAACAAGGACAACAACAACATAAAACCTTAATTTCTGGGCCCAGTATAACTGCATGTTTCACAATCTCCCCTGGGCCTTCTCTAAAGTAAGGTAATTCTTTTAGGGCTCTTTCTGCCACTCATAACTATGGTGATTCCAAGTGTTTTTATCTCTCCTCAAGTCTCTTCTTACACCTGCCCTCTTTTTCCAATTGAGGAATTTTTGTCCATTCACCACAAGCTACCTTTCCTCCCCTAATTTTCAAGGAGATATTTCATATTGCCCAATTTAGAGTGTATGTCATCCCTTCCCTAAGCCAAATTCAATGAGAATAAGGTTGACCTATTCCCTTTTGCCTTCCCGTTCTTCCTCTCCATTGTGACACTTATCCCTTGCCTCTTCTATATGAGATGCTTAACCACATTCTGTCTTTCTCTGTCTCCTCTCCTTTTTTTCCCCTCCTACCTCTCAGTATCAACTTTTAAAATATCATCACTTCCAATTCAATTAATCCTGTGCCCTCTGTCTATATACACATATATACACACTCACAAATGTATTCATATGCATATATACCCTCCTATATAGACATATGTGTATGTCTGCATAAATATATATTTGTATTCCCTTCACCTATCCTCATATTGAGAAAAGTTCCATAAGTTACAATTATCATTTTTCCATGTTGGTATGTAAATAATTCAACTTTGATAAGTTCTTTATGATTTCTTTTCCATGTTTACCTTCTCATGCTTCTTGTATTTAAATGTCAAATTTTCTTTTCAGAAAGAATGCTTGAAAGTCCTCCACCTCATTCAATGACCATATTTTCCCCTGGAACCTTATACTCAATTTTGCTAGGTAGGTGATTCTTGGTTTTAATCCTAGCTCCTTTGATCTCCAGAATATCATATTCCAGGCTCTTCAATCCCTTAGTGTAGAAGCTGCTAGATCCTGGGTTATCCTAATCGTGTTTCTACAGGATTGAAATTGTTTCTTCTTTGCAGCTGGTAATTTTTTTTACCTTAATCTGGGAACTCCGGACCCTGGCTATAACATTTCTTGGAGTTTTCTTTTGGGGATCTTTTTCAAGAGGTGATTGGTAAATTCATTCAAGTTCCATTTTGCACTCTGATTCTAAAATATCTGGACAATT
>CM053586.1:323228184-323238753 GCA_028646515.1 Pseudochirops corinnae
GTTTTTTCAAGGAAATATTTCACATTGCCTTCTATTTTTTCATTTGTTTAGATCTGTTTGATATTATCTTGATTTCTCATCAAGTCATTTGCTTCCATTTGCTCCACTCCAATTCTGAAGGAATTATTCTCTTCAGTGAGCTTTTGAGATTCTTTTTTCATCTGGCAAATTCAACTTTTTAAGGCATTCTTCTCCTTGTTGGCTTTTGGGCCTCTTTTGCCATTTGAGTTATTCTATTTTTTAAGGTGTTATTTTCTTCAGTCAGGTTGTTGACTCTCTCTTCATGATTTTCTTTGCTCATTCTCATTTCTCTCCCCAATTTTTCCTCCACTTCTCTTATTTGGTTTTCAAAATCCTTCTTAAGCTCCTCCATGACTTGTAACAAGTATACATTTTTCTTGAAAGGTTTTGGTGAGGGAGTTCTGACTGTGTTGTCTTCCTCCCATTCCATGCTTTGATCCTTTTTGTCCCCCAAAAAGGAATCTAAAGTTAGATTGTTGTTCTTACTTTGCTTCCTTTGCCTGCTCATGTTGCCAGTTAATTACCTGACTTTTTAGCTTTGTGGAACTCTGCTTCCAGAGGGGAGAGATTTTTCCCCAGTTGCTGGGGTTTTCACAGCTGCTGGAGCTATTAGGAAGCCAGCATCTCTGCAGCCCCCTCCAGCTCTAGCTTACTGGTCACACAACTTAGGACCACCACCCAAGACCATGATCCATATCCAGGTAGCCTAAGGCAAGAGCACTTAGCCTCTGAATGATTGCTTGGCCCACCTGCAATCCGCAGTTCAAGAGCTCTGAAGCAGACATGTGGAGGTGGCTGCAGGGCTGCCACTTCTCCTGCTTTCTTGCCCTGGGGGCAGATGGCCAGACTAGCTTTTCCCCCAAAATGTAGCTGAGTTCCACTGACTTTACACTTTGTCTTTGTTTCTTATGGGATGATAGTTCTGGAAACTGTCACAGCTTCCAGTGATCCACTCTCCTGGAAACGCCAGCTGTGGCTTGTCCTGGCCACCCCATGGCCAAGCCATTGTTTCAGGCTGGGCTGGTTTCGGCTCCTAGCACACTTTGATGAGCCCTTCCTGTCCCACCTGCCAGGCTGCCTTCAGTGGGATCTTTGTTTCTCTGTACTTTTGTGGGTTCTGGAGCTCTAAAATTTGTTTGGAGACATATTTTATAGTTATTTGAGGTGGTTATGGGGGGAGCTGCAGAGTTTTCCTGCTTCTACACTGCCATCTTGGCTCTGCCCTATGTGGTCTTTTTTGACAAGAGTATTCCTCCCACTTGCAGAAATGATTCCACCCCATTTCATTGTCTTCAGCATATTACCATCTCTACCATCCTCACTTATCTGCAATATATCCATCTGCTGTCTATTTCTCTGATGCTTACAAGTAAATCTATTTCTCTGTGATCCTCAAAAATCAAAACAAAAACAAATAAAAACCCTTTATTTGATCTATTCATCCATGTTAGCTATCATTCCATACCTCTCTTCCCACTCTGCAAAGATTGGATCCTTCTGTTCTCCACCTCAAGAAGCTCCCATGTCTCCTAATGCTGCTAGTATAAAATATAAACATGCCTTTGGGATTGAAAACCCTTATCTATCCAGTTCCAAACTATATTTCTTGCTTTATTCCCCACATCTCTTCAAATTACTTATCTTCAAATGCACACTGGGAGAGCAATAATGACCAGAATGTTCCAAGGAGTCCAATAACCATTCTCATTCTCTGTCTTTGTACTGGCTGTCCCTTACATCTGAATAATATACTCCTTCTTTATCTCTATCTCTCAGAGTTCCTAATTTCCTTCAAGCATCAGTAAAAGTGCCATCTTCCTGAAGATCCAATGGGTTTCTCTAGATAGTTAAAATCAAGTGGCTAAAAAACTGACATTGAAGATAGGAAGGTCTAGGTTTAAATTTTGCCCCTAGCACGTATTGACAGTGTGACCCTGGATAAGACATGAAGGATTCCAGAGTTTTAGTCAGACATGCTCAACTTCCAGTTGCAAATTAAGTTCTGGTCCACAATGGTAGAGAGAATTTATTCACCTGATATTTCCCTGTAACAAATAAAATAATAATGCCAACCCTATAGTAAAGTTTAATTGATATTTCTCTAACTTGTTTTCCCTAATACAATGAAGCTTCTGGAAAGTGGGACTATTTAATTTTTGTTATGTAGGCCCAGTACCTACCATCCTTCCTGACATTGTAGGCTTATAACAAGTGCTTATTACATGATGAATGTGTGAATGAATGCTAATATACAATAAGATAATTAACCTTTTCCATTTTTGTGTAATTTGCACCTTATATACAAAAAAGGCTTCAAATGGAGTCTTCGTGTTTTCTTGAATCACTTCCTTTTTACATTAGTCTGAGTCTTAGAAAGCAACATCCAATGAAATTTAATGAACTTTTTTTTTAATTTAAGGAAAAGTGCTGTGGGCATTTGGCTGAGTCTGCCTAGGCAAGGCAGAATGGAGATTTCAGACTTTACCTAGGAAATGTGATCAACATCAGAAGCCAGCACAGATAATTCCAGCCCCCACACCACTTTTCTTTCAATAACTGTGCTTTTTTTCCCCCAGAATTATTAGAATTATCACTTCAATTCTCCACTCCATCTGCTTATTTAGACACTGTCACATTGATCAAAAACTCTTGAAAATAGGTTTTCTGAAAAGTATGATTATTTAAAATGCCATAAACCCTTTGACATTAAAATTCATCCATAATAAAGACCTGTGTCTGAAACTACATGGTGCCAAACAGTATAAATTAGACTCAAAGAAAAGAAAATATGAAGAGAAATGCTATTTCCATTTCCATGTTATCTTTTTTCCCTCTACCACCTGGATTTTTTCTCCTAATTGTTCCCAAGATGCAAGAGTTTGAAAATTCGCTTGAATCAATCTGTGTTTCTCTGGAATCAAGGAAATCTGACCTTCTAAACTGTCCCCCAACACTTCCCTATTTCCATGAACCACTTCCTATTTCCCAGTCTCCCACAGAGAAATGGGTTGATGTTACCAGATTCCCAGATGGACACACTTTTAAAAGCTTGCATAATGTATTTTTTTTTTTTTTTTTGGTATAGTACTAGTGGAAGTTTATTTCACTGCACAAGATGCAATGCAGGGGTAGGAAGAAATAATCTCCATATTTAGTCTATCTTTAGAGCTTTGAAAGCAATTTTCTAGCCATTTCATTTATTTTCCCAATACTCCATGGAGATAGGTAAAGGAAAACATCCCCACCAATGAAAACAAGACACAAAGATCAATCAAACTTATCAAAGAGTATCTGCTGAGGAATAAGTAAATGCCTGCTACATGTTAGGTGTTGTGGAGGATACAATGGAAGTATAAGATATGGTCCCTACACTAAGGAATGACACCTTTCTCTGTCCCTTTGATAAAAGCTGACCTTATAAATGATGAAAGAAGACATTGAGAATGACCACTATTGAAAAAATACAGAATGAATAATGGGCTGTACTTTGCTGCATATGTCTATATGACATGACCTTGCCTACTCTAAGATGATGAAAGAGTTGGGGTTTCAGAGTCAGGTTCAAAGGAATTTCCCTGTATCTAGTCCATTACTCTAACTCAGTTGTCAAGAAGTTCCAGTAATTAATTTTTTAAGGATGCTACTGCTAGAATGGATTACTGGTGGGTGGTGAACTAAAAGTTGGCCTTTATCATCAATTGGCAAGCAGCCAGGGAGAAATTTATGTAGTGATTTTCAAGTCACTGTTTCAGTGAGGAAATTTTTTAAAATGTACATGATGATATTTACAGACTTTTTCTTTCTTTAAAAAAAAAAAAGACTCCAAATAGGTTTTTATTATTTAGAGACTAATAGTCAAATCAGTTTGTCAAATGAATGAAAGAATTTGACTGAAAGTGTAGGGTGGGTATATGGTAGAGACTGGTCAGTAGTATCCAGTCCTCTGAAATTTTCTCTGAGTTCTACCTGCTGCCAAGAAAACTAGAGGTTTTGATGATCTTGCTTCTGTAAACAAATGATGATGTTTAAAGGAGGGGATCTGCCCCCATCTCACAGTATGTGCAAGTATATTTTGAATGTCTTCTATCTGCTTATTGCATGATAAAGAAAGGCTTTATAATGTGCTTTTGAGGTAGAACTGAGTGTATATATAAAGGATTCTAGTACAGGAACTCAAATCTGTCTAACTTACTAAGAGATCAGGAAGTATAAAAATGGCTGAATTCTGGAGGACCAGTCATGGTGGTGGTGATGGTGGTGGTGTGTGAGTATGGGGAGGGGGCAAGGGTGATGGTTCATTATGCTGGCTTGTGAGCACGTGGTCTGCAAGACAAGCCTATCCACTAAGTCAGGTTGCCTTTTCTTTGTGTCTTCTTTCCTTTTATGTAGGTTCATGTATGGTTCTGAGGTGTAGCCAGTTTGACCCAGCCCATCTGTGACCTGGCAGTTGAGATACCATATATATATCTATAGCAAGCATGGGAATGATCTGGCCTTCCCCCTCTCCCACCTCCCCCTGCCCCCCAAAGTGAACTTAGTAATAGGAAGAGTGTTTGAAGCTGCCCTTTTAAATTTAAGCCAACTCTCTCTAGAGATAGACCTGTAAAAGGGAAAGTATATCGTATATAGGAGTCCTCATTTCGTGGTTGTGTTCCTGTTACATATTTTCAAAATATTTCATTTTAAAACCTAATTGAAGTTAATTGGTTAATCAACATTGAGGAGAAATTAAATGGCTAAATTGATAGCAGGCCACTAATCTCTATTATCGATAACATTAACTGGCAATGGCAAATGAAAACAGTGTATATTTATAGTGCCAACAATGCATATTGCTTTAAGATTTGCAAAGAGGTTTAAGATTATGAAGACTTTTAATCTTCAAAACAACCCTGGCTGGTAGGTGCTTATATTACTGGGTTTTACAGGGAAGGGATATGAGGCAGACAGGGGTTAAGTGAGTTTCCCAGGGTCACAGAACTAGTTAGTGTAGTCTTTGACCCCAAATCCTCCTGACTGCATTTCTAGGACTCTATCCAAGGATATTGGGAAGAAAGAATACACTGGAATTATGGATTGAGTTGATAGCATTAGAGAAATTTCTAAACTCAATTCATATTATGCCTAAAATATTTTTGGGACCTGACACAGAAATGTTAGAGGGATGAGAGATTAAGACTAGAGACTATGTGGTCTACATTCAGAATAAATATACACAGAAATATACATGTATATATATATATGTATATATAGTCCCCCAACATAGTAATAATATATAAAGCATTTAAATAAAAGATAGTTATTGAGTATGGGCCCTCTAGTTTGGGAGAATGAGGAAAGACATTCTACAGAAGGTTGAGCAAGTTGGAGATTTTGTGAGGGAAAGGTAGCAAAAGAATATATTCCAGGAAAGTCAGATAGCTTGTAGAAAGGCATGGAGATGGGAAGTAGGAGACAAATTCAGCATAATTGGACTTAAAGTTCAGGGAAGAAAATCTTGTATGAGGCTGGAAGCTTATTCTATGCAATTATGTTTAATCTCATTTTGTCATGGCAACATTTTTCTCCCTTTGTGTGATGTTTTCATTATAAATCTAGCATACTTCCTCTCAGATCTCAACCAGAACATATATTTGAGTTAATATATTGTATTTTGCCACTGGTGTTTTGCATTTATATGAGGTTCAGAAAATATGTGCAAGATTGCAAGCAGTTGTGTCCAGGCACAGGGAAGTGTTTGAGGCCCGGGAATTAGTTGGGCCACCTGGAGGTCAGGGCATATTGCACTGTCCCCGGCCAAGGGATACTGCATTGCTCAAGATTCTCTTTGCGTGGGGTTACCTGCTATTCCTGATTGGCATCTCCACACCCTGGGGCCTTCATACCCTTGTGATTGCACTCCCCCTCTCACAATTCTGTTCAGCTGGGCTCTGTCACATGTGGTGTTTTGATCTGCATTCAGATTCTATCAGTTCTTTCTCTGGAAGCCTGGCTTAGGATATGGCTTTAAGGCTTACCCATAGAGAGACTTTAAGAAACCTTTTCTGTTTGGACCTCAGAGCCGTAACTCTTCTGTTCTAAAAGGTATGCTAAGATCATTTAGTTGGGTGAGTAACCGGTTGCCCCTGCTGGCAAGTTAGGGTACTTTGAAAGAGAACCCTGACATATTTTTTCCATCAAGTTTGGATTATTGAACCTCTGAATCATGTTTATAAGGAATATCAACTTTAGCATCAATTACATGACCTAATTGTGGTGCTGGAGAAGAGTTTGAAGAGTTCTTCAGACAGCAAGGAGATCAAATCGGTTAATACTTAAAGAAATTAATTCAGACTATTCACTGGACGGTCAAATACTAAAGCTGAAGCTTAAATCGACTGCATAATGAGAAGACAACTCACAGGAAAAGACCCTGATCTTGGGAAAGACTGAAAGCAAAAGGAAAAAGGGGCCACAGAGGATGAGATGGATAGATAGTGTCATGGAAACAGTGAACGTGAGCTTGGACAGATTTTGAGGAACAGTAGTGTGTAGAAGAGTCTGGGGGTACTATGGCCTGTGGGGTCATGAAGAATCAGATATGACTGAAGGACAGAACAACAACAAAACAGAAGTAGATAACTATATTAGATAATATGTCTTACATATACAGCTAATGGTCTCTAGCAAATCACTTGGAAAATCCTTTGAGGAAAGAAGTTGATGAACTGTTTTTGTCCTAACACATGCATTTACAGATATGTTTTTCCCATTCTCTGGAGCACTGACTTCTGCCCATGGTGGAGAAAATAAAACCAAATGTTATTTGATTCAATTTAGTTCACCCACCATTTATTAAGTAGCTGCTAAGTATAAGGCATTACACAAAGGGCTGGTAGATAAAGCAGTCTCCTGCCAGCTAGGAGCTTACAATTACTGGTAGCAGGTGGAGGCACCAAGGATGAATCACTGACTGGAATCAAATGACTGCAGTAGGGCTAATGCCTCATACTTGTGCAACTTTGGGTAGGGCATTAACCTCTCTGGGCCTCAGTAGCCCAGAGTAGAGTAGACTAGATGGCCTTTGAGGTCCTTTCCAACTCTCCATCCATGTTTCTAAGTTATTAAGTTCCTCTGGGTAGAGGCCAGTAAATGTTAGATGGCTTTAGAGGCCATCTAGAGGAGGAACCCTCTGTTTTTAAAATCAGTTATTTAAAGGACAAAGTCTGTGCATGCAAAAGTGTTCTGTTGACCTTTATCGATATATGCCTATGAAGAAGAAGGTGATTTGCTGCCTGTTCTCCAACAGTGTGGTTTTATATTGTTTTGTGGTTTATTTCACGGGTATACTTGTTTCGGAAATTCAAATTGACTTCTGCCTTGTTCTTATCTACTCCACCTACTGATCATTTGCAGCTGACAGAAACAATTCTTGATTCAGGCCAGATCAGGCACAAGTAAAGCATGGAGGAAAAATGGGCAAGCAATGGTTAGATTTTACATTCATTGTAATTATTTCTCAGTTTGCATTTGGTTTAAACAAAACATGGGGTCACACATCTTGTTTATATTAAAACAAAGATTGGTGGGGAAAAAGTTGAAGAACAGTTCAGCCAACCACAACCCTCACCCCCCCAGTAAAATTGGCATGAACAATCTCATTTCTCCTGTAAAGTCTCTGAATTCAACCCATTAATGGCCATTTCAGTTGACCTTAAAGTAATGGATAGATTTTTTTCAGACAGTGCCAAAGAAGAATGACTGCATGAACATGGCCACTCTTCTCTTTCTATTCTTTTGCTCAGGTTGATCTCTTTTCCATAATGTATTTCTTCCTTACTCTTCCTCAGAGTCTCTAACTTCCTTCACAACAAAGTTCAGCTGGCATAGGCTAACACCCTGCCCAGTTTTTATTAATCTCCCACTCTTGAAATTATTTGGCCTTATTTTAAATATATGTTGATGTACTCTAACTGCATACATGTTCTACCACCACCATGTAAGGCAAGGTAAGACATCACTGAATTTTTTGTCTTTGTAGCTACAGATCTTTTAACAAAGAAGGTCCTTAACCAATGTTTTTTTAAATAGTTGAAATCAACTGAGTTGAGTTGCTCACATGAACCAATCCTGACCTTATGTGTATTATTTACTCACAACCATTGTCTCTCACTTGTGAAAAGAATGGAAATAAATATATTAAAATATCTCTTTTTTGGCACTAAACTTGGTCTTTACAATTTTACAACATTCAGTTAGAATCATCATTGCGGTGGTTGTTTCTATTTACTTTGCTATAATTATTACGTGTATTATTTTTCTTACTATGCTAACTTCTCTTTATATCAGTTTATATACATCTCTTTATGTTTTCTGCAACTGTCATATTTAGGTGTTTGTTTTTCCCTAATAGTCCAATATTCTCCCATCTGCTCCATGTACTGCCTTTCATTTTATCCATCTCTAATTGAGGGACACCGACTTTGTTTGTAGTCGTTTGCTCCATGACAAAAGGGGAAAGATCATTCTCTTTACAGTAAGAGAACCTGGGATCAAGTCATCAATCTTCTACTTAGTGATGTGACTCTGGGCAGGTCACTTAATCTCCTTGAGCCTCAGATTCCTCAACTTTGAAACTAGATAGTATATTAGTATATACTTCCAGTTCTATGATCTTTCCCCTTCCCCTAATATATGTTTTACATTTCAATTGACACATGAAAAATAAGATAATGTAGTAAGTGGATACTCTACTTTTGGTAAGGAGAAACATGCTTCTGACATATCTTCACGGCATATCTCTGTTCAAGTCACTTAGTCTTAATACTCTATTTAAATGTACAAGTTACGTTTCAAAGAAAACACCTTCTGACACTTGTAGAAGGAACATACTCATTGCTGGCTTCCAAAACAATGTAATCAAAAATCTAGTCTTTTAAGATGGAGAATGAAGCCAAGTGGCATAGTAGAGATACAGGCTCAGAGTCAGCAATTTCTGAGTTAAAACTCCACTTGGTATTTGTGGAGGGGGGGAGCAAAATCTAGAAAGTCAGAATGTAGACTGACCAGCCTTAGCCACTACCCAAATGGAAGTCCCAAAAAATGATCCATCAATGGGAGAGAGGGGGCTGACATGGGGAGAGGAATGTTCTAGAATGGGAAGGTCTCCAAGCACATGGATATTCCAGGATAAGGAAATCCCAAGTAATGATGTGAGTTCCAATATAGCTGAGGCATGGTGACAGTGCAGAAAGTGAGAAGCAGAGTAAGGAGAAAAAAATAAAAGTTAGCCCAGAATAGAGGCAAAACACATTAAATGCATCATCTTATTTAGGCCTCATGATCCTGTGAAGTAGGTAACAGTAATAGTAGGAATCATTTCATGAAATTAAATGTGTTTTAAATGTTACTGAGACATTTGTATTTCATTTTGCTTAATTATCATGTTTTCCAAAGTAGAGTTTTTTGGAGGTGGACTTTAGTGATATCAAAGCACAAGGAATTATACAGACATACATGTATATTATTTACATTTGTTACCTGTACATTTAAAAATATTTTGGTTAGTTTGATTTTATTTTAATCATTATTGGTTAAAGCATGCAACATATCCCCACTGCAACAGTTCATTTACTATAATGCCCCTTTATCACCTTTTTTCTGACATTGCCACCACTTTGATAGAGGCTCTTATTTCCTCTTGCCTAGACTATTGCAATGGTTTGCTCATGGATCTCCATATGTCAAGTCCTTCCCCATTTGAATCCATCTCTCCTTCATCCCCTAAGGCAATGGTCCTCAACCTTCCTAATCCCAGGATGCTTTAATACTAGTATGTGGGCATATCTGCACGTGAGCAGACCCGCCTGGAGATGGACAGAGGAGCTACTTATGGCTTTATTCGTTTGCTGAAGGAATAAATGAAAACACTGGGTTTTTTTGTTTGTTTTTTCCCTCTCTTGTACCTCAATAGCAGTTTCTTCTAAACATGCCACTGTCAAATTTTCAATCATGTTAAGAGCTCTGGGAAATCTGGGAAACAAACAACCTTTTGGAGAAATTCAAAGGCCAAAGGTTGCCTTTTTGGATAAAATGCAGGGTACACTTAGAATTCTTTGACTTCCATCAGAGCTTTAGAAAGAATGCAGTCTTATTAAGTCTTATCAACACTGACAACATTTACTCTGAAAGAAACAGTGATTTGTTTATGGGCACTTACTGCTTTTATTTATAAAGGACCTACAAAAGAAAACTCACTGCCCAAGATGCAATCAAGTTACTCTCCTAAGTTTTTACTTTGAGCAACTCTCAAGAATGGATATGGCCAAAATTTTATAATTTATAATTTTTTTGTTATTGCTGAGGATCACGCTGGGTTGAGGGGCTCCCCTTATACCTGTATCTATGACTCTCAAAGTTCATATCATCCTCTCCCTTCAAAGAGGGGGTTGTCATGCTGTGAGAGGATATGACTTAATCTGCAATTTAAAGCCTGCCCATCAGGAAGGAATGAATGGAAGTAGGAAATCGAAACACTTTGAAAGATATTCAGCATCTGTGCAAGGAAGT
>CM053586.1:323239253-323255654 GCA_028646515.1 Pseudochirops corinnae
AGCTGGTATTAATATTTTGGTATATATTGGGGAATGATAATATTGAGAACAATATGCATTGCAACTTTCATAATCATGACACAGTCACATAATTTTAAATATGTATAACAAATAGAAGGCCATGGAATTTACCTATAGCAGAAAAATAATTCTTGGGGCAGCTAGGTAGCACAGTATATAGAACACCAGCCCTGGATTCAGGAGGATCTGAGTTCAAATCCAGCCTCAGACAGGTAACACAAAACTAGCCATGTGACCTTGGGCAAGTCACTTAACCCCAACTGTCCTGCCATCCTCCCTCCAAAATAAAAAATAAAATAAATTTAAAAAAAGAAAAACAATTCATTCCAAAAGAGATGCAACCACCAAACATTCACACCTAACATGAAATCTTCATGAGAATTTTAATCCAGCATCACCTGAGATTTTCTGATACACCCTTGGAAAAATTTATTTATTAGATTATATTTCTATTTGTATATTTTGATTTAAAATTATATAATATTTTAAATTTTATATAAATTAAAATTAATATATATTATACCTATTTATTTGTAAGATTTATTAGATTATCCCCATATTTATCATTGTTTTCCTAGTCTTTTTGTTGATGCTTCCCTCCTGACACTTGCTCTCTTCATTGGTGAGGAGTACTTAGATAACCCTACTTTCAAGAGGAACCCTGCCTATGTTTATTTCACTCCCAGCTAAATTAAATTCCTCACCACCTTGGCAGCAGTTTTGTCCTCCCCCGGAATTTGACCCCACCATGACTTTATACTTTTTTAAAATATGTTTTTTCTTCCCCTATTAGAATGTTAGCTTCTTGAGGGGAGGGACATTTGCTTACTTATATTTTTATCTCCTGTGATTAGCACAGTGCCTGACACATGAAAGTAATGGCAAGAGAAGTAGCACTTTTCTTGTTTCAGCTATTCAAGTGCCTTTGAGCCTTGCCTTTGATTCTATCAAGAGTCTTTATTTGGAAACAAAACATATTGTGTTGCCCTTAATAGGCCTAAAGGAATTTGAAGACAGTCCCCACCCTTGAAAGGCCTATTAAGCATTTAATAAATGTTCTATCTTTATCTAATTCCAAATCCATTACTTGATAACTTGTATCAATAAGTACAATAATAAAACAAAATTATATGTAATATGTTTATTATTAAAATATAATTAAAACAAAATTATATGTAATGAATTCAGGAAGAGAGAGACTGATTCCTCCAACTGCTAGTATTCTCTATCTTTACCTTATAATCAATATTAAGTATATATTTTGTTTTCTTTTATTTTGTTTATGCTCATATGTGCCTTGGTTTTTGCCCAAAAAGGAAGGAGAGAGAGAGAATTAAGTGACTTCTCCAGGACTGCATGACTAATTTGTCAGTCAGGACTTGAACCTTGTTCTTCCTGGTTCTAAATCTGGTGACATTATTATTATGATGATTAATAAATAATAATGGTAATATTTAAAGTCCATCTCTTTATTGTAACCTGTTAAATTATATTCAGTCTCTTCAGTTGTGAAAATTATTTTCATTGAAAGACTAAACAGAAATTAGAATCAAGTAGTTCTACCTTCTGATTGTCCGTGTTTATATCCCAGCTACACAATACAACAGATCTATTCCTTCTTTGTTTTTCTTGTTTCCAACATGCAAAATGACAACAACACTAACAAAAAAGCCCACATTTTTTTTTTTACATTCGTAGCATTTATGACCAACCTCTACATATTATGGGACTGAGTACTTCTGATGCTATTATAGGTCCCAATAATTCATTACTTTACTTTCAGCTTAAATTGCCTGCCAAAATGCTTCCAACTTTTAAAAAAAAACCTGTTGTCAATAGCTTTTCTTTGCATATACATCAGTCTCTTTGGAAAACTCACCCTTTTCATCCAGATGAGAATGATTTGTAAATGACACAAAAAGAACATTAAAATATGTGCTACATAGATAATACGTTTGTCATAGATGCTGAAGGATAGAAGAGTTTTAAGACCAAAAGTAGTGACTAGTCAGTCAGTCAGTCAGTCTTTCAACAAACTTTTAATAAATATGTATGATGTGTCTGGTTCTATTCTAAGCACTTGGGACACAAAGAAAGACAAAGAATAATTCTTTATCATTAGGAGTTCACAATAACATGTAAACATGAAAATGACGGCACAAACATGTTATAAAGAAACACGATAAATGGGAAATAAGAAAAGAAATAGGCATTTATTAAGTTCCTACCATATGCCAGGCATGGTGCTGAGCACTTTATGAATATTATCTCCTTTGATCCTCACAACAACCTTGCAACATAAGTGCTATTATTATTCCAATTTTACATTTGAGGAAACTGAGGTAGACAGGTTAAGTGACTTGCCCAGTATCACACAGCTAGTAATTGTATGAGGTCATATTTGAACTCAGATATTCCTGTTTCTAAGTCTTATGTTTTTACAATTGTTATTCTAAGGCATTGGAGTTAATATGGATTGGGAAAGACTTCCAAGAGAAGGTGGAATTGCATTTGTGATTCTGTCATACTTCAAGAAAGGAGGACCTTTTCCCATTCAGAGTATAATATATGTAGGTTAAACAGAAGCAGCAACAATAATACATAGAACAACATACACCATCAGTAGTTGCAATATAAGATTTAAGGCAGATGCCTGGGTTTCAATAGTCCTGATAAAACAAATACTGGAATATATTTCAAAAACTTTTCAGATATATATAATTCAGCCTTTTTCCTCCAAAACCACTGACTTCATTTTTTATCCTATCATTCATTTTGATCCTGCAAAAAAGCCTTTCAATTTAATGTAATAAAGGTCATCTCTTATATCTTTTACAATTGCCCAAATCCTCTCCCTCATTTTTTGGAGTGGTGGAGGTAGTGGTACATTGTAAGAAATCATTTCCTTACCAAAAGTAGGAAAACTACTTTATCAGGTTCTAGGTTTTTTCCATCTTTTGGTATGATCTTTAAAATGTATGTCACATAGTGTTATATGGATTTTTGCTCTCTGAAGTAGTTTGTTTAAAAAATCCTAGTTCAGATGTGTAGCTACTGTCAAAAATGGCATGACTCTATAATGTGTTTATCAAGTTTCAGGACCATGGGGCTTAAAGGAATCAGAGAAAAGTCATCTAAGTAAGAACTTGAGAAGATGATATCATGTATGTGAAAATGCAATCAATGGCTAGAATAGTCCAAAAGAGCTAGCTGGAAAACAATTGGGACCATGTTTTGGCACCCGATCTCTCTTCTGTGATTCAGAATTGTTGTTGTGCCTTGATGTAACTTTATCCAATTTGTATTCCTAATATTGCTTAGTTCTCTCCTAGCCCAACTCAGTTATCATCTAATTAAAATGGCACCTGTTCTGTTTAATGTGACTTGCCAAGACTTAATAATAACAGGCTGCCCTTGTGACTAGTAGGGTTACTTTTGTCTTCTCTATTTCTTGGAATCCTTAGCTCCCTTTAAAGTTGATTTCTAGTATAATCTATTACATGAGGCACACCCCAATTGCTAGTAACCCAATCCCAAAATAATTTTGTATTTAATTTAATTTATATCTTTATTATTTTGCTTTTGTTTTTCTTCCCAAATAAAATAGATGTTCCCAGTGGTAGAGTTTGGCCTTTGTGGTTTGTCACAATCATTCAAAATTAATAAGTGCTTAATAAATGCTTGTTTAAAAATTGAATGTGTAACAATAGGTAGCTCTATGGCGAATGAGATGGTATATATAGTTCTCACTTCCCCTTCCCTGACAGAAAGGTGATAGGACCTAGATCCTTAATGACAATTGCTACATCCATCTTTTGGAGGTGGCTGGGAAACTGTCTTTTCCGCTTAGTGAAAGTACACTCTTCCTTTTTATCCCTCTGCCCTCTTAGTCCTGGGAAAGGAAGTTCAGCTATAGTCTCAGGTGTGAGTTCTCTACCAATGTATGTGAAGAAAATGGATATTTTGCCTCTTTTTTAGAGACAGACTAGGTGACATCAGAATCCCAAGTTCGAATCTGACCTCTGACACTTGCAAGTAATTTTATCTCTATCGGTCTCAATTTCCTCTACTATAAACTGAGGCCATATCATTGAGTTGTTGTGAGGACATACTTTTAATAAAGCACTTAGCTAATTGAGTGCCTGGAATATAGTAGATGCTTAATAAGTATTTGTTCTCTTCCCCGTCCCCCTACCTTTATGGAGGAAGAAAATGATCCTGATTTTTTAAAAAGTTTTACTTTTGGGGACAATTATACAAGTCATTCCTTAAATTAGAGCCTTGCTTTGTAATTGCCAAGCAAACCCTCTGATCAAAATTTGAAGGTTCTAAATTATATAGTATGTACAATATAAGAACCATTAAGAGTTTGCTACCTACTCCACTCTAGTTGTAGATAAATATGTAGTTTGGAGACCAATTAATTTAGACAAAAGAAAAGCAAACTTAGAAACTAGGAGAAAGAAAATAGAAATGTAAAAAAAAAAGAAAATATGTTGTCTTTAAGCTCAGTGTAGACAAAAGAAAGGGGGGGATTGAGGAGGAAGTTAATACTCACTGAACCCATTTGGGTTCAATATCCTGGAGGAAAGAGTTCACTGCCACTTAGATTCCAATCAGCTTGTGACCATCCTTTCTGCTGACCATGGAAGATGATATTGGTTATTATAGGTAGACCAATTTGACTACATTGCATTCAGTAGCCTTTGCCTGTTCACACAGTTTTATGTGAACTCTCCCAAAATCTCTACAATGATCCCTCTATTTCCGTCAAGGCTGGAGAAAGCAATAGAAAGGAAACTACATCCTTCCAGAATACTGTGTGATCACTTTCTGGCCTACAAGCTTCAAATGAAACTATGAATGAATTCCTATAGAGATGTATACTTTGAAAAGTGCTTTCCACATATAATTTCATTTGATGTCCTCAGTGACTTGCCTATGGTAACATAGTAAAAATGAGTCAACGTGTGTGTATGTATGTGCATGTGTGTGTTTGCATGTGAATGTGTATGCACACATACATATATATGTGTGTATATATATATATATATATATATACATATACATACATGTAGACAGACTTACACATATATACACATATATCCATTTCATCCTGACTACAAGTCCACCATTGGTAATATTATGCAAAAGATTGCTCATGAGCTGCAAGATTTGATTCAATTTTTAGTACCCATTAAGGCTTTTACTTAGCTGCTAAATGTATTTTAAGAATTGCAAAAGTTGTGAGATTTTTGTCTGACATCATTTTAAACTGTTTAGGTTTACAAGCATAACCACTCCCTTGGGTCACTTCAGCATAAATGGTTGAAGTGATCTACACCAAGCTGTGACTGATAGATACTCCAATGATATCTGTTCTTAGCACTGTGTTACCCTACATTAAAAAAAATATATATATATATATATATATATATATATATATATATATATATATCTGAAACAAAAGGAGCAAGTAAGTGTTTAATGCTGCCTATATTCCTACCATTTATTTTTTATCTACAAACCATCTTTATTTGACATGCTCGTGAGTTAAAATATAGTGGGAAAACATTGTCTTTTTTCCATCAGGATCTCAATCCCCAACTCTTCTAGAACTTTGAAAATTGAATTAAATAAAGAGAATCTCAGTCTACATAGTTTAATAGGAACTTAGATATCCTACTCATGCATGTGTTTTATAAATTAGAAAACTGAGACCCCCCTCCCCCCAAAAAAAGTATACTGTGTCCAAAGGTCACAGTTAATATGAAGTACTTTCTTTCTTGATTATGATTGAAAACTCTGTAATAGATAGATAGACAGACAGATAAAGATATCTATAGAGATGGAGACATAGTCAATAGGTATATAGAGACTGAGAGAAATGGATAAATTGAATGATTGATTGAGATATGTATAGAGATGAAGGCATAAGTAGCCAATAAGTGTATAAAGATGGAGTGAAATGTATAGATAGTAGATAGATAGATAGATAGATAGATAGATAGATAGATAGATAGATAGATAGATAAGTAGACAGACAGAAGACTAGAGTTATGCAAAAATTTACCTTCTCTGTCACTTTCAATCATATGGTATTGTCTGAGCCATTGAGAGGTTAAGTAATTTATTCACAGTCTTTCCAGAAATAAGTTTCAGAGCAGGACTTGAATCCTTGTTTTCCTGACTCCAAAGGACAGCTTATTATACAATATATCAAACTGTTTCCAAAATGAGGGAGTTAGACTAGATAGTCATTTATATTGTGTTTTATCTTTTTATACATAATTCTATGATCATAATTATATGCTTCTATATATCACCTAGCTGGCTAGCTATCTTTCTATTTTAATGCATGTATTCATGTATCCATATATATATGAGATTTTATTACTTGGACTATCTTTTGTAAATTATATAGCATTTTAAACTGTCTCAAAGTAAAATAATGCTGCGGTTAAAAATACATTTTAACAAAAATATTCCCTTAACCATGCTGTGTGCTTGAAAAATCTTGAAGTATCATGATCTTTGAAGAATAAATGCTGTGGGTGACTCAAAGATCAGTGGACAGCCACATGGCCAGGGGTGTGTGGGAATGGAGTTGTGCAAGCAAATTGCATCATTATTTCCAATGATAACACATGAATAAGATGTAGGACCTTTGAAGAACTGTCTGATCTTCAAAGAAAGCAGGCTACTCATATGGTGAGACAGAGCTGTGGTAGGACAACCTAAATAATGTCATCTTATTCCCCCAAATGGAGAATAAGATGTAGAGAAAAAAAATTATATCTTTTTGTTTTTATCTTCTGTGGAGGATTTATCAGAGAATTTGAACATGTATCCTATAAAATAAGAAGTCATGTATGGGTTCTATTTGTATTTATGGGTGTAATACCAATGTAATTGAAGATACAAAAATATTGAAGTATAGAATAAAATATGGGATACTTGTCCATCTGTATATTATGTTATAATCAGGTCAATATGCATTTTTAATTTTAGTTTTGGAGACAGATAACACAATAGATAGAGCAATGTATATTTTTCCATTAATTAATTTTTTTTTAGTTTGTAACATTCATTTTTATAAGATTTTGAGCTATAAATATCCCCCCTTGTTGCACTCCCCCCCAAGACAGAATGCAATATGGTATTGGTTATATATGTATAATCATATTAAATATATTTCCTCATTAGTCATATTGTGAAAGAAAAATCAGAACAAAAGGGAAAAAACAACAACAACAAAAGAGAAAATAGTATTGTTCAATTTGCATTCAGACTCCATAGTTCTTTCTCTGGATTCGGACTGCATTTTCTATCATGAGTCTTTTGGAATTGTCTTAGATCGTTGCCTTGCTCAGAAGAGCTAAGTCTAAAAAAAATTGGTTAATGCACAATGTTGCTGTTACTGTGTACAGTGTTCTGGTTCTTCTCACTTCACTCAGAATCAGTTCATGTAAGTCTTTCCAGGATTTTCTGAAGTCCATCTGTTCACCATTTCTTATGGAACAATAGCATTCTACTACGTTCACATATCACAACTTGTTCAGCCATTCTCTAATTGATGGGTATCCCCTCAATTTCCAATTCTTTGCCACCATAGAAGGAGCTGCTATAAATAATTTTGTTCATGTGGGGTCTTTTCCCTTTTCTGTGATCTCTTTGGTATGCAGATCTAGTAATGGTAGTGATAGATTAAAGGGTATGTGTAGTTTTATAGCCCTTTGGGCTTACTTCCAAATTGTTCTTGAGAATGGTTGAATCAGTTCACAACTTTACCAATAATGCATTACTGTTCAAATTTTCCCACCTTGCCAACATTTACAATTTCCCTCTTTTGTCATGTAAGCCAGTCTGATAGTGTGATATAGTACCTCAAAGTTTTAATTTGCATTTCTCTAATCAATAATGATTTAGAGTATTTATAGGTGGCTTTAATTTCCTCATCTGAAAACTGTTCATATACTTTAACCATTTATCAAAAGGGGACTGATTTGTATTCTTATAGATTTGAGTGAGTTCTCTGTATACTTTAGAAATGAGGCCTTTATCAAAAATACTGACTGTAAAAATTGTTTCCCAGTATTCTGCTTCCCTTCTAATCTTAGTTGCATTGACTTTGTGCAAAAACAACTTTAATGTAGTCAGTTATCCATTTTACATTTAATAATGTTTTCTATCTCTTGTTTGGTCATAAATTCTTCCCTTCTCCATAGATCTGACAGGTAAACTGTTCTTTATAGAGCATTGGATCTTGAAGAAGAAAAACCTAGATTTAAATTTGGCCTAACACGCTCACTATCTATTGGATGAAGGACAAGTCACTTAACCTTTACTTCAATTTCCTCATCTATAAAATAGTTATAATAATAGTTTCATCTTCCTGGAGTTGTCGAGGGAATAAAATGAAATGATATTTGAAAATGTTTCTTGAATCTTTCAAGTGATATATAAGTGCTAACCAGCTAACTAAATAGGTGGTAGTAGTAGTAATAACAGTAGCTGCAGCAGCAGCAGTAATATTATTTTGAAAATACATGGTTAGATTGGCTTAGCTAGAATTAGTATAGACTCACTGAGGGTGTTTTGTAGAGGTCTAGAATTCAATACGTGTAACATATAGTCATCTGTGCATAGGTTTATTTAGAGAATATTATCATGGAGTAGGAATAATTTTCTTTAGACACCTCACAGCATCGATCTTATGTTGTTTCTTGGAATACGATCTATTTCCTGAGGTTTATTCTTTCATCTACATTCTGCTTGCTATCAGATATCTTTATCTGGATGTCCATCAGGCACCTTAATTCAACATGTCTGAAACTAAGCTAATTATCTTTCTCTCTAACCTTCCCTCCCCTTCTCTTGGGCCATCATTATCCTGAGTTTTTTCAGTGACCCAGGTTCCCAACGTTATAGTTATATTCCACTCTTCCTTCCCCCTAAACCCCATATTTAGTCATTTACCAGTTCTGATTGGATAGAATAGAATCTCAAGATTATGGATAGTTTCAGTGTTGATGTTTTGGTCCCAGTGTATATCACAAGGTTTGGCACATAGTAGACACATAATATTAGTTGATTAATCAATACTCAATTCCATCTCCTTGAGATCTTTCCAATCCATTCTTTCCTTTATATTCACACATTCACCTCCTTAATTCAGGTGAACTTCAGTTCTGTCCTGAAATCTTGTGATAGCCTCCTACCTGCTTTACTTGCACACATTTTTTTTTCTTTTATTCACATAGCTGAAAGTTTTATATTTGTAAAGTATGGGTTCAGTCAAGTCATATCTGTAGTCAAGAATTATCTCAGTGGTGGCCCATTGCCACTAGCATAGGAGTTAAACTCTTCTATCATTCATTTGAATTCTTCCCAATCAAGCTATACCTTGCTTTTATAAGCCAGTTGCACATCATTCCTCCTTTCGTGCTCTATGCAGCAGTCAAAGTGGTTTGTAAGCCCCAGTAAATGGCATTCCATCTGTCTTTGTGCCTTTAAACAGTCTGTGCACAATTTTCTGGGATTCTTTCTTTCCTCACCTCTATCTCCTTGAACCCTTGGAAATCTTTTCAACGGTCAGCTCAAATTCCATTTTTTCACAAGAGGCCTTTGTTGATTCCCAAGTTGTTAGTGCTTTTTTTTCCCAATCACTGAGCATATTTTTTTTAATAGCTCATTAGTTTTGTATATCACACTTTTTGGGATCTATCTCCATACACACGTTCTATCCTGTTGGCAGCATGTCAGGTATTTGAAGACCTGTTTGATGTTTCACTTTCATATTTCACAGAATCACAGAATTTGAATGTTGGAAGGGAACTTGGAGGCCGTCTCTTCCAACTCATTCATGAGAGGAATTCACACTGTAGTCATTACTGGTCCTCCCTGTCCTGTTTGAAGATGAACAAGACGGGGGAATCTATCACTGTCTCTTTGGGACAATTAAATTTGACACCTTCTTCCACATCAACCTAAAAAATCCCTCTTCAAATTCTACTCATTGATCTTTATTCTGCCCTATAAGACCAAATAGAATAAGTCTCATCACTCTTTGACATAACAGGCCTTCAAGTACTTGAACACAACTACCATGATCCCCTTGAGTCATCTCTTTCTTTGGCTTGCACAGGTTCCAAACTATCGTCAAGGAATCAAGGCCTACTACATCCTGCTTGCTCTCCTCTCCACATTTTCCTACTCAGTAATTTCGTTCATAAACAATGGTACCCAGAACTGCGCACGGTACTACAGATGAACTATGACTAAGAGTACAGCAATGCCATCAGATCACTATTGCAGAAAGCTAAGCTTCTGTAGAAAACCAGATTCAAATACCTTTTTTTAACTGCCACATTTCACCACTAAGCCATATTGAACTTCTGATCACTAAAAGTTCCCAATAGTTTTCAGTGCTACAATTGTCTCTCCATATCTCCTCCAACTTTTCTTATCAGGTTGATCATGTCTCTCCATTGTTTATCACAATACTTGGCAAAAAGGAAGAATGTAAGAAATGCTTTTTGATCTTTTGGTTGGTACTAGAGAACATATTAAATGAATACATCTCCCTGTTTCCTGATTTGTTTGATTTTTTCTATTCTGAAGAATGATAAACAAAGATCTCCACCGTTGCATCTGCAATAGGACACCATAGAATTTTTATACAAGCTTGAGAAATTACTTGTTTAAAGAAAGCTCACAGAGATGTATTTCTTTCTACACAGTCAAATATATTTTGAAAAACCAACAAGAGAAAGACACAATAGGGTCTAATATTCTCTGCTCTTGTCAATCAATGGATTGATTAAAAACATGATCGGGTGGAGGAAGTTTTCAGGGAAAACCTGCCCATTGTTTTCTTATTTTTTTTTTAAAGTCAAGGATATAATCTTTGAACTCATTGTCTTTGAGATGCTTTCAGAAGAACATTTGATTTGGAGACTGGAGAACTTAGGTCAAATTCTGCCTCTAAACCTTTCCGCTTGTGCCACTATGAGCTACTCACTTAACCTTTCTGGAGCTCATTCTCCTTATCCTGGAAAGTGGGAATGATACCAGTGTTTGTTTTAGATAACTCTAGGGTATATTGTAGTAAAGTCATTTTGCTAAGGTTTAAGAAAGTTTTAATTAATATTCTAATGAATGAATGTTCATAACATTTAATATACTATTAAATTATAAATATTTTGCAAAAATATTTTAAAAGAGTAGCAATCAATAGTTGTTGATATACTCTGTGATTATTCCTCCTGATCTTACTGAAATATCTTTGAAAATCAGTTCTTGACTTTTCACTATAGCAGTCACCCCTATTTCCAACAAGCAATTATATTGGATTCTGATATTGAGATGCCACATTCCGATAGGTTACCTCTTTCCTTATCTTGATCAGAATCAGACTGTCATCTCACCTCTTGGGTAAAGGAATTTATATAGTGGCTACTACGTGCCAGGTACTATGCTAAACACATTGCAAAATATCTTATTTTATTCTCACAACAACCCTGAAGTACCCTATTTTACACTGGTGGAAACTAAGGCAAATAAAAGTTAAGTGATTGCTACACATTGTCACATACTTAGTGAATGTTTGTGGACAAATTTGAACTCAGCTCTTCCTGATTCCAGGCCCCGTGCTCTATCCACTGGAATATCTGACAGTCTCTATTCTCAACTACATCTCACTCCCTTCTTCTACCTACTATCCCTAGCACTTAGCAGATTTAGTGGCCCCATAGCAAGTGATTCATAAATGTTCTCCCTGTCTATCTCTTTCTTTCTCTCTGTCTCTTTCTATCCGTATGTGTGTGTGTGTGCGCGTGTCTTTGTCTGTGTCTGTCTGTCTGTCTCTCTCTCTCTTTTGATGTCATTTTGAACTTTTCTTCTCAACCACACACTTCCCCCATGTGTATTTGGCCAGGCCCAGGATCTCTACCTTCCTGCTTCAATTTTGTCAGATCTGGTGCTATTTTCTCACATATGGCACTGAGTACTATGTTGGATCTCAAATATGGTGGGTTAATCTTGTCACTCATGATAGTCATTATAGATTAATCATGAAGATTTTATCAATTTCATGTCTCTTGTCCCTCTCTTGGTTTCTTCTGTTATAAGGGTGTACTTACTAGTTTAGCCAAATTTCCCACCATGCCCTTTGCATACTCTTTGCATTCTTAGCTATTTCTCACTGTTTTGTGATGCAATACATCCTTGTGGACCATCTTCAAATTCTGCAAGTGACTTTGAATTTTGTCTTGCTACTACATAAATAGATTAATTTTTACTGACTAAGACAATTTCTTGGTCCTTTTTTACTGTTGTTTGTTGTGACTGCTTTGTATTATCTAAAAGTGCACCTTCTAAGAAATTATTGAGTCAAAACACATAATTTCATCGACATCCCGTTTCTCAAAGTCCACAAATTATTTAAACGGATGAGGTTAAAGAATCTGCAAACATGTATGATGCCTTCTTTTCAACTATACCATTTCTTCTTCTTGGATATTTACATTCATAGTATCATAGACTTAGAGCTAGAAGGAATCTCAGAGGCCAGATGGTTCCACCCCCTTCATTTTTATAATGAAGAGAGTATTCAGTTCCCAGGGCTTAAATTATTTCCCAATGTCACACTTGTAGTGAGCATAAAAGATAGTACGTTAACCTGGGTTATCTGGCTACAGGGCAAATTTTCTTTCCTCTGCACTATTAGTCTACATTTTGATTACCAATAAGTAACATTCTAAAGCGAACCAGGAGACATGATCTAGTCAAGTTCCTTTTAAGGTGTGTGTGGTATTATCAGTTCTGGTCAAGTCTAATACTTTCCAAATGGTTCAGTGGAAGGGAGGAATATATACTTAAGTGCCGACTATATATCAGGCACTGTGGTGCCTGACTTTTACATTTTACAAATGTATGTTGTATTTTTTATGTTTTAAATGCTTTGCAAAACATTTTACAAATATGTGTTGATCCTCACAACAACTCTGGGAGGAAGAGGTTACTATCACCATTTTACAGATGCAGAAGCTGAGGTAGAGAGAAGCCCAAAGTCACATAGGGAGTAATTAGCTAAGACTGGAATTGAGCTCAGATCTTCCTGACTTGAGGCCTAACTCTTGATCTGTGGAGAGATGTAGGTGTCTCTATAAAAGTAAAAGAGATTTAAATCAGAAAGCTTCAATAAGCTCATTGTAAGTGACCAAATCAAGTTGATCTTGAGTTCCATGAAACTGATGTTTCTTATTGCTTTCAGGTACACAGCAAAAGCTACTTTTCAAACTCCTTGTATTTGCCTCCTCAGAAATAGCCTATAATATATGTTCTTTCAACTTTATCTATTGATATTAATTAGTAATTAATTAGATAGTAATTAATGATTCCACTTAGAGTGAAAATATCAACATGGATTTTGTCAACTTGATCATTCCATAAAGGTCCCACATCAAAAGCACAGAGTTAAATTAACAATTATAGATGGTCTAAGAACCACATGATATTAAATCCTTTCTGTCCCTTTTTCCTTTTTTCAGCATTCTAATAGCAGAAAGTGAAAAGACTAAGCAGCATTTTATATTTTTTTCTATATTACATGGGTTATCATATTTAATCTCATGATAAATTTTCTGTTGAGGAAATTCTCTATATTTCTACATGGTGTTCTTCATACAACAATTTATTGCTTGGTTCATACTTGAAACTTTTCTATTTTGGTACAATCTGTGAGAGTTATGGACCTGATATATAGCTTTCCATAACTGAGAATCACCACATTCTGTGATGAGAAATTAGAAATGAAATTTTGTGCATACATAAATTAGGTAGAAAATAATACAGAACAAGCACATTAGCAAAGTGCACAGATGAATGCTAAGGCAGGTCACATCAGAAGAGATTCTATGAAAACAGTGGCATAGTATGGTTTTAAAACTCTGGGTAGCAAAATTGGGGAAAATATGCTATACATAATCAAGGCTATAATAAGCAAAGGCAGGGTGGCTGGAAGCGCAAGATATGATAGCACGACAGTTATTAGTTGACCTTGTGTAAAGAATGGAGGATTTAGTGGTAAACAGGGGATGAAGTAAGATTGAGAAAGTAAGGTAGCACCAGAATTCAGAGATCCTTGAATATCCATTATAAGAGTTGGATTTGTCATCTGTTGGTAATAATAACCCTGTGAATTTGTTTGTGTGACTGCATGATATGATGAGACATTTGTATGAGAAGTGATGGTTCTCTCAGAAAATTATACGTATAATACACCAGTATCAGAAATAAGAATTTTATTTTTATTCCTTCTCTATTTAAAATTGGGGACTTTCTAAAGCAGATAATAAGATTTTTAGGAGATGGATGAGTAACAGTGGAGCTATGTGAGATAGTAGATGAGAGACCTTTAGGGAAAGTAAAAATTCTTGGACCCTTGAAGTAAAAATAGAACTGCAGGACATGAGGAATGGCATTATGGAGTGAACCAAGGATGGAGAAAAAGAAACTAGTTCCAAGGAGCATTCTCACAAAGTTATATTTTAGTACTTGGAGTCTGATTTTACTGCTTACACAATTGCCTTTTTAGATAACACACATGAATGAAATTTATAGTGTTTTGTTCTGTAATACAAAAACCATGCTCTCTGCTTTTATCCATCCTATCTTGAATTTGTTGCTCTCTTCAGTTCATTTCCTTCGAGATACATCCGCTGGATAGGCTTCTTATGGGAGGAATAAGAGAGGGAAAGAAACTTTGTGGTAGTATAGCAATCAAGTCCCATGAGTACCAGAAAATTGGTGAACATGGCTTGAAATAGCTTCTTTCACCTACAGTGGCCTTCTGTGACAGAGTTAACAGCACAGGTTCCACATTACAACAAGTTCTCATCAGTTTAGTTCCTAACTAAAACAGCACTGGTAATATTAATAACCCGTTAAAATAGAAAGTTCTGTTTAGAAGAATGAGGTGAGCTTTACAAAGTCAGTAAAATTAAATCACCGTTCCAAAGATTGCTCAGATTGTAGTCAGATTTCACTTGACCTTCCAATTCTCCTAGTTTCAATGACCTTCGAGGACCAATTCTTTTCATTTCCTAGTCCAATGTATTTCTACTCTAGCCTTGTCTACTGCTGAGTGATAATTTAATTTGAGTTGTGGTATAAATAGATAGTTTCTATTTTGTTATAATTTTCAGAAACTTTTAGCATTCTTATCGGAAGGATATATAGAATCTGATCTTCAAGGTAATGAAACATGAAGCCATTAGCAGAAAATGCCTTCTTCCTCCTCTTACTTCCTCTTATGCTCTCATTCTCTTCCTGAAGCAATGCAAAGGGACCGGTGACTATTCATCATCACTAGTGCTTCCTTTGTGAATGCTGCTGATATTATTGATTCTTTCATCCCTGTCCCTGTGTTGGCCAGGCACTGGAAAAGCAATAAACTTTTCTCAGGTTCAATTAAATTTAAATGTTGTGCTTTGGCCTAGTATTGTCTACAAACTGATGGCACCTTGAGCTCATTGGCCTTCAGAGCTAAAAATGCCCTGCTGACTCATACATTTCTGATAGAGCTAAGACTGAGGCAATAACTTCCCAAGAATTACATGGACAATGAAAATAAAAGGTGATTGTATTTTAGGGGCATTCTGATTTCCAAAATGATATTTCATTATGGAATCTGAAAGGGTTAGATCTACACCAATACAATATGGCTAAAATATAGTCTCCATTCCCACTAGCCAGAGTCAAAATGAGTTGAGAGTGATTTAAACTGTCCCTGCACCACAATCGATCCAAACCATTTTTAAAACAGTGTGATGGTATTTGGAGGGTTCTCATATTTTCTAATGAAATATTGGAAGGCAAAGAGGTTAAAAGTCAAGAGTAAGATCAAATATGTTAACCTTGGTGATTTCTTATTGAGGGAATTATGTGAAGAGATTTTTTTTTTCCATTTCAGTGAGGTATGAGTAGGCCAGAAGAGATGCTTTTGCCTTCTCCTGAATATGCTGGACATAGTTCATGCTGAACTTCTTATTCTTACTGTATAATATCACCAGTGGCTAAGAATTTGAAAGAATGTTTAATTGATGATAGTAACTATGTTTAAAATGCAGCCTACAATAATGAAAGATATTATACTTCGGTAGACAGAAAGCTGGCCTAAGGATTAGACAGATTTGAGTTCTAGTTTTGCCTTTAAAACATACTAGCTCTATGTTTATGCAAATGTACCTACTAATTCTCTAGAGTAATCAGTAACAAATTGCCAGGTGACCTAACTTAGTAGATAAAAATTCCATACTACATCACTTCTGCTTTAAAATCAATTAATCAATAATTACAGTTGTCCTGTTAATAGGG
>CM053586.1:323256154-323280110 GCA_028646515.1 Pseudochirops corinnae
TCCATGTTGGCATGTAAATAATTCAACTTTGATAAGTTCCTTATGATTTCTTTTCCATGTTTACCTTCTCATGCTTCTTGTGTTGGAGTGTCAAACTTTCTTTTCAGTTCTGGTTTTTTCAGCAAAAAATGTTTGAAAGTCCTCCACCAGTAGATATTCTTACTGTAAACATCCTTTGCTTTCATTTTTTTACTCATTTAGAATGTAGATAAAATATAAGATTTAGAGTCAGGTAGACCTTTGTTCCAATCCTACTTAAACTTCCTAGATATGTGACCCTGACCTAGTCATTTAACCTTTCTCAACCTCAGTTTCCACATTTGTAAGATGAGAATAATTCTAGAACCTACTTTAAAGTGATTTATTTTTGAGAGGATGATGAACAAATAAGATGATATATGTAACTATCAGGTTAGCTACCTAGCTAGCTAGAAGGGAGAGGAGGAGGAAGAAGAGAAAGAGGAGTCATTGTAGTTATAGTAATTTTCATATGTCCACCCCCTCTAACACAGTTCATAGCCTATAGAAGGTTCTTAATAAATGTATATTGACTTTAACTTACAAGCATCCAGTCCATTACCATTTATCTTCTAATCAGTTGGCAGAAAAATGGAGGGATCACCAAATATGATCAATTGAACATGAGAATTTTAATATGTGTTTGATTTTATAAACCCATGAAAACAAAGGGATTACTTAAAAACTGACATTGAAGCTCTCTTTCTAATTGAAAATGCATGCTACATAAAACATATAATTTTCTAATTTAGACCCATGAACTCATATGAAATACATAATGATGAGTTTACATCTTGAAAATTAGATGCTGTTTCAAAAAAAAAACCACTTTTTTTCTAACCATGCTGCAATCTTCTTCCCCCTTCCTCATTTCCTAAAGAATCTCATTTTTATAAACATGTAATTTACCCATTCTGAGAGCCTCCCAAAAACAAAAGGGAAGACAGGCGAATACATCATACCAAGCAATCTGCACACACAAGACCAGAATATCCATTGAAACCCTTTGTCCCCCGTACTAATTGGTCACTGTCACAGTAAAATTGTGTTAACATCTTTTGTTCTGCCTAGAATTTCTATGTTTAAACAACACTACAAACAAACAAAACAAAACACCACTGCATTATGGCAGCATTTTCTATCAAGAATTAAGGGAGTGATAACCTCATTTGCTAGTATCAGCTGTGACTCCTTTTAACTGGGCAGCTGACACATAGCTAGTCCCCTCTTTTCTGATGGAAGTGAAAAGTTAATAGATTTAATGATCCATAATAGAGTTTGTTTCTCCTCCTTGAATTCATCTGGGTTACCAGCTGGGCTGGAGCATCTTCGTTTGTCTTGCCTTCCCGTTTTCTTTTACCCAGCCAACTTGGGCCTGCTGAAAGGTAAAATAGAACTCAGCTGCCTTTTCTCAATGGGTGGTCAACCACAAAGGCCTTGTTACTTTCACTGCATCAGTTTCCATGCACAGGAAAGCCCTTGAGAATTAAGCTCTGCAAGCTAGGAGCAGGCAGAGATGAACACCTCCTGAGAAGCAGTGCGGCCCGGTGGGGAAAGTACTGGCTTTGAGTTCAGAAGATGTGTGTTTAAATCTTGCCTCTGTCACTCTCGGTTTGACTTTGGGCAAGTTATTTAGCCTTCTGTGAACTCCATTTCTTCAACTGTGAAATGAAGGGCTTTGACTAAATGGTCTCTAAGGACCCTTCCAGTTCTTAATGTACAATTCTTTGATCTCCCAGTTCATTTCATCCAAACATAGAATCTTGGAAGTCACAAAGGGACTATAGTTAAAATTAGGTAGTTCATGATAATCAAGTTTGCAGAGTTTTGAATATAAGAGCACCTTTCTCATAATGGGAAAAAAAAGTACAGGGCTAGAAGGAATCAGCACAAACTTTGGAAAAGACAGTTTCGGTGGAGGTGTTAAATTTCCATTAAGACAGCAGCATACAAGACAGTTAGTAAAATAAATTCCAGTGGCAAAAAGTTACTGTATCTAAGCTGAATTTCTAATCCAATAATCTACCCACTCCAAGCAAAGCATTCCTCTTGTTTCTTTTATATAATGTGGTCATCTTGATATCAACCCTCCCCCTCCACTCAATTTGCTATTATGGGAAGTAACCCTTTGGCAGAATGACTACTCTCATCTCCTGCAATTGAGAAAGTGAATTAAAAACTATTAAACTAAAAACCATCAGTGTAATTCATTAACCATGCATTTTTAAATAATATTCTTAATGCAGCCTCTTCCCAGACATGCTAACAAGGATGTTCAATAATTACAGAATTGCTTTTCTCTTGTTATCTAGGGAGTCAAAAAAAAGCATCAAATGAGCTCTTTATACAAAGGAAAGCATAACACGGCTGCGAAAAATTGTAGAACTAGTACAGTTGATTACAGGAATCTCAGGGTGTTCAAACACAAGAAGAGTTCAATTGGGACATTTAATTCAACTCAATTCAACAAACACTATTTCTGTGCCTACTAGATACAAATTAATAGAGGCCTTGAAATTAGAAAGTACTAAGTCCAAATCTTGTCTCTAACACATACTTTCTACATAACTAAGAACAATTCACTTAACCTTATGGTGCTCTAGCTAAATAAGCCTACAACTTACAGAGATGGCAGTCTAAGAAATAGTAGGGAATTTCCATATCCTGGTGTGGAACTATATAAAAGGAGTTCCACACTCTTATGAAATGATGAGTTTTGACTTAAAAACAAAACAGACAAAAAAATCAAGTGTTAAGGCATAAATCTAAGCACCAGGAGTACAAAGACAAAAGAGGTTTACATTTTACTGGCTATCAACCATGTACTCATTCCACTACTGGCTCATACCCTCAATTGCCTCCTTCCACGTTCAAAGGCAAGTATAGTGAAAATTCTGTAGAGATCTGAGAAATGGGCATAATTTTGTTGATATTCACTCATGCCTGACTTACTATGATGCCATTTGGCATTTTCTTGACAAAGACACTGGGGTGATTTGTCATTTCCTTCTCCAGCTCATTTTACAGATTAGAAACTGAGGTAAACGAGGTAAAGTGACTTGTCTAGGGTCACACAGCTAGTAAGTGCCTGAGGCTGGATTTGAACTCAAGATGAGTCTTCCTGATTCCAAGCCCAAGGCTCTATCCACTGTGCCACCTAGCTACCCAACCATAATTAGATAAGCTTCTAAGTTGCTTTTCCCCCAGTATGGGGTAAAACCAGGACAATCTCTTTTCCCATGGGACAGTTCTCTTTTCCTTCAGTATTTAATTGTATAGTTATGTACTTACACAAAATCACTGTTAATGACCTTGTGATTTACTAGCAGTATCTAGTCTAGTCAATAGGTATTTCTTAGGTAACAACTTTATGCCTGACATGGTGTTTTATGCTAGAGTTACAAAGAAAGGCAAAAAAAAAAAAAAAAAAGACTTCTTTCAATGAGCTCCAACATACAGATAACTAGGTGAATGCATGTATATGTGTGTGAGTGAATATACACCCTTGAGTGTATGTGTGTGTGTGTGTGTGTGTGTGTGTGTGTGTGTGTGTGTGTGTGTGTGGCACAGAGGATAGATTGAAGAAGTCAGAAAGACTCATTTTGCTGAGTTCAAATCTGGCCTCAAATACTTTACTAACTGTGTGACCCTGGGCAAGTCACTTGACCCTGTTTGCTCAGTTTCCTCCTCTGTAAAATGAGCTGAAGAAGGAAATGCAAACCAGTCCAGTGTCTTTGCCAAGAAAGCCCTGAATGCAGCCACAAAGAGTTGGACAGGATTGAAAAACAACCCAAGAACAGCAAAATATCATATGTATATAGGGATCACAATACATATTTACACATGTGTATATGTATTGAGACTCATATGGCATAATGGATGGAAATTATTTTACAAACCTTAAAGCATTATATAACTGCCAGTTAACATCATCATCCTTGGCATCGTTGTTATCTTTTAACAGGCCTCTCTAGCCTTGTGATGATTTAATTCCCTGTTCCTTCTACTCCACTCCTCCAGTCAGGCAAAGTTTGCAGAGTAACACAGAGATGGGCTAATACATGGCCAGTCCACTGCCAGGAAAAAAAATACGTATGAAAAGTTATTACCATTTCCTAGATCTAGAAAGCTGACAAAACAATAAATCAGGTATTGATTTGCTACAATTGCCAATTTTTCAGGTTTAAATGCCAACAGTGAACTGGCTTTAACACACTTGTGTATACGCATGTATGCATGTATGTGTATATGTATATACATACATATGTTTATATGTAGATGAGTATATATATATATATATATATATATATAGAGAGAGAGAGAGAGAGAGAGAGAGAGAGAGAGTGTATGTGTGTGTGTGTAGACACAAATATGATGGAATGTTGTGCTTTGGTAAACAACTGAACTGATAGGAAGACACAAGCGAACTTAAACTTTGTCTGCCTCAGTTTCCTCATATATAACATGAACATAATAGTATTAACTGCCTTCTAGGTTTGTTACAAGAGTAAAATGAGATAATAATTGCAAATATTTTATGTAAATTCTATATATTATTATCATTTTTATTATTGTTCCAATTATATAAAGAATAGCAAAGTACGACAAACATGGACAGGTAGGATGAGATTAGGTTGTAAAATGTTTTAAATGTCCAACAGAGGATTTTCTATTTATTCTTCAAGGTAATTGGTAGCCACTCAAGTTTAAAGAATTGGAAGGATGATAAGGTCTGACCTATGCTTTCACAAAGTCACTTTGATAGCAGGACGGTGGGTGGATTGAAGTAAGGAGAAACATGGAACAATTAATGAGACTAACAGTAGGCTTTTGAAATAGTATAGGACAAAGGAAATGATGGCTATTAAAAGGGAGGTAGGTATGTGAGTGGAAAGAACATAATGTAGAATAGATATTGTAAAGATAAAAACGGCAAGACTCAACAAAGGATAGTTTGTGTGGGGGTGGGGTTGAAAGCAAATGAAAAATCTAGGATGACACTGAAATTGTGATCCTGTGTGACTATTGGAATTGTGGTGCCATTGTTATAACAATGAAGCTGGCAAGAGGGAGGGTTTATAAGAAAAGGGAAAAAAACAAACTAAAGGGAAAATCAGCTTTATTTGACATATTGAGTTTAAGATGCCTATAGGACATCTAATTTGAGCTATTCAAAAATTAATAAATAAAATAATAGATGATGATGTGGCACCAGAGCAAAGGAAAGAAATTATGGCTAAATATAAATATGTGAATACAATCTTCTTAGACATAATATTTGAAACCTTGGGAAGTTACATAATCATTTTCTGAGACAGAATAAAGAGGAGTAAGAAGATGGTCCAGGATAGAATTTTGGGGATACTTAATAGTAAAAGTTGTGAGCTAGATGAAAGACCCAGCAAGGAAATCAAAGAGGTGTGGAAAGTTAGAGAGGAGAGGAAATATCTACCTGGAGAAATGGATTAACAATGCCAAAGGCTTAAGAAATATCAAGAAAAATGAGGAAGAAAGGGCTACTCTATTTATCAATAGAAATCATTGGTGAGTTTGGAGAAAATAATTTCAGTTGAGTAGTGAGGTCAGAAGACATAGTGTAGGGTTTTAAAAGTGCATGAGAAGACAGGAAGTAGTGATATTTAGTGTTTAGGGCTGTTTAAAGTATTTTAATTAAGAAAGAGATGAAAGATATAGCATGATAGTTTTTGGAGATGGATGAGCTGAGGGTTTTTAAATGATATAATATTAAAACAATTTGCATAAAACCACAACTAAGCATTCAAGTGTCCTCCAAGCCAGTTCAAAGAGGGTTTCAGGATAATAAAAGGTATAAAGATTTAAACCCTCATAAAAACAAAGGAAGAAAACTCTTGATTGACTGTCATTCTCATCTACTGTCACAACTGCTATCCCATCTTAGTTCTTAGCTACAGACTATTACTACTCCAATACTGTATTCATCATTCTTACTCTCTGGTACAAACAGATCCAGTGGCATCTCACTCACACCTTTCTCCCTCTAGGGAGACACAAAATCTAGGTATATTTCTCTTCCTCAAGGTCCCTAGAACACCAAAGCAAACTACATTCTTCCCAAAGACTACAAATATTCTAACCCCATGATTGCTTCAAAGGTCTTCCAAAGTCTCTTTTCTATTGCATCTTAGCTACAACGGGTTTTGGTACATGCTCAGATAACCCTTGACCCCTCTTGACATCCTTTCTAATAAAACTTCCCTTTTTCATCATTAAAGTTGGCATTTCTAATGTCCATTTTTGTCTCTAGGGAGCCAGTTCAACTTCCCTAGTTTATTCAGTATAGTACACCAACTAACCATAAGACAAGAACTTTCTATCACTTCCAGTTTTACAATGACTTAGGATGATGAACTGATAGTAAAAAAAAAAAAAGGAAAGAAAACAAAAGAAAAAAAATCCTATTATCAAGTCTCTAAGCTTCTTGGCCTCTGCAGGACTTTTTTTTTTTAATGATACTTCTTCACTTCTGCAAATGATAAATTGACAAATCTTGCTGGAGTTTAAATATTTCTGAGAGAGCAATTCTTCACTCCCTGCTGTTTACAAGTAAAACACTGTCTACAAATAATCCATTACATTAGCTGTCCTCTTTATTATAAAGCCATGTTGAATACTTGTAACATTTATAAAAAGACACCGACTGATTGCAAGATGAGCGTTACCCTTGAGCAAATTATGAACACATTTATTTCAGTCTTCTGCGTTTGAAACTAATTTTCTGGTAATATCAAAAGTGTTCATAGAATTAATTTCCTGTCAGTTCAGCAGTATTCAAGTGAATATTTTATGATTTTGCATTAGCTGTATTTGTCTAGAGTTGTGACATGATCGAGCCATTCTCTGAGGGAAACACATTAATAATTAAGCTCTGTCCAATGCGGAGTGCTAAAGATGACAGCATAATTGTACATTTGCAGAGGCCGTTTCACAAGGCAGAGACGGAGAATTTCCCTGACGCCATTTAAATGTCAATTTAGGATTTCTTTGCTAAAACTAAAACAGCACTACAGAGGGAGAAAAGAAAGAAGAAAAAGAAGAAGAAAAAGAAACTGGTGTCAAATCTGGATAATGTTCTTCTTGCATTCTCTTTACTTTCAAAGTGTGAGCTAAATGCAAATAGGCCCTGCCCCTCCCCCAGCCCTTCTTTCATATGCTGAATAAACTGTTAGAAGTTCCCTTTCTTGTAGGCAATGGCATATGCTAAGTAGCACTGTTTAAAAGATAAACATTAGTAGACGAACTCTAGTAAAAGTATTTCAGAGCAAGCACTGATTAGTTTTCAACCTTAAGTCCAGGGTGCCAAACAATTTTAGTTCTATTTAAAGGTACCTATCAACTATTCAAGGTTGAAAATTGCTGGAGGGCAGTTATAAACCAGTGCACAGCACAAGAGAGTAGTAAACACACCTCTCACTAGATCATACCACCTTGGAAAAAGGAAAAAACTTACAATTCCCCAGAATTACCTCTGAAAACAGTTGCACAAAAAACCTGAAGTTTGGAACAGGTCCCCCACCACATGGGAAGTAGAGCCCTACTTTAGCATAGAGTTAAAAGCCAAGAAATAGCTTGGAAAATGAGCAAAAGACAGAAATAAAAATTCTAACCATAGAAAGTTACTATGGTGACAAGGAAGATCAAAACAGACACTCAGAAGAAGACTACAAAGTCAAAATTTCTTGATCCAAGCACTCAAGAAAATATGAACTGATCTCAGGTCAAGGAAGACCTCAAAAAGAATTTTAAAAATCAAGTGAAAGGTAGAGGAAGAATTGGAAAGGGAAATGAAAGTGATGCAAGAAAATTAAAAAAAAAAGTCAACAGCTTCCAAAAAGTGGCACAAAAAATACTGAAGAAAATAACAATTTAAAAATTAGAATAGGCCAATTGGTAAAAGAGGCACAAAAATCCAGTGAAGAGAAGAATGCTTTGAAAAGCAGAATTACCCAAATGGAAAAATATATACAAAAAATGACTGACAACAACTTCTTAAAAATTACAGTTAGTCAAATGGGAAGGGAAGTACAAAAGTTCGCTGAAGAAAATAATTCCTCAAAAGTTAGAATTGGAAAGTGGCAGCTAATGACTTTATGAGACCTCAAGAAACCATCAAACAAAAATTATAAAATGAAAAAAAATAGAAGAAAATATGAACTTTCTCATTGGAAACAAATTTGTAAATTAGACCCAAGAGAGAGAATTTAAGAATTATTGAACTCCCTGAAAATCATGATAAAAAAAAACAAACAGCCTAAACATTATCTTTAAATAAAGTATTAATGAAAACTTCCCTGATACACAAGAGCCAGAGGGTAAAATAAAAATTATCCACTGATCATCTCCTCTAAGAGATCCCAAAACAAAAACTCTCTGAAATATTATAGCCATATTATAGAGTTCCTAGGTCAAAGAGAAAATACTGCAAGCAATGAAAAAAGAAACAATTTAAATATCATAGAACCACAGTCAGAATAATGCAAGATTTAGGAGCTTCTTCATTAAATGATTAGAGGGTTTGGAATATGATATTCCAGGGGGCAAAAGAGCTAGTATTACATCCAAGAATCCTCCACCCATTTATTATCTGGTTCTTGACTTTACATCAGGCCACATTATATTCTTTACATTTCAACTAAATTTACCTATGTGCTTACATTACATTTCCCAAATTCTGTCCTTTTGCAGTATACTGCTCCTTGTTATATCCCTCTGCATCACCATCTTTTAGAATCCCTAGCTTCTTTCAAAGTTCAGCTCACGTGAAACTTCCTTTTGTAAGCTTGCAGTATCACCTAAATATTGAATTTTTCTTCCTTTTCCAACCATAGCTTCAATAGTTATCTCTTTCTATCATACAGTGTAGAGGGAGCTAGGTGGTGCAGTAGATAGAGTGTTGCATCTGGAGTCAAGAAGACCTGAGTTCAAATCAGGTTTCAGACACTTAGTCTCTTTGAGACATGGCCAAGTCATTTAATTCTGTTTGCCTCAGTGTCCTCTTTAATAAAATGAGCTGAGGGAGGAAAAAGCAAAAGTCTCAAGTATCTTTCACAAGAAAATTCCAAATGAGATCACAAAGAGTCAGACATGACTGAAAATGACTGAACAACAACAAAAATGGTCAAGTATATTCTCCCAGGATAATTTAGACTCCTTGAAAAAAAGAGATGGTTTTGTATTTTGTCTTTGTGTCATGAGCCTCTAGAATAACATCTTGAATGGTGTAACCAGGATCAGGTCTTCCCTATCATTTAAAAACAAACAAAAAAAATATAAAGCACATGTCTCAGTTTCCCCATTTGTTAAATGAACTAGAGAAGAAAATAGCAAACCACTCCAGTATCTTTGACAATAAAACACAAGATGTGGTCACAGAGTCAAACAAAAGTGAAAAACCACAATTTTGCACATATATTTACGTTTTTTCATTGTATCTCTACTATTTATCTGTATGTCTGGTGGGAAATAGAGATGACATCCTTCTGAGAAAGAAAATCTCTAATTCGTTCATTACTACTGTAATTCAGGCTGGTTTTGGCATGTGCAGTTCACCTATTATCTAGGACTACTTGAGGAGCCTTTGGATCATGTCCAGATAAGTTATGGTAGAGGCCTCTGTGTTTCCTTCTAAGTGGATCATCTACCTATATCTTTAGAACTGACAAGACCTAGCCAATCAATTCTTTTTCCACCACTGTCTTTCTATTATGTTCTTTTTGGCAATTGTTATCCACAGTGTCCAGAGGAAGAAGATTTTACCTATATGTAGGACACCATGAACTGAAAAGATGAGAGGCAGGAATTCCTTTCCCACTAAGGCTCTAAGAATAGATGTCTGGGAGAGTTCATTTCTGTACTGAGATTTTTTTTTTTTCCTCTCAATTTCAGCTGCAAGAGGTCATGCTTGGGAGTTCAAGTCACAGAAATATTGGATCCAGGATTATAGGTTGGGTGGTATAGTTAGCCAGTCTGCTATAGAAGCCCAAGGAAGATAGGGGTTTTGGACTAGGAAATGGGACAGCGCTCTATGGGAGTCAAACTTGACTATGAACCAAATTCCCTAATCTGCCCCTCTACCTTCCCCTCCCCTCATGCTTGAGGGAATACCATCAATAGAGGATGGAGCCATTTACAAAGAACCTAAAAACCCTCTGTAATGCCATGCACAAGCAGCTTCCCAAAAGAATGCTACTGTGAATAGCTTTTAAGGTTCAGATTACACGGTATAGTGAACACTCCATTTATTCCATTACAAATCAAGGCAAACATTCAATAAATTCATAATACAATAATCAATCTTCCACTGGTGGGGCAACCATAGATTAACTTAATCAGTCACTTATCTAACAATCGGTCATTATTCAATCATCAGTCACTACTCAGTCATTAGTCACTACTCAGTACCCTGTTAAGGGGTAGTGGGAAATACACAGGTCATCCACTCCTCAGTCACAGGTAAATCACAATTTCATCACTCATTCAATATCCAAGGAGAGGCCTTTTCTTCATCTTGAGAGATGTGCTGGACGTTGTGAACTTCAGTGTGTGACAAGAACTGCCTGGTGGACTGGATGAGAACCTGGGAGCTGTCTGCCCCTGAATCCAGGTGGATTCAGGTAGGAGCTGGGATGATGGAAGGGGATCCAGGGAACCTGAGAGACCACCCTGAGTCAAGATGAAGAAAAAGTCTCCCCTTGGACACATGATGAAATTGAAGTTTGTTGGACACCAAGGGGTGGAGAGTTTGTGTAATTTTCTAATGATTGTATTTAGTGATTAATGATACTTAGTAATTATGAATATGGATGAGTGACTGATTAAGTTAACTTATGATTACCCCATGAGTGGAAGATTGATTATTGTATAGTGAATTGATTGAATGATTAAGTATTGATTATTGTATTGTGAGATGATTATTTGAATGATTAAGTAAGGAGAGTTCCCACCTTAGGGAAACCAGATGATTATTCTTTTGTTCATTGTTCTAAATACTGTGGCCACTGTAGTGAAAACTATGTGGCCATTCAAATGTTAAGCTAATCCCCTCCACTGTAAAGGTTTTTTCTTGCCTCCTTCATGTGATTTAATTTATCCCATTCTACCTTTCCCTTTCCCTTTTTCCCAGTACATTCCTCTCTCACCCATTTATTTTGGTTCTGTTTTGTTTTTTAGATATCATCCCATCATATTCAACTCACACCTGTGCCCTTTGTTCATATATATTCTGTCTATCTGCCCTAATAATGAGAAAGTCCTTATGAATTACAAGTATAATTTTCCCATATAGGAACCTTATTAAGTCCCTTATAATTACCCTTTAATGTTTACCTTTCTTGGCTTCTCTTGAGTCTTATATCTGAGAGTCAAATTTTTTGTTCAACTCTGGTCTTTTCCTTAAGAATGTTTGAAAGTTCTCTACCTTATTGAATGACCATATTTTCCCCTGAAACATTATATTCAGTTTTTCTGGGTAGATGATTCTTGCTTATAATCTTAGCTCCTTTGCACACTAGTTTGTCATATTCCAAGCCCTCTATTCCTTCAACGTAGAAGCTGCTAAATCTTGTGTTATGCTAACTGTGGCTCCATGATACTTGATTTTTTTTTTCTCTCCTTGCAATATTTTCTTCTTGATGTGTGAGCACTGGAATTTGGCTATAAAATTTCTGGTATTTTTCCTTTTGCAATTTCAAGAGGCAATCAGTTTATTCTTTCCATTTCTATTTACCCTTTGGTTTTAGAATATAAGGAATTTTTCCTTAATAATTTCTTGAAAGATGATATCTAGGCTCTTTGATTTTATCATGACTTTCAGGTAGTCCAATAATTTTCAAATTATCTCTCCTGCATCTATTTCTAGGTGAGTTATTTTGTCAATGAGATATTTCACATCATCTTCTATTATTTTTTCATTTTTTGGTTTTGTTTGGTTGTGTTTTCTTTAAATTTCTCATGAAATTATTAGCTTCAATTCACTCAATTCTTCTTTTCTTCATTGAGTTTTTGTACTTTCTTTTCCATTTGGCCAATATTACTTTTGATGTAGCTTTTTTTCCCCCCTTCAGTGAATTTTTGTGTCTCTTTACCCATTTGGCCAATTCTTCTTTTTAAGGCTTTTTTCTCTTCGTGGGCTTTTTGTACCTCTTTTACCATTTGACCTAGTCTGTTTTTAAGGTGTTATTTTCTTTAGTAATTTTCGTGTCTCTTTTACCAAAATGTTGATTCATTTTTCATGATTTCCTTGCATCTCTCATTTCTCTTCCCATTTCTTTCTCAACCTCTCTTACTTGATTTTTAAAACACTTTTTGAGCTCTTCCATGACCTGACACCAATTTATATTTTTCTTGGAGACATTGGATGAAGTAGTTTTGACTGTTATCTTCTGAGTATGTGTTTAGACCTTCTTTATCACCATAATAACTTTTTATGGTCAGATTTTATTTTATGTTGTTTGTTCATTTTTGCAGCCTGTTTCTTGACTTTTAATTCTTTCTTGCAGTAGGACTCTGCATCTAGGGTAGAGGGAACAACAAAGGTTTCAGGGATTTTGTGCAACTGTTTTCAGAGATACTTCTATGAATTTTCCTTTGTTTTAGTACTTCCATCCTGATTATTTTTCTGCAGGCTAAGCTAGATGCTGAAGGTGAGACCTACACTGGAGTTGGGATTAGAGTCATATCACTTCTGCCATTAATTTCTGTACTTCTTCTTTATTCCATATACTTCCTAAACCCTCCTTATCTGGCAACAAAATACAGGTCCCCTTCTCTATCTGCCCAGCTTCTGTGACATGGGATTTAGTAGTTGGCAGCAAAGCTGCTGATTGGCATCTGTCCCACCCACAGTAAACTGATACAGATCTGATGGTGCCTGGATTTTAATCTAGGACCTCCTCTTGCTTTGTTTCATAACCTTGGTTGTGGAGTACTCATCAGGGTCACTGGCTCCAGGCCCAAACTTGTCCCCAGAATCTTCAGAAGTCCTTATATGTAGCTGTATGGTGACTAGAAAAACAACTATTTCTTTTTTCTGGATTTTTCCATCAGGATTCAAGTAAGTACATGCACTATCTAGACCATCTTAGTTCTATTTCCTAAACCATGCCTTTGAACAAATTGAGAAGGAAGAGAGAGAGGGAAAGAGGGAGAGGCAGAGAAAGAAGAGAAAAGAAGAAAGGGATAGGGAAAGAGAGAGAGAAAGAGAGAGAGAAAGAGAGAGAGAGAGAGAGAGAGTTTAAGCAGAGCTAACCAACATATCCATATAATTATACAGTAGGGCTGTGTATTTTCTTATTTATTCTTCTAAGACAAATTTGATCATTTTAATTAGACAATATGTCTTCATCTTTCTTTTCTTTCTTTCATTCTCCTTACTTTATCTCCTTCTCTCTCTCTCTCTCTCTCTCTCTCTCTCTCTCTCTCTCTCTCTCTCTCTCCATTCCTACTTTATTATGATGATTTTTCATATTTCCTAGTTATGCTTAATTTATATCCATTAACTCATATAAGTCTTCCCATACTTCTCTGAATTTTTCATAGTCATTGTTTCTTAAAGCACAGAAATCATTCACTCAGCTATCAGTTTTGGAACTTAATAATCAGAAAGACATTTTTAAAAGAGAAAACATAAACCAGGTGGATATTTGAAATTTTTAAGGAGAGATTCCAATATAATAAATTAGGCCCAGATGTGTCCACTTCACATATGTCTGCCAAGAGCCAGTCGCAGTGCCACTGCATTGCTAAATACCCTTGAGATAATAGCCTCCAGCTGCCTGCTGTTTTATGACCCTTCTAAGAAATCTGAAGTCTCAGGTTTTTTTTAATCCAACAATCATAAACTTAACCTTACTTAATATTGTATTAAAGGCATTTACTATGCCATGATTTTTTAATGTAAACTTCAAAAAGTGCAGATGGGAGAAAATAAAGGTTGGAAAGGTGAAAGTGATGAGAAAAAAAAATTTGGAGGAATGACAAGTGGCATCTCTAACATACTGCATACAAGACCTATTTGTCATAAACATCTTGGAGGAACCCCTTAGGCTAGGCAGAGCTCACTGCTATGAATTCAAGATGTGACCATTTCAGTGACCAGTCCTCCATTATTCATTCTAAACCTGCCACAGGTTGTCCCAACTTCACATTCTTAGGACCTTTTGCCTTATTTCATCCTGTGGCATGCCTTAGGGTCAGCACAATATTTGTCTTGTTATTGGAAGAAGCCTTCAGAGGGTGAGAAGATGAAATTCAGATGGATAAACTGGGCTACTTTGTAGCTCTTTGAAAAAGCTTGAGGTAAAAGAAGATATTATTGATTAAAATAAGAACCTGAAATGAAATGATATTCATATATCATTTATCTGGTATGCTTTCTTCCTTTACATACTATCAAATCCATCACAATACAGACATGTATGCAGCATGCTGCTATGTACTAGACACTGTGCCAAGTGCTTGAGACACAGAGAAATGAAGCACTCTGTACACTCTCTTGATTACTTTATAAATGTTGTCACTGCCCCTGCAGAGAGATTATTAACTCTTTCTGTTCTTAGAAACATGGACTTAAAATTTAGTCAGAGATAAAACATACTAGAAACAACAGAGGACAATTAAATAACATACAGAAGAATGTGTATGTGTGCATATATATATATGTATGAATGTGTGTGCATATAAACATATACATATAGCCATGCATACCATGCATAATACAAACTCATATGCAATTATATAATATATGAAGAACAGAAATCTTCTTCCCACTCTGCTCTCTTTCTCCTGAAGTTGTAAGTTATATCTAGTCGAGTCTAAATTCTTGGGTTGTAATACACTTTAGAAGCTGACAAACTTTTATTTTTAGATGAACTTTATTCAAATTTCTCTCTTGAAATCAATCATTTCAAGCCTCTCCCTCCGTCTCTCAATGAACCTTCTGAAGTACCAAATGAAAAGAAGAAAACAAAAACTTCAAATACAATGTCAATGAATGTGATACTTGTGGGTTCCTGTTCTTCCTCTCATTTTCTTGGGCACAGGAGGTCTATTTTATTGTTTGTTTCATGAAATCTTCATTATTCTTTCAATTACTCAACGTTTGATTTCTTGTAGT
This sequence comes from Pseudochirops corinnae, assembly GCA_028646515.1. Taxonomy (NCBI): domain Eukaryota; kingdom Metazoa; phylum Chordata; class Mammalia; order Diprotodontia; family Pseudocheiridae; genus Pseudochirops; species Pseudochirops corinnae. Next base: position 323,271,324 of record CM053586.1, read on the forward strand.
CATTTTGTTGTGGCAGCCATTGTTTGTGCAGTTTTTCTGATTCTGTTTGTTTATTTTTGTTTCATATCAGTTCATAGAAGTCTTCCATGATGTTCTGTGTTCTTCATTTTTAATACTAGTAACAGATAATAATGATGATAATAATAAATACTTCTATGTATAATGTGCCAGGAACTGTACTAAGAACTTTAAAATATCTCATTTGATCTTTACAAATGGGAGATTTTTTCTGTTATTATTCTTATATTTATTACAGATGACAAAACTTAGAGATTAAGTGACTTGCCCAGGGTCACATATCTAATTAAGTGATTAAGGTTGAATTTGAACCTATCTTCCTTATTCTATGATTGGTACTGCGTCATATCACCTATTGCTACTACTACTAATAAAATAGTTACAACGTACATAGTTTTTTAAGGTTTGCAAAGTATGTTTCATATTTTATTCCACTTGATCCTACAACAACCCTATGAACTCTTTACTGGGATTATACCTACTGATTAGACCTATAGATAAGAAAGTTGAGAGACAATATTAAGGGACTTGCTCCTGATCCCACAGTGTCTGAGCAGGATTCAAATTGAGATTTTCCTCACTGCTTATACCATAACCAATGTGGCACCTAACTTCCTTGTTATTTCAACAAATTTTGGGGTCGTTTTCAGAACTCTAGCTTAAACCAAACCCAAAAAAAGAATGCTAAGTATGAAGTAATTGATATAATACATAATTGACAAGTGGTCATCCAGTTTCTATTTGAAAATTTCCAACAAAGGACCTACTTATAGAAAGTCATATCAATATCTATCTATCTAGCCATACATCTATCTATCTATCTACCTACCTACCTGCCAATAAACCTACCTGTTAATGTCTTATTTTAAAGTATTTTCTTAAGCCACCCTTCCTCCCAATTCTGAAAATCCAAAAATGAGGTCTTCTAGAAGACACCATGTGCTTTTCCATTCACAAGTACATATTTAATTGGGACTTATGATGGGCCATAATTTATTCATCCCAGGATGCACTTATGCATCTGCAATATCATTATTTGAATCTGCTATATCATTAGTGGTTAAAATTCAAATGATGAATATTTATAAAATATGAATATTCATTAAACCATATTCACATTTCAATATTATGATACACTGGCAAGTCCTATTGGCATGGGTAAAGTAGCTTGGTAAATAGTCTATCTCTGGCACATGACCTCATCATTTTACATACTTCTACTACTTACAAGTCAGGGGACACATCCATGAGGCTATGATATACCATTTCAGGAAAATTGTGAGCAATTCTCAAGAAAAGATATCATTATGTTGAATTCCAGCTTCGCTTTCTTTTAATTTCACAAAAAATTTATTCAAATCAGTCTTTTTACAATATTTTCTACAGATGCAACTTAAATATGCAAAAGAATAATTTATCAGACTTATGAGTCTCTGCCACATTCTTCTACATTTTGCTGACATCTGCATCTGACAGCAGTTTAATTTGGCCTTCAATTAGAATACAGAACAAATAGAGCAAGAAATGTTTGAAACAATAATTCTTCTAGAAAACCAAACACTGATCTTTGACTGGCCTGGTCAGTGCATTGATCCCTTCTAAAATCAATACTCTGAAATCATGGGACTATTTCAGAATTCGGAATTCTGAGTCTGCTTCAGAAAGACTTTGGCAAACTCCAAGGCCCCTGGGGTTTCTTCCTTCTTTGGTAATGGCAGTTCTTTCTCAATACTTTTAGAGTTTGTTTTGTAACTTATTTTCGTTTAAGGGCTTGAAACACACAGATACACCACAATGTTTTACAAAACCAGAATCACTTCCCTCAACAGGATGGATAAACTGTTCACCCAGCAGACCCAGCAGTTTATGCATTCTATAGCAAAAGCCTCACTACTATTTAGGACTATGAATGCCTGATGAAAAAGAATGTGAATCAACCATGACTACTGCAGGAAGGTAATGATTAGCCAAGATCCTATTTGTTTAAAAAAAGTAAAGCATATTGGTTTCACAGAAAGATTTTAACCATTTTCCCCAGAAAGGCTGATATCAGTCCTAAAAATCCCTTCCAGTTTTTCCCACAGCAATACATGTCTGAAGAGGCAGCATACTGTGGTTGTTAGGGATTTGTCCTCAAATTTGAGTAGAGTTATTGTCAACTCCTGACTCATGAATCCTAGCTGTGTGACTTTTCAGGTGCCCTAGAGCATGGCTTTAACATGAAAGAGAGAGATACATATATGTGTGCATATATGTATGTATATATGCATATACACACATATATTTACAGAAATACACACATATACATGTACATACACTAGAAAGAACATTACTCACTATGAGCTATCACTAGTGTCTAAATCACAATTCATAAGAGGGAAGAGAGAGAGAGAGAGAGAGAGAGAGAAACAGAGAGAGAAAGAGAGAGAGAGGAAGGAAGGAAGGAAGGAAGGAAGGAAGGAAGGAACGAAGGAACGAAGGAACGAAGGAACGAAGGAACGAAGGAAAAGGCAAAGTGTCTTTGATAATAGAGAACAGGTAAATTCCCCAGCTCTAATATCTAAGCTTGATTAAAATTTACACTTGCTTCTTCTAAGTACCATGATTCCTGATGCCCAATGAGCCAAAGTAACTTAGTGGTACAGTGGATACAGTGTTGGACATGAATTCATAAAAACTGGAGTTCAAATCCAATTTCTGACAATTATTAGTAGTATCATTATCACCATTCTCCTTGAGACTCTAATTTGGTTCTTGTTTCTGCGTTTGGACTTTGTGGGACTGCCTTACTCTCATTTCTTAGATTTCACATTTGTTGGTATCAGGTTTCCAACTAAAGAAAAGAGAAGTATGACTTTGGCATGGGTTACATAATCTAGGTCTACATAGTTTCATAAGTCATTTATGTCAGGGTAGTGAGTGACCAGCAATACTTGCCCTCCTTTTACTGATAATACTGTTTTTGACCTAGATCATTTGAACTAACCTAACACTGTGGGCAAAGTAGGGGTATAATTATATCCTTGAAAGCCAATAATGGGCAGGTAGGTGGTGCAGTGGATAGAGTGCTGGTCCTGGAATTTGGAAGAGTCATTTTCCTGAGTTCAAATCTGTACATATGACTTTGAATGCACGATGAAAAAGAAAGAAACTTACTAGCTGGAAAAGTAACTTAACCCTGTTTGCCTCAGTTTCCTCATTTGTGCAGTGAGTCAGAGAAGGAAATGGCAAACCGCTCCAGCATCTTTGCCAAGGAAACCCTAAGTGGGGTCCCAAAGAGTCAGACACTACTGAAAATGACTGAAAAACAAAAATGTGGGAAGCTAAACTCAGGCACAGTGTGGGAAAATTGTTCTTGACTGGCTTGTTAGCCCCATGTGCATTCAGAATCTTCTTCTTAGGCTCTGTTGAAGGGTTTTGAGAAAGGTATTTCAGATGAGAGCAATGTCAGTTGTGGCTTGAAGCTGTCTAGGACTGAAATTTCCTAGAATACCTAAAAGATCAGTTTTATCATTCCCTCCCTCTTCAACCAGTCTTAAAAGGTCCCTGAGTGTGACAAGTGATGGACAAAGAGGTTCACTAAAATGGAAAGAATATGGATTTGAAGTAAGAAGAGCCACATTCCAATCCTAGATCTAGCTCTTGTAAACTATATGGCCTGGGACAAAACACTTCAACTGTCTGAGCCCCAGTATTCTTGTTTGTTTGGTTTGTTTTTTAATCCACAAATAAATCCTGTTGCAGGGCTAACCCAGTCACTCTATCATCTGAGCCCCAGCAAGTAGCTGACTGCTATTCTAAGGCTTCTAGGAATAACCCTATAGAGATTTGGGCATAGGAGGGGTTTCTAGTAGAATTACCCATAAGCTCTCAGGAATATTCTCCCCCATTGCTTATCAATTAGCCATGGAGAACTAACTAGCTAATTTTAGAGTCAGTAAGTATAGTAAGAACTATAAGTATAGTGAGAACAGTTGCTAAAAAACATACCCACAGAAGTCTGGGTCATATTTTCCCAATGTAGATTTTAGAGAAAAGTAGACTAAAGTTTAGAGAGTTCATGTGACAAAAGGATGACACACAATTTCTAGTTGAATGGAAGTCTTTCTCTCCCGTCCTGAAGTCCTCCTGAAGTTTCCCTGAAGTTTGTATATATTTCTTTGCATTGGTCACAGGCTTTGTAGAGTCTTGAAGCTGCCTCCTTTTTATCTGCCAAAAAAATTCTAACTCCCCGAAATTGTCATTCCTTGATGTTTCTAGTTTGTCTTCTCTCAGCTTCCTGATGATACAGTAATTCAGTTTCTGTAAAATCATGGCAGTGTCATTGTGATAATGGAGGAGTGACACTCCCTGATGCTCTATTTATGGTGCCATACCATCTGTGGAGCAGAGAAATCAATTCCTTATAACACACTAACACAATGGGGAAATGGAAAATCATACCCACACTCCTAGGAAGCTCTAACAAAAGGAGTATCTTCTATGGTTTAAAAGCAAACAGACAATGGATGTGGAAATTTAGGATCTCAGGATCATAGAACAAAGAGCTGGAAGGAACCTCATAAGACATGCTAATTCAACCTCCATATTTTGCAGAGCAAGAAATTAAATCCAGTGAAGGTTGTTACTTATCCAAGGTCATATAGATATCCAGTGAAAGAGGCAGGATTTGATCGCAAGCTTGCTGACACCACCGTTCTATGCTGCCAATCCTTATTTGTTGTCACTTAAGTTGAGGAGCTAGTTTATTTTATGATTATCATTTTCTAAAAATTCAGCAAAAAATTTAAAAAGTCCATATTAACATACACTAGGATGAAAAAGTGAAACAATGAGACTCGATCATTCATATCTTATTTAAAATATAGATTCACATGTATGGATATGTAATACGTATATATGCATATTCTTATAATAATTTCCACATGTAAATTTGAAATCCAAACAGCTTGTTTGTGTTTTCTTCTGAACATTCTGTGGTTCTTATCTATGCATTTTCTTTTAAAGTCTGTAATAAGCATGTGATTCTTTCTTTTGGGGGGAGGAAGAATAACTGCCCTTTTCTCTAATTTCCATTAAAAATAGAATGAAAAAAGAAAACCATTGTAACAGATAAGAATAAGAAAGAACAAAATCTCACCTAATCTTTATCTGAAAATGGATGTGTCATTCTATAGCTGAATTTCATCCCCTCTCTATCAAGAACTGGGTTATTTGCTTCATCTTTGGTGCTCTGGAGTTTTGATTGGTGATTACATTGATCAGAGTTCTTAAGTCTTTCAAAATTATTTTTCTTTATAAAATGTGTTTAATTGTATAAACTATTCTAGTTCTGCTTATTTCACTCTGCATTAGCTCACAAGAGGTTTCACAGATTTCTCTGAAACTATCCCTTTGATCATTTACATTCACATACTATAATGTAGATAAAATTAGATGGGAAACAGTTAACAGAAAGTAAAAAACATCTCTAAAGCCTGTTTCCTTATAAAGAAAATTGTTTGAGAAGAAGCAATAGTCTTACTTTCTAACTATATAACTACCTGAAGCAAACTTAGAGGAGTAAGAGCTACTCCCATATTGATGAATGATCAAAGAATAAAGGTAAGCAATTCTCAAAGGAAGATATTAAAGCTATCAAGAGCTGGGGGAGAGGGGCTGGAAATCACTTCATGACACTAATAATTAAAGCATTTCAAATTATAACAAACATTAAAGTTCCACCTTATATATAACATAGGGAATGGAGGGGAAAAAAGTGAAAAATGAGAGATATTGGAAAGGCTATAAGCAAACAATTACCTCAATGTCCTGCTCAAGAAGCTATTAGTGGTCTAGTCATTTTGGAAAGCAATTTGAAACTATGCTCCAAATAATCACAAAATTATATATACTACTTGACTGACCTAGCTAAACCACTACCAAGCCCATGCTGCAAAGAGATTTTAAAAAAATGGAAAAAGGAAATATATGTTCCAAAATATTTAAAATAGCATTTTTGTAGTGGAAAGGAAAGGTTTTCTCACCATTAGGGGTATGATTGATCAAATTTTGGTATATGGATATAATGGAATGCTATTTTTTTTGTTATTTTTAAATTAAATGTTATGTTTATTTTTTGTTTGCATCATTCATTTCCACAAGATTTTGAGTTACAAATATTCTCCCGGTCTTTTCCCTACCCACCACTCCAAAACAACAACCTCAGTGAATACCTCCTCCCCCAATCTGCTCTATCCTATATAATCGCCCATACCTCCTCTGACTTTCTGGTAGGGCAAGATACCCCAGTGCCTGTATACCTTATTTCCCAATTGCATATAAAAATTAATCATAATAATATTTTTAAAAAAACATTTTATTTTAAAACTTTAAATTTCAGATTCTTTTCCTTCCTGCCTCATTACTCACCCTTACTGGGAAGAGAAACAATTATTTCCATAGTGGATATATTGTGAAAGATTGATTCTATTTTCCTCCATCCTAGCCTGCCCCCCCCCCACTTGTTCTGTACTATACTTGGCCCTGTTCCTTTACAAAAGTGTGTGCTTCTAACTACCCTCCCCCCACCCTCCCCTCCCCTGCATCATGCCCCCTGTCATCCCCTTCCCCCCTGCTCTCTTATAGGGCAAGATACCCATTTTAGAGTGTGTCATTCCCTCCCTAAGCCAAATTCAATGAGAGTAAGGTTGACCCATTCCCTTTTGCCTTCGTCTTCTTCTCCTCTATTGTAACAGTTATCCTTTACCTCTTCTATATGAAATAATTTGCCCCATTCTGTCTCTCCCCATCTCCTCTCATTATATTCCTCTTACATCTCAATTTCACCTTTTAAATATTATCTCTTCCTTTTCAATTGATCCAATATCCTCTGTCTGTGTATACTTATAAACATATATACACACATTCACATATGTATATACACATTTATCTTCCCTTAAACTATCCTCATACTGAGAAAAGTTTCAAAAGTTACAATTATAATTTTTTCATGTGGGAATGTAAATAGTTCAACTTTGATAAGTTCCTTATGATTTCTTTTCTGTGTTTACCTTCTCATGCTTCTCTTGCTTCTTGTATTTGAATATCAAATTTTCTATTCAGTTCTGACTTTTTCATCAAGAATGCTTGAAAGTCCTCTACCTTATTGAATGACCATATTTTCCCCTGAAACATTATACTCAGTTTTGTGGGTAAGTGATTCTTGGTGTTAATCTTAGCTCATTTGATCTCCAGAATATCATATTCCAAGCCCTTCAATCCCTTGATGCAGAAGCTGCTAGATCCTGTGTTATTTTGGTTGTGTTTCAACAATATTCAAATTCTTTCTTCCTGGCTGCTTGTAGTATTTTCTCCATGATCTGGAAACTCTGGAACCTGGCTATAACTTTCCTAGGAGTTTTCTTTCTGGGATCTTTTTCATGAGGTGATCTGTGAATTCTTTCAAGTTCTATTTTGCCCTCTGGTTCTAAAATATCAGGGCAATTTTCCTTGAGAATTCATGAATGATGCTTTCTAGGTTCTTTTTTTTTTGATCATGGCTTTCAGGTAGTCCAATAATTTTTTAATTATCACCTCTGGATCTATTTTCCAGGTCAGTGGTTTTTCCATGAGATATTTCAATTTGCCTTCCATTTTTTCATTTGTTTGGATCTGTTTAATAGTATCTTGATTTCTCCTAAAGTCATCAGGTTCAATTTGCTCTAAACTAAATCTGAAGGAATTTTTCTCTTCAGAGAGTTTTTGAAATTCTTTTTCCATCTTGCAAATTCAACTTTTTAAGGCAGTCTTCTCCTCATTGGCTATTTGGACCTCTTTTACCATTTGAGTTAGTCTATTTTTTAAGATGTTATTTTCTTCAGTCAGATTGGTGATTCTCTTTTCATGATTTTCTTGCATCATTCTCATATTCCCAATTTTTCCTCCACTTCTCTTACTTGATTTTCAAAATCCTTCTTGAGCTCCTCCATGACCTGTAACCAATTCCCATTTTTCTTGGAAGCTTTTGGTGCAGGAGTTCTGACTGTGTTGTCTTCCTCCCATTTCATACTTTAATCCTTTGTGTCCGCAAAAAAGGAATCTAAAATTGTACGGCTGTGCTTGCTTTGCTTCCTTTGCCTTCTCATGTTGCCAATGAATTACTTGACTTTTGAGCTTTTTGCCACAGTAGAACTCTGTTTCCGTAAGGGAGAGCTTTGTCTCAAATAGCTGGTGTTTTCACAACTGCTGTACCTATTAGGAATAAACCATCTCTACAGCTCCTACCAGCTTCGCCTCACTGTCAACACGCCTCAGGAGCACCACCCAAGACCATGATCCAGATCCAGGCATGTTAAGGCAAGAGCACTTAGCCTCTGAATGGTGGCTTTCCCCCACCCCCTGTCCCCACCCCTGTAATGCCATGCACCAGCAGATTCCCAAAGGAATGCTACTGTGAACAGCTTTTAGAGTTCAGATTACAAAATATAGTGAAGACTCTGTTTATTCCATCACAAATCAAGACAAACATTCAAAACATTATAATATTCACAACATTACATCTTATCACAGAAAATGGACACACAGTTTTCACTACAGTGGTCACAATATTTAGAACAAGGCTTATCACAGAAAATGACCCCACAGTTTTCACTACAGTGGCTGCAATATTCAGAACAAGGAACAATAGAATCAAACTTCCACTCATGGGGCAACTGAATCATTAACAAGAAACAATAGAATACTCAAACTTCCACTCATAGGGCAACTCAATCATTAGTCATTCAATCA
>CM053586.1:323280610-323302008 GCA_028646515.1 Pseudochirops corinnae
AGTCAGAATGGGGTTGAGCATCTCATGGAAGAGGCAAAAGATAATTGTTACAATAGAAGGGGAAAAGAGGAAGGCAAAAGGGAAAGAGTCAATCTTACTCTCACGGAATTTGGCTTAGGGAAGGAATGACATAAACTCTAAACTGGGCATCTTGCCACATAGAAGAGTAGGGGGAATGGAGATGAGAGGTGGGGTGATGGAGCAGAGGACAGAGTGTGGGGGAGGGCTGATGAATGTTCACATTTCTGTAGAGGGACAGGGACAGGGTGGAGAGTGGTTGGGGGGGGCAGGGTAGGAAGAAGGGACATTTAATCAGACTCTCACAGTGTGCTCACTATGGAGAAGGTCTGCGTAATTTCACATGTTCAGCCTGTATTTGATTGCTTGTCCTTGTGGAAATGAATGATGCAAACTAAAATAAAATTTAAAAATAAATAAATAAATAAATAAATAAATAAATAAATAAATAGTCATATCATATGGACAGGTAATTTTTTTTTAAAGATGAATTGTAAATTATTAACAAGTTAATTAGTTTTTTTCAAAATATTTATAACCAGAAAATCACATTAAATGGTATTAAAACAACTCTAAGATTTCACCTCCATATTGGCAAAGATACAAAAAAATGGTATATTTTGAAAGGGGCTGTTTGCAGATTGGTATATTAACATATTGTTGTTTGAGTCATGAATTGGTCCAACCATTCTCGATATCATGTTGGATTTATAGTTTGTTTTGTCAACAATATTTTTTTTGTTACAAATGAATTTCTATTTAAGGATAGCATTGGAAGTAAAACAGATAAGAAGGTGCATCAATGAAACATTAAAAAAATTTTTAAAAAACCAATAAAATAAAATGAATATATCCCTTACTTTATACTACTCACTATGCTAACTAGTAAAAATAGGAGAGCCAAAAAAACAAACAAACAAAACAAATCCCTGTGCTCAAGAAACTCCCATTGTAATGGAGGGATAGCATGAAAATAATTAAGTATATACAAGATATATAGAATATATGGAAAGTAATATGACAGGGGAAGGCATAAGCATTTGGGAGGTCCAGAAAAGGACTCAGAGAAGGTAAAATTGGTTCTGGTAATTGAAGGAAGCAGGGGAAATAAGAGACTAAGGGACAGAATTACAAAAATACAGTGGGGTTAGCATGAAGAACACCAATGAAAAGAAAGGAAGACGAGAGATGGAGTGTCATATAAAGGATGTCAAATAGGCTAGTATATCTCGATTGGGGATTGTGAAGTCAGTAGTTAAGTATAAGAAGACTGGAACAGTGGAAGAGGGATCAGGTTATGCAAAGATTAAAGATCAAGCAGAGGATTTATATCTGATTCTCCAGGTAATAGGTACTAGCACTTTTTGATTAGGGGATTGACATGGTCTGACCTACCCCTTAGGAAAATCACTTGGATGGCATATTGGGGAACATATAGGACTCGAGAGATACTTGAGGCAGAGAGACTAATTATAAGACTATTACAAAGGTGCAGAGGAGAAGCAATGAGGGTCTGGATTAGTGTTCTGGCTAAGTAAGTGGAGAGAAGGAAATGTATCCAACAGATGTTGTGGAGGTCGAAATTAAAAAAAAAAAATCCAGTGAAGCAGCTATAAGAGATTGGTAGGAGAGGTAGTTGAGGATGGCAACAAGATGGTGAGTCTGGGTGTCTGGGATGATTGCAGTACCCTTAACAGTAAGAGAAACTACCCTGCTGATAAAATGTCATTCAGAACTATCATACACACAATTCATAATGATACGATGTACTATCTTGTTAAGATACAATCAAAATGTATTAGTTCAAATTCACCAAATTAAATAAGGATAAAATAAGTTCAAATAATTAAAATTACAAATGATCTTTGTAATTTTGCAGTGTTTATACTTTTGAAGTTATTAAAGTAAAAAACTGCACTAAAATTTTTGGGACACTTTGTATTTCCTCTGTAGAGATGATTCTCATCTATCTGACTAGCTAGCTAGCTAGCTAGCTGTCTGTCTGAACATATGGGAGTTGATAAGATGACTGAGAAACAGTAGAGAGGGAGGCAAGAAAATCCAGAATAATGATTTGAGGAATATCCACAATAAACCAACACAGCAAAGGTTAAAAACTAGAAAAGGAGATTGAGGAATGATCTGACTAATAAGAGGGAAACAGTAAGAGAGAGGGAAGAGAGAGTTTTCAGGAGGAGATGCTCATGAAGTGTCCAAGGCCACAGAAAGATCAAAAAGCATTAGAACTGAGCATAGTCCACTAAATTTGGCACCTAAGGGATCACTGGTAATTATGAAGGTAGTAGTTTCAGCTGATTGATTAATTTGCAGTTATATTACAAAGAATTTAGAACAAAGATGGGGAGAAGGTGGTTTGCTAAGGGGCTAAAATCACTTTTTTGTGAATTTTCCAATGATATTATGATATATTATACCTTTAAAAATTGGAAACCAATAATAGTACACACCATTGTTATTCGTTCAAGCGAGCCTTCAGCCACCGGATAAGATAAAGTGCCAAGAGGGGAAAAAAAAAGTGAATATGGTCTTCGGGATTCTGAGTATCACCATGGGGGCGGGGGGGGGGGCTCCTCAAAGAGGAAAAAAATAATACAGATTGTCTCTCTGTGATAATAAATAGGCAAGTTATTTGAGTAGTGGTTTCCACACATCCAGATTGCAGGCTTTTTGGCAATTGAAGGCTTTTAAGGATGGAAGGGGTGAGCTCTGAGAGTAATGGGACATTTGGGAATAAAACATCTGAAAATGGATGGCGACCAGGGGTTAGGGTGGCCTGATGTAAGATGAAAAGTTTTGATTTGAAAATCTACAGGGATTGGCAAGGGATCCACCTCCATATAGACAAGGAATATTTTCCTCTTTGAAAAGTCTTTTAAGCAGATTTGAGAGAAGCAAAAGGAATTTCACAGTGTCCCAGAACTTTGGCACTTTGATATGTTGACTTTCCTTCACAAGGGACCTAGGCAGACTATTAAGACAAACAAGGGGAAATGTGGTGCAGGGAAAGACTGTTAGATTTGAAGGCAGGAGACCATCATTCATATCCCAGTCTGCTGCTCTCTGCCAGTCTGACCTGGGGCAAATCATTTCAGCCCTCTCTGGGCTTCATTTTCCAAATCTGCAAAAAGGTGGAGTCAAGTAAATGATCCTCCCTTCCTGCTCAAAATCAATGATGTTATGAAGTGCTACCATTTTATATCCTTGGGTCTAGAATTGGAAGGGACCTGGGAGGTCTTGTAGTCCTACTCCCTCATTACATTAATAAGCAAACTTATTAATAGAGAGATGAAATGACTTGTCCAAGGTAATAAGTGACAGATTTGGGCTTAGAACTGAAGTCTTCTGACTCTAAATCCAGACATCCAATAATTATCATAACTATAAACTATAAAGAAAAGTGGGGAGCCACCAAGTCAGAGGTGTGGTGTCTGATTTGACTAATGATTGTAAACTTGATCTTATTTAGCATGCCCTGCTTTAGGGTGTACCATAAGAAATCCACATACTCTTTTTCTTTTTAGTCTTAATTCAAAAGGTTCATTGCTCATGCATTCATTTAACACCTGCTACAGTAGATTTTGGCATTCTATGTTTTACATGTTTCTAATATCAAAATCAAGTGAGGATTTTTTAAAGTATTATGAAACCCATCAACCACCTGACATTTAATTTAAATCAGCCATGCCATTCATTTTTAATCACATTTATGAATCTCTGAGGTAGAAGAAATCAACATGCATTTTTAGAAAAACAAAATCAGCAGGAAGTAGAGGACCCTCAGCAATACTTTGATTTTCCTCTCAAAAAGCAGCCAAGGATATTGGCCTGTTGTTCGTTATCTAAACGTTCAGGAATTCTTTTAGGTACTGGAGTTTGTTCTTAGAGAGACTTTTTTTTTTTTTTACTAAAAAAGCCAAAGGCTTCAAAAAGGGATTGTTGTGATCCTTTCACATCTCCCTGTTCCCTTCCATCTTCTTTCCCATGCCTTAGTATACCTAGAAAGACAGATACTTCCTCTTTTACCTAGAAAGACTACATACATTTTGAATATGAAAGAGGACTCAAATCTCTTTGTTTTTCCTAGACTAGGATACCTCATTAAATGGAATACCATAAGATAAAAGCAGCATCTGGTGGAATGTGAGTGTGCCTACAGGGAGGAGGGAGGAGATGAACACAGATAAAGAGAAAGAGCCCAAGGAAATTTAAATCCAGATTAGATCCCATATATAATATGGAAAGCTTTCAAGGGGAAATTTTAGATGACAGAATTACAGATCTAGAGTCAGAGGGAATGTCAGAGAACATTTAGGACAATTTCTTTAATTTAAAGATGAGGAAATTGAGGCTCAGGAAAGTTTATTGAATATCAGAGATTTCATAGATAGTATTAAAGAATTTGAACCCAGGTCCTCTGACTTTGAAGTTAGTACTATTTTGGGGTCTGAAGGTTGAAAGAAACCACTGCTGGGAGAATAGACAAAGGAACATTTATCTGATATTAGCAGTGAATGGAAGACTATCGGATTCATATTTGTACTGAGTGATAGATCAGATGTTGTTACTATTTTACAGATGAGGACACTCAGAGGGTGAACACCTTGCCCAAGGAAATAGAGATGGGTCAGATATATATTCAAAAGAAGATCTCTCTTGACTCTCTATGACCAGAGTCCTTTTCATGACATTAGGATCATTTCTGTCACATTAGACCTTCCCTTACCACCTCAAATGTTAAAACTCTTCCCTATATCCTTTGCATTTATTCGTTTGTGTATTATCTTTGTTATTCCAATAGAAAGTAAGCTGCTTAAAAGCAGGTACTGCTTCTTCTTTTTTTTCATTCTTTCCCTAGCTCCTGGCACATGGAATGAACTTAAAAAGTGTTTGTTGAAATTATGGTACATGGATGAAATAAATATTACAATGCTATAGTAAAAAAAGACTATGAGTAATTCAGAGAGGCATGAAAAGACTTATGAAAACTGATGCAGAGTGAAATAAATAGAACCAGGAAAAGAGTAAACCCAATGGTTAAAATAGTGTAGATGGAGAGAATGAAAAAAATACGCTACTGATCACTGAAATTATAATGAACAGACCTGGCTCCAGAGATGAAATGAGAAAATGAACTTCTGTACTTTCTTTGAATACTTGACCATGCATATACTGTCAGAATCATTTAAAATGTAGGATAGTTTGGCTAAATTGTTTTTCTCTCTTTCTTTTTTCTTTTTCTATTATTTGTTACAAGGAATAATTCTCTGGGTAGGTCCTAGAAGGGAATGTATTTGAAAATTAAGATGAAGTAGAAACAAAAGGTGTCAAGGAAAAATTAAGCAAAATTCTTATTGATTTATTGAGTTAAGATAGAATGAGCATTTCACATGAAAGTGGAGGTTAAAAGAGATGATACCCTTGACTAGAAGAAAGGCCCAATAGAGATTACGGCATTTAGATCAGATGGGGTAAAATCATCAAAACCCTGGAAGCCCAGGGTCAGGAAGTTGAAATCATACCAGACATGTGTGAGGATGAGGGAGATGAGCCATTGTAGGCAGTGATAAGGAAGAGTTTACATCCTAGCTACAAGATATGGGGAGGACCAAGATCTTTGAATTATAATGGAAATCAGAGTTTGTCCTTTAATGACCTAACAATAATAGTTCTCATTTATTTAGCATGCTAATTTGAGTCTCAGAGCAACCCTATGAAGGTAGATACAGAGCTTGAGGCTCAGTGATTTGTGTAGTCACACAGCTAGCAAAAATCAGAGGCAGAATCTAAACCCAGGTTCACCTGATATAATAGTTAGCCCTCTTCCCACTCCTCCCCATGGAGACTTGATGATATACTCGTGAAGAAAGTGAAGTTCCAAAGACTGCTGTGCACAAAACGTCAGGATGGAACATTTCATGGGATGTGGGGTAGAGGGGTAACAGAGAGCAATAGGGAGTCAAAGACAGGCAATCTCAACTATAGAGAATTGGAAAATTGAGGAAATTATTGGAATTCAGGGAGGAAAGGCTTCCTTTTATCTAGATCACACAAAGCCACATAAATAGCTTTATTCTCAGTTGACATCAATACCTCTCCAAGCACTGGTTGCCTGAGCATTAGGCAAAATTACGGCTTTCTCATCTCTACTTAACCTCTGAAACATTTTCTGTCTCAAATGAGCAGAGATTTAAGAGTCAAATGAACTCCCAAATTCACTTGCCTGTGGTTGCAGGCAGTCTTAGAGTCCAACAGATACAAGGAGTAGAATAAAAATGACACTGGCAGTGTGCTCAGTTCCATAAGAAAAAGAAATCAAATAACATTTTAAAGACACATTTAGAAATTCATTAAGATCCTTCACCTCCTCCTTTCTAAATTCACTACTGGAGTTAATTTCAGTATGAAATGCAAAGCTTTTTGGACAAGCTGGTGTCTATTTAAGGCTAACCTTGAAATTCTCTGCTGTTCTCCTAATATAAAAATGCATAGAGGGTTGAGACTATCAAACCCCATTCTTCCCTTAGGTGTCTTTGTTTGCAGATAACATGATGTATGGGAATCAATGGATTCATGTTTCAAATGTAGAATATTTTCAGAAATCCCTTTCAGGTATAGAAAGAAATAAGACATAGAACTGAAAAATCAAACTTGAAAGGCTTGAGTATTTCCTCCTCCTATCCCCCTCCCCTGTCTTTTGAGAATAACAGTCCACCTGCTTTTCAGACAGGGTCTACTGGAAGTAAGTGAATGGAACCAGGACAATCAAACATGATTGAACTGGTTTACTGTGACCCATATAGGTACCCAGCTGTATAGTATAATAATGACCTTCAACTCCTGGTCTGATTAGCTTGCAATTATTAGATGTGGTCTTAGCTCATAAAATCCTAAAATGTTAGAGGCAGCACCATATACTTCATTGCCGTTTTAAGTTGGTAGCATATGGAGATACAAGACAAATCATGAATCTACTGATGAAGGCAAAATTTAATATCCCTGAATGTGCATTTATAATATTTTCTGGACGCACACACACACACACACACACACATCCACACACACACACACACGCACTTGACTAGGGTTGGTTTCATATGTGAGCTAAATAACTGTCATTAATGTGATTGACTAGGCTCTAAAGGACCAACCAGCCCCTCTCCCCAAAACCTATAGCATTTTATCAAAATTTTGCAGACTTCAGAGTTAATGTATCACATCCCTGGAAAACCCTTATCAAAATGTAAACATCTTATCATGGACAGTGAATACATGATCCCCCATGTGATTTCTGTCCATATGTTTATTTTCTTTTGTTTTTATAAACATAGCAAGCTCCACCTTTACATGGATACACATATATATTTATTTTGCAACTTACCATGTTAGAGAATTACCCTGGGGCAAGTGTGGGGTTAAGAACATTGTCCAGAATCATACTATACATACATACATACATACATATATATATATATATATATATATGTGTGTGTGTGTGTGTGTGTGTGTATGTGTGTGTGTATATGTGTATGTATATAGCATTTTATATATATATATAAATATATATATATGTATATATATCAGAGGTGAGACTTGAATCCAGATCTTTCTGACTCTGAGGTCACTTTTCTACCCACTATGTCAACCTGCCTTCTAGGATCCAATTTCCAGGTCCATAACACAAAAGGGACATGTTTTAATTACAAGTCAAGTCAATGATCTTTTATTAAGTACCTACTATGTACTAAGTGCTAGGGATACAAGAAAGGGATAAACAGTCCCTGATTGTAAGGAAAACATGATCTAATTGAGAACATAGCTTCTAAACAACTATGTACAAATGACATAAATGCAAGACAAATTAGTGATAATAAATGACAAGGGGCAGTCCCAGAACAGGTAATGACATAAGGGGAAAGCACTATAGTAATGATACTGAGCAATCAAGGTATATTGTGACGACACTAGGAACAGAGAGCGATTGAGGTGCTAAAAAAAGTGTAAGAAGAAACATAAGAGTAAGTTGGGGATGTGTTAACGTTAAAAGTGTCCTCCCTTCACCCTTTTACTATGGTCATTTTTGTTTTTGTATATTTATTTTTTGTCACAACATTTCAGAGTTGGAAGGAAAATCAGAAAGCACATGGACCAATGTGAGTCCTAAATAGGGTAGTGACCTTAATATTTATCCAAAGGGAGACTTTAGAGCAGTTTTTCTCAACCTTCCTACGGCCGCGACCCTTTAATACTCGTATGTGAGCATATCTGCATGTGGGCAGACCCGCCTGGAGACAGATAGAGGAGCAGTGTCTTGGTTCCTAAGACCATTGGAAATGTGTGTCTTCCCATGGTCTTAGGCAACCCCTGTGAAAGGGTCTTTTGACGCCCAAAGAGGTTGCGACCCACAGGTTGAGAACCACTGCTTTAGAGAATTTAGAAGATGCAAAAAAAAAAAAAAAAATTAACCAGTTCAGAGTAGAAAAGGTGAGTCTAATATAAAGCTAAAGTATTCTGGAGAACCTGGAGAGAAAGCTTCTATTTTGACAGCTATGGGGAAAGAGGACTGTAGACTTTTCTTTCTGTCCCTTTTTCCCACCATACCTAAAAGAAATCCCCAACATAACCTACCTCATACCCTTCCAAAAGTTCCCCTATCCTTTCCAGGCTGACTGACCTCTGCTAAGTCTCTCTGCTACCTTTTTACACAAAGGATGACATTATACCACTCAAGAATGAGTAATCCTGATATTTCCCTCCTTTCTATGCTCAATGAGCCGAAGGTAGCCATAATAGGAATCTCTGTGTTGTGAGATACACCTAGAAATTGTGACCATAGAATGCAGATCAGATTTCTAAAGGTCATAAAAAAAAAAAACCTTCAATACCATCAGCCTCTATATCTTAAGTGCCTAGAGACTATAACTAATCTGAGCCAATATCTTACAGAAACTGTTTTTTTTTACCCTATATGTAACGTATTAGCCCAGACTGCATATATAATATACATACATACATATATATATATATATATATATATATGTATGTATATATACACACACAAACACCCACACAAACACACACACACACACACACACAAATACAGTGTCTGATTGGTTCCCTATCAAACAGACATTAAGTTATATCATTTCATCTCCTGACTAAGTTTTCCCCTGTAAAGACAAATTGCAGTAAGTTCAAACAACATTATAGGATTTAAGGTTGAAAAGGAATTAAGAAGTGATTTAGTTCAATCCTCTCACCTCATAGAAGAGATAACTGAGGCCCAGAGTATTTCATAGATTGTATATGAGTAGCAGAAGCAAAGTTTGAAGTTAAGTTCTTTCAGCTCCAAATCAACATTTTATCACTTGAATCACATTGCCTCCTTCTTCTGACTCTGCTTCACATTTCCTATATCCAGAATCTTGGGTGTCTTAAATAAAAATTGATCAACGAGAATTAAGGAAACAGCTTTAAATATAAAACACACCAAAAATTTCAAAATTCTAGCATAGTCTACACTTTCAGGTTACAGAACCCCTATCTTATAACGGATCTGTGAGGTAATTATGTAAAGACTCATGACAATATGTGATAGTATCTTTGCTCACCTTGAGGTCCTAAGTGGATATGGGTTGCTATTGATGATTTTGGTGGTGTTGCTTCATAATGCATAGAGAGCTGGCATAAGGTCTTGAAATTCCTAGGTTCAAATCTTGTCTCTGACACATACCATCTGTGTGACCCTGGGCAAGTCCCTTAACCTTTCAGTGTATTGAAATAGATCATTTGGATATATGTGTGCACATGGATAGATGATAGATAGATACATATTAAGATAGAGTAGGATGTATGAACATATGCCCATATTTGTATAATATAGATAGATAGATAGATAGATAGATAGATAGAAAGATAGATGTGTGTATGTATACATGAATACATGTGTATCTAGACTTTCAATTTTATAGAGATGGAGATCCCAATGAATGAATTGTTTCCCAGTATAAATCAGCAAAAAGTTGTCCAACTTAGACTCTTAGGGAATTGTTTGGTGTCACTGAGTTCAGTGACCTATCCAATATAACACAGCTATTTGTGCCAAGGGCCTGATTTGAATTCCATTTGTCCAAGTTGTTGACCCTCTATAACATACTTGTTGTTGGTATCGTTTGTTGTTACCAGGAGGAGGAGGAATCGTGATAGTCATAGAAGTCATAGTTGTAGAAGTCAAAGTCGTAGTCACCATACTTATTGTCATCATAGTTGTAGTAGTTGTAGTCATAGTAGTAGTAAGAATAGTAGTAGTATTATCACATTTTTATTCTCCCATTTATGATTAACAAAATCTATACAGAACACTTATTGGTCTACATGTTATTAGTTGAGTTTAAGAGGATGGAGAACTTTTTAGTTTTTAGTTTCACTCTTAGATTTTATCCATTTTGTTTTCTCTGGATTAAAGCCTATGTTGATTGCATTTAATAAGTGCAGCGATGTCTACCTGTTTTGAGACTTTAGTGTTGCTATTTTCGTTATTAATTTGGGGGTTAAAATTTTCTTACTGGTGGTATAAGTACAGATTACATTACACTGCTCAACTTGCAAACAATAAGACCCCCACCCACCCACCTCCCAACTGAGCTCCTCTCTACTTCCCTCCCTGCCCCTGCTCCTCCTTAGCACCAGCCCAGCAGTATGGTTTACCCTGGCATGTCTGTGCACTTTGGAATGCTTGTAGATTGTAGAGACTTGTGTCAGCTCAGCACAAGGGGCTGGGCTCCCCGGCTCCTGTACCTCTTGTCTCCATGAGATGAGCATTTCTAATTCTTGCCTTTCCCATTCTACAAGGTCATGTTGAGCTGTACACCCAGAACTAGGTCCTAATTCTCTGCCCCAGAGGCAGTTTGATCAAATCTGCAAAGTACTGTTTCTTAGTAAGTAATGTCATCTGTAAAATGGGGGTGCTCATATTTGCACAGCTTCCTTAGAGCATTGCAATGAACAAACCACTGGTTAAAAAAAAAAACCAACTTGAAGTGCTACACAAGCATGAGCCATGGCAGCTGTCGCACAAATTTGGCAAAATCAGGACTGAGAGTGATAACGTCCTGTGTAGCACATTGAAAATGCGATCTGAAACTTCAGTAAAGACAGCAGCAGGGCTCAAATTACCTTTGAATTCCTCTGTGGTACTGGCCATTGGACTTCACAGACCCAGGATGATGGAAACGTTGCTGGAATGATGCCGAATCGAACCCCAGATGTTCCAGGAACTCTCTTTCTTCTCAGGCAAAATGAAAATAGAAGCCCCCTCATTCTGGCAGCTGAAATGCTAACAGTTGGCATGAAGCCTCTCTGAGACTAATGAGAAAGACGAGGATGATAATAACACTTTGCGCTTGTATTTCATTATTCATCCCTAGTTCTCCAAGGAGGTTTTACAAACATTAACTAAGGCTGAAAAACATCCCTTTGAGGTAGTTTATCATAGATATCTTTGTCTTATGAATGTGGAAACCAAGGCACAGGAAGAGATGAAATGATCTGGGAAAATTCATCTAATGACAGAGAGAACACCCTGCCCCCTCCAAAAAAAGGACAGAATCCTTAAATTCCAAAATTGTAACTTCAACCTTGTAACACTCTTCCCCATAGCTGGGGGTAGGAGGGACCTCTCATGCTTGGATTTTTGTTGATGATGATGGGAATTGCTGGTGTAAATTAGCCAAGTTTCTCTTCTTCATGCCCACAAAGGACAGAGTGATTTATATCTCAGAAATACATCACTCTGTATCCCAGGTGCACTGAGAAAAAGAAGCTTCCTGCAACCTGTCAAGAAAAATACCATTCTTTCAAAATTCTACCCCCTACTATAAACCTAAAGAGAATTGTTAGAGTAAAAAGAACTTTAGACTAGCCAAATTAGCTCTTTGGACTTTAAATTGTCATCTATAAATTGAGCAGAGTTGGGCTACATTATGTCTAAGGACTCAACAAGTCCCCGAGATATGAATTCTATGAAATTAGAACGGATCTAGTAAAATCCATGCGTGTATGTGCATGCAGGTATATACACATATATCTATATCTATGTCATAAATATAGATATATGTATAGAGATATAGATATATATGCATATCACAGTGCCTGGCACTTAGTAGGTGCTGAATAAAAAGTTATTGAATTGAATATACACATATATACATAAATACACATGTGTGAGTGTGTGTTTATATGTTTGTATACATATATGTGTGTATATACATGCATATGTATATATGCATGTGTGCTTATATTTGTCTATGTATGTATATATCATTCCTCTGGTGGAAAGCTTTGAAGGCTCCTTAATACCTTCAGAATGAAATGTAATACTTTATTTCACATTTAAAGTCCATCACAACTGAACTCCAACCTACTTTTCCAAGGTTATTACATGTTGTTTCCATTCACATACTCTTTATTCCAGCCCAACTGGTCTTCTTGCCATTGTACTACATGGTACTTCATCTCAAGTCTCTGTATATTTCCTTGATGAAACGTCCTCATCCCTACAATTCACTCCTGTCTGACTTCTGACTCTTAGAATCCATAATTTCCTTCACATCTCAACAAAAGCATTACCTTTTCCATGATCTTATTTATCTCCCACCTCTTACGTCCTTCATGAACCCTTACCACCAGAAAAGTAAATTGTCCCATATTTATCCGTTTTCTAAAAATTTCTATTTTATAAGAAAATTAATTCTATAAATCTAATTTTCTAAATTTCTTTTTATTTTCTATAAATTCACAAAATTTTCTAAATTTCTATAAATTCTACAACATGATCATTAATTTCTTTATTATTTTTCACAATGAATGAAGTTATCAATAAGCATTTGCTATGTCCCTTGAATGTTTCAGATACTCTAAAGATACCTCAGTATAAAAAGAAAAAAAAATGAAGTAACTCCTGCTCTCATGGTCCTATTATTCCACCTTCCCAATACTACTACAGTTACTAAAGAGGAAGTGTTGCATAGCAGATAGAAAGCCTGGCTCAAAGTCAAGAACACCTGGGTTCAGATCTCAGTCTCAACATATTAGCTGAGTGTTCCTGGGCAAAGAGTTACTTTCTCAGGCTCCTGGGCAACTCTAAGACTATGTGTTGAGTAAGGAAAAGTTGTCAATCTATGTTCAAGAAAAAAGTTTCCTCATCAAAGCATTCCTATATCAAAGAAATCACAAGTCCAGTTCCTATTCCTATTAATATTATTATTATTAATTATTATTCACCATGTCATTCTATGGCCCTGTGGGAAACCTATCTGTTCATCAGTATTATTAGCTGTAAAATGAGTTGCTCTAGATGATTTCTAAGGACATTTTCAACTTCACTGAGGCTAGACATTTTTTGTCATTACAGCCTCTCATGTGGGGGGGGGAGTACATTGCTGACATTTCCATGAACATTGCTTGGTGCATGTGTGTGCAGAAAGAGCTTGAAAATCAAAATTTCTGAAGATTAAGTTTTATAAAGGCTTTGAGGATGGAGGAAGCACATTTAACTTCAACCAAATGAAATAGCTGAAATGGTTAAGAATAAAAATGGATCAAAGTAGAAGATACCTTCCTATTTCCAAAAAGTATTCCTAAGACATGAATTGGAGACTATTCTTAAACCCTTTTAGAAACATGAATAGGCATATGTGTGTAAATAAATTCATACGTATGCTTACACACTTAAATGCAGGAATTTGCTAGAGCCAGGTCAAAGGGGCTTATGAAAACTAATCATTAAATCTTCAATGTGAGCATTTACTCCTTTGAAATCAGCAACTGTTACAATCATGAATTTATTGCTTTGTTGATTGGCTGTTTTTTAAAATGATAGAGAAAATGTTAATAATTTAGATTAATGTTTAAAAAAATAAATCATAAGTATTTTTTTTTTTTACTAAAGAGCCAGTTAAATAAACATTGATCAGCTCTTCACCTCTGGATGTATGTGTTTATGTATATACAGAGAGGAGAGAGAGGGAGAGGGAGAAAACTAGACAAATAGATAGAGACAGAGAGAGACACAAACACACAGACACAGGGAGACAGAAACACAGAGAGAAAGAGACAGAGAAACAGAAAGAGACTTGGAGACAGAAAAAAAAAAAAAAGAGACAGAAGAGGCAGAAAGGCATTATAAGGGCCGATATCAGAAGCTAAGATGCTTCTTTAATCAGTGCCTTATGAGTTTTGATTTTTTTTCTTGAACCCTTGAAGAGTTCTACATTGACCTAACTACTCCTTTGAGATCAATATCCTACATTTGCAGAAGAGATTACGGGGGCTATGATTATAGTCTGTAGTATTGCAAGGTAACACAGCAAGCAGGCTCAAATAGGTTAAAGAATCTAAAGACGTTTCAATGTCCCTGGCTACTCACAGAAAGGAACCAAGTCTAGATGTTCACATAGGCTTTGAGAGTTTCTCTTCTCTTGGAACATGTATTTCATTGTTGAGTGCCTGCCAAGGAAGGGCCAGGGATATACTCTGTTGTTACAGAGATCAAATCATGGAAATGAAAACCAAAAGAAAATAACGTGCTTTCATTTGTGTTTATCTTTCTTTCATTTTGTAGAGTGTTTCACTCCAGTGACTTGGAGCTTCACTTACCTCCTGCTCTTGAATAACGAATTAATTCATTTCATTCTTGCACAATACATATTATTGATACCTTTAAAAACCTTATAAGCTGAAATTAAAAATATTATTTATTACAATTAGATATCATCCAAAATAGAATTTCCTTCCAAAAGAGTGATAAAGTGATGTGGAACAAATCCATCAAACTTCATTTGTCTTTGTGTTTTTATCTATAAACAGGGATTACACTGGCATCTGTCTCTTACAAGATAGTTACAAGCAACCAAATGAGCATACATATCCTAACATAATACATATATGTATATATACATGTAAAACATGTACATGCATATGTTATACAATACATACAATCTTATGTATTATATAGATATATAATACAGTACATATATACACATATATACCCATGTACATATGTATACACATACATGTGTTGGTATGTCAACACCTATGTCCACACATAGTCACATGCATATACATCTTTTACCTTGGAAACCTGAAAGCACAATTTAATATTACCTATTATGATCATTATTTTCCTTCACCATAGACATTCAAGGAAATTCTGGAAACAATTTCTCAGGTGTGTTGTAATATGTTTGTCATCCAGACACGAGTGGACTTGACAACCTCAGCTTTGAATGCTGAGGTTTTTTTGTTTTTACTTCAAGATACCTATTATTCAGTTCAGTTGTTTCTGTCTCTTTGTGACGCCATTTGGGGTTTTCTTGGAAAAGATACTGGAGTGGTTTAACGTTTCCTTCTCCGGCTCAAGTTACAAAGGAGGAATCAGAGGAAAATGGGGTTAGTGCCTTTTACAGAGTCACACAGCTGGTATCTGAGTCAGGATTTGAACTCAGGTCTTCCTGACTCCAGGCCTAGCATTCTATCCACTATGCCACCTAGCCATCCTACCTATCATAACCCATTACATAGTCCTCTCCAATTCACAAGTTAGGATAGAAACATGGACAAGAACTATGATTTCAATCATATATGAGTTCAAAGGTAAGTTATCTTCCAATACAGGGTGGTAAACCTCTCTGCAACCTATTACCTTAGAAGGCTTTCTAGAATTCTTGTTCCATGTTATACAGCCAATATGTATTAGAAGGAGGGCTTGAACTCAGGTCTTCCTGTCTTTGTTGTTAGTTCTTTATCTAATGTTCAAGGTCTACTGTTAAGCCCAGTATTTAACAAGTACTGATTACTAAGATCCTCATGACTGAGCTTAGGCAAATAGATTTGAAATGTTAGCCCTGAATCCAAGCTAGATGACTATTCATTAATTTTATAATGTCACACTAGCCAATAAGATTTTCCAAGTACCATTTTCTTTATGTTTTCTCCTAACATGGACCAAACTCTTAGCACTCATAACCCAATCAGAGGTGTTCAGTAGAAAAGGTGGATCAATGTTTATAGAACACTGATTAACTCCACAATGCTCCCTGAGCTTCACAATCTATTACTTAAGAGTACAAACAATAGCCCTGTGAAGTAAGTTAAGTATTATTATCCCCACACTTGGTCCAATTGAGAGGTTAAGTGTCTTGCCTGGGTCAACAGAGTGAGTCAGTGACAAAAGGGAGAGGAAAACTCGAAAGTTTCTGACCCTCCACTCCTGAGTAGTTTTCTTCTTTGCTACTAAGTAGGTATCACCTTTCACTCTGAGTACCTTTAATTACCTAGGGAGTGAATGTAAAATGATTCTTGGTAGCATACAGGATCATTTCGGGGAAATTAAATTCAACCACTACATGTCTGCCTTGTAGCAACTCATCCCCACCCCACATGTCTATCTAGTGCTTTCAAGCCACAGCCATCCAATGACAGGTATAATGAAAACACCATGCTGATTAGAAACTTAATTACTTATAGATATGTGCAAGTATAATTTGACTCACAAACAACTATATGCATGGAAAATATTACTTTCCACAAAGCAATCAACAACCATTTATTAAATTCCTACTGTGTGTTCAGCAATGTCCTGAGTGTTATGGATAGAGATAAAAGTATTGAAACAATTCCTAAACTCAAGGAGCAGTGGCAAGCTTAGGGAAGATTCAAAGATCTGGAAGAAGCTGAATGCCTCTCTTTGTGGAAGGGTCCTGGCTCTACCATTTCAAATGCTATCTTAACTGGTTAGAGTGAAGTCAACTTGCTCACTAAATCTTAAGTAAGCATTTTCATTCATGATCAAGAACCTCTTCAAAATTTTGATTTATCTACAGTCTCATTGACACGGGGCCTCCATTCCTTCAAGGATGTTGACTGCAATCCATCCACGCTTTCTTGTCCTATGCAGCTCCTTTCCATGAAGAAGTAGAAAGTTAGTTAATAACATTTTTTAAGCACCTTCTAAGAACCCAGCACTGTACTAAGCACTAGGGATACAAAGAAAGGTATAAGACAGTACATGTTCTTGAGTTACTCAAAATCTAAGGGGAGACAACATGCTGACAACTGCATAAAGGATAAATGGGAACTAATCAACAGAGAGTAGGTGCTAGAATTAAAAGGGACTGGGAAAGGCTGCCTATAGAAAACGGGATCTTAGAAGGGAGTGGAAGGAAATGGGGATGACAAGGAAGAGCATTTCAGGCATGGATGATAGCCAGTTAAAATAAGTAGAGCCCAGAAATGGAGAAGTTTGTTTGATGAATGGCAGGTAGACCAGTATCAGTGCTGCAAAGAGTACATGGAGGTGATAGAGTCACTGGTGTTTATTGAGCTAGAAAGAGTGGCAGATTTGATTCAGATCTAATTTCAGTTCAAGTCCCAATTTTACCAACTTGCTAACTGTGTCACCGTGTGAGCAAGTCCCTTAACATCTTTGGAACTGAATAAGGAGGGAATTTGATTAGAGAATGTCTAAGAGCCCTTCCAGATATAAATATATGATTCAATTTTTTTCCCTATAAATCCTCCATAAGGAGGATGCCAGGGGCTTTCTTTAAGATCTGTTCATATCATGGTATTGGAGAAACAGAAAACCTGGGGTTGTGGTTTGTTTTCTAGGTATACATTTTTGTAATAATATATTTTACATGCTTCTCCTGAACAATAATTGCATCGGCTATTTGATATAAGCTACAATGTTGATTATGAAAGAATAAAAAAATATTAAACTCTCACCATGTGTCATGCATTGGGCCTAGCATCTATCTCTAAGTGTCCTTAAAGGTAAACCTCAACTTAAGCTATTTGAATATTGTGGTATCAATGTCAATGGCATCAATTAATATAGATTTTGTCTGCTTTTTGAGGACCAAAAATGACTGACCATCAGGTAATGAATTTTGAGGCAATTCATGGCCAAAGTCTACCTGTAAGAAAATATTCTCTTAAAAAGCTTAAGTCTAAGTTTCCTGGTCTGATACTACAAGAGTTAAATGTTAGATTTATGGCTATCATCCATGCCTGAAATGCTCTTCCTTGTCATCCCCATTTCCTTCCACTCCCTTCTAAGATCCCATTTTCTATAGGCAGCCTTTCCCAGTCCCTTTTAATTCTAGCACCTACTCTCTGTTGATTAGTTCCCATTTATCCTCTATGCAGTTGTCAGCATGTTGTCTCCCCGTTAGATTTTGAGTAACTCAAGAACATGTACTGTCTTATACCTTTCTTTATATCCCTAGTGCTTAGCACAGTGCTGGGTTCTTAGAAGGTGCTTAAAAAATGTTATTAACTAACTTTCTACTTCTTCATGGAAAGGAGCTGCATAGGACAAGAAAGCGTGGATGGATTGCAGTCAACATTTATTTAATTTAAATGTCAGTTAAGCCCACAGAATATCTTTAACTCTGAAATTGTTTTCTATTTCACACACACACACACACACACACACAAACACACACGCACACACGAAACTTGTGTTCTTTGAAATTTGATCTTTTCTTTGTGTGGGAAGATTAATTCACTTTGTCTTTAAAATATAAAAGAGAGAATGTCACAAGAGAAATGGCTTGAACTCTCGTATTCCCTCAGAGAAGTTATGGTATAAGATATTGGATCAGATATGATTCTAAAGCGCTATGGCCTAATGAATTTTGAGACCCCTCATGTAATTAATGTTTTGGAGTGATGTCTTCTGGTGTCTTTCTTATTGGTTTTATTACCTTTGTTAAAATTATTTAACTGCCTTTCATTTAAATGAATTTTGATCCATACTATCATCTACCTTTCACCACACATACACCTCATCTTTCTATTTTAGGAAATAAGCTGAGAATGAGATCAGCAATTTATTTTGTAGAAATAAAATTTCAAAATATCTGCAATGGTCTGACAGTGTAGGAGTTAGAATGTATTCCTAATACTATGTCAGGAGCCAAAAAGTGCTCAAAAAGAGCAACCTTTTTTTTTTTTTTTTTTTAAGTAACACTGATTACATTCCTTCCCTTTTGGGGTTAAATACAGTTAGAAACAAAGCAAATATATCTATGACATTTCTCTAGGATTAGAAAAGAAAAGAAAAAGTTGGGCAATTTTCCCAGACATTTTCAATGTATATTTCTTAAATGGAAATGCTTAGTATTTCATCTCCTCTGAGGTCAGTAAGGAGTATAGTCTTATTCTGGTATCACTGATAAGACAATGGAGGCAGACAGAGCTCAGATAACATATCCATTACTGCAGAGGAAGCTAATGCCAGTTCTCAGATCAGGACACAAGTACTTCTGCTCCTAGACCATTTGGCAAAATTCTTTAAGATGGACATGTCACCCAGAAGCCTAGCTTCCCAACATATATTCCTAGCACCCCAACGCCTAGAAGATCTATCTTTGATAATGAAAATATTCTGCTCTGCATTTTTTAGGACATCAGTTCCCTTAGAATATCCCTTGGCACATTCCAGGATGTAAGTACTTTAAACATCCAACTGAAAGGGAACGTGCCATAACACTAGAAGATCTTCCACAAGCATTAGCATTGGAATTACAGTGGGGAACTTGACATATTTACTTCTGTATAAAACATCAATATAGACCATGAATTTCCCTTTATTATTTGTTTCTTCTCTGAGTCTGTATCTGGGGAAAAAAGGGAGAAAAAAAGCACTGTTTAGAAGTTGACAAAAGTTGCTATTTGGAAGCAAATGTGAATACTTTTCATAACAGATTGTTTCCAATTATTGTTGCTATATTAGCCATAGCCACACCCATTCTGCATATTTAAATACTCTGTCCATTCATTCAAACACAAGTGCTTGCACCAATGTGGGGAAAACCCAAGTAGTTCAAGTGTAAGAACTCTGTCCACCAGTATAGATAGTAAGCTAAGTGACTCAGAGCTGCCTGATGTCCAAGGAAGTTCAGTTATTTGCTCAGAGTCTAAAAGCTAGTGTCTGAAGCCTTAGGTAGCTAGGTGACTCAGTGGATGGAGCACTGAACTAATGAAAATAGAAAGATCTGAGTTCAAATCTGTTCTCATATATTTGTGAGCTGTGTGACCCTGAACTAGTCACTTAACCTTCATTTGCCTCAATTTCCTCATTTATAAAAGGGGAATCTTAATAGCACCAGGCTTCCAGGGTTGTAAATTGTAATGAGATATTTGTAAAGCACTTTGCAAATGTTAACATACAACATAAATGCAAATTGGAATCCAGGACTTCCTGACATCAGGTCTGGACATGTCCCTACTATGCCATTCACTTGAATGGACATTACCTCACTCTAAGTGAGGACCTCAAAAGGTCTTAACCTAAAAGGGCCAGGGTCTCCCACTGCATCCTGGGACATCTCCAGTCATCCTGATGAATACCTGGTCCCTGGATCCAGATGCCACTGCAGGAGAAAGTGAGGCTGGTGACTTCACACAACCCTCTCACTCAAATCAAAGTCAATTGCAAGTTACATTATCATTTCCCTGATACCATGGTCCTCTTAGAAAAAGAAAAGACAAACACAATCTCCCCACTATGCCATACTGCCTGTTCATTAATAAATGAAACAAACACAGCATTGTAAAGGTTAAAGTGCATTCCAATGTGCTTAAGCTTCATTTTCCTGAAGCTCAGTTTGCCTGTAGTTGGATACAATAGAAAAAAATATAGCATAAGAACAAAATTCATCTAACAAGGAAAACACCTGGGTGAAATTATCAGAATCATTTCCTCCCACTAATTCCAGCAGATTTACCCAAGAAAACTGCCATTACTGAACATTTCTCAGATCCTTAAATTCCAATTTATTGCAAAAGGTTAGTTTACACACACACACACACACACACACACACACACACACACACACACACACACACACACACGTTATCTGTAGTCTAGTTCTACTAAAATGTCTTACTGCTAATACAGAAAGTGATGTCAAAAGGTTTGAGCCACGTATAGCCAGAGGGGAATCTTTCTCCCCTTATCATAATGCTCATCAGGTTAACAATTATCAGGATAATAGTCTTCACCTTGATTATGACCATGCCCACCACCTTATAGATAAAAAAGAAGAAAAGAACAGTAAAGATAAAGGAAAAGAGGACTAAAAGAATGAAAGATGAGAGAGGTGCTCAAGCATCTTTGCCACCTTTTAAAAATGAATAATGAATATTTTGGACAACTAGAGACAAGAAGTTTCCCTGTGTCTTCCACTCTGCCATTACTCTGGACATCCCATAAGTCTGGTGACACTGTTTAAAGTAGTACTCAGCACAAATGGACAGAAAGCCATTTAAACTGAAAGGTATTTAAAATACAAAGC
>CM053586.1:323319476-323336418 GCA_028646515.1 Pseudochirops corinnae
ATGTATCAATCATCTATCTATATGTCTACATATCTATGTATCTATCTGTCTGTCTATGTATCAATCATCTATCTATATGTCTACATATCTATGTATCTATCTGTCTATCTATAATCTATCTAAATATCTACATATCTACTTAACTTTATCTCTTATCTCTTTATCTGTCAACTATCAGTTTATATATTGATTAACATATCTACCTCTCACCTATCTAATTTACATATAAACCTATCATATAACTATCTATATACATATGTGTTTATAAATATTTGCTTATTAATATTCACACATGTCTATTTATATATGTTTTGGTTATTCGTGTATCTATTCATGATTTTCCCCTGTGGCTATTTCGCTTATTAATTATACTTTTAAAGTTATATTCAAAACTATTTGCCTTCACTAAACACACACAAGTGTGGATATACATGCCTTCTATGCCTTCGTATAGATACACACAGAGCAGTCCAGAAACATGGTGTGTAACAAGAAATGTTCCAGTTTTGAACAAAGAAACATATGTATGGTATTTGTACACATGCACACACACACACACACACGGCATATATTGTGTAGAAATACATTAGATTATCCACTAACTTTTTTGGTGTGTATATATACACACATACACATTCTCTCTCTCTTTGTACATATATATATATATATATATATATATATATATATATATATATACACACACACACACACACATACATACACACACATACACATGTGTGTTATTGTATAGAAATTTTCTAGAACTAGAAGTTTTGGAGAAGGAAACAACCTTCATTGCGTAGAAGGAATTTTCTAACCTAGTCATTCTCATTTCCAATGAACTCAGTACCAGTTCCTAGTCTTCTCTCTGTATCTGTCTCTTTATCATCCTCTTCTGTGTCTCCATCTCTGCCTCTGACTTCTCAAGAACTCTGGTTTACTATTATTAGGACTATTTTTTATCAAACAGGAGTAAATAAAAGATTGTCTTAAGACTGAAGAAGACAACAGGGCTGGGTATTCTGAACTTTCATTCTTTTTATGCATTGCTGTGAAATGGGGTCTAACTGAGCACTGTTATCAGTCTAGTACTTTCCCTTGAAGCTTTCCAAGTAGAAGAACAGATGAGACAGAGAAAAGACATTTTTAAGGGATCAGGTAAACAAGATGGGCTGATTAACATCCTTTCTGGTAAACATTCTTTCATTTCTTATATTAAGCAAAGTAAAGATAAATATAATTACCTCGTTTCTCATCTTGATATACTTCTCCCCATCTTTAGCCTGATTGAATGGCCCCTTTTAAACTGAGGAGGAACCCTGCCCTAAAAGAAGCTCAGTGGGATTGCACAGAAAGAAAATAACCACCAAATAATAAGTAATAATTAATGTTCTTTATCTATCCAATGTGACTGAGTCCCTAGTAGGGTAAAAACATCTTAATAAATGATCAAAATAAGTTCCCCCAAACGACAAAAGGAAACTACTATGTAAATAATAGTTGAGTTCAGAATCACTTTCCCAGCACTTAATACTTTTCATATTCCTTTCCATTAAAGGCATAGTCTGTCCTTGTGCATAATAAAATATTTTTGTGTTATATTTTTTTTTAGCATGGCGAGAGAAGAACAATAACTATCAGTTTACCCACTAATGTGCTAAGAAAGAAAAAAAAATATTTCTTTCCTTCAGAAACTCTTCTTACAAGGAACTATATAATTCCTTTATAAAATTCTGTCCATAAATTTGCAGTTAGATTTTTCTTTTCATCGGTAGAAAATGGTTATAGATAAGCAATAGAGTTGCAATGATTCCCTTAGGGGCAGCTCTAAAACAACCAGGTTAGAATTAGAGTCTTTATTTGCCAGATACTCACACAAACCCAAGTTGCCCAAGAGAAGTTGCACTCTACTTGCATGAAAGTCATTGATTTCTGGTAGTCTCCAAATGTTACATCTGTAGACAGTTCTTTTCTTCAATACAAAATATCTGGATTTGGAGAGAGAGGACTTGAATTAAAATCCTGTCTCTGTTCTTCACTACCTGCTTGATGCTGGGCAAGTAACTTCACTACTCTGGGACCTAGCATCTCATCTGTAATGAAAGGATGCTATGATATGGCCCCTGGGGTTCATTTAGCTCTAAATGCATGATTTTTATCATTCTCTATGAACAATCATTGCTAACCCACATATACATCCTCTTCTACCTAAGCCATCCCTTATTTCTTATTCTATGGTCTTCCCTATTAGTGGTATTTCCTTTCCTCAGATCCTTATTGTGGCATTGCTGTGGAAGTCTCTGATTCTCTTGAATGGCACCTCCAGTCTCTTCATGTTGAGTCTTTTAGTATTTTCCTCCTGCATCTATGGGAGCTGAACAGTCAATGGGGCACTCACCCAACCACTGTTCACTTAACAATGGAGATAACATTTTAAAAGAAATATACTTAGCACATGGTGGGTACTTTTAAATATTTATTTCCTTCCTCTTACTAAATCTTCTCCAAAGTCATGATTCAGATGATCATAAGGCTCACAAGAATCAGTCTACAGGTCTAGACGTTCAGGCTTTGGAACTCAGTGAGAGGGTCAGAGACCTTGGAGCACAGGTTTGAAAAAAACAGTTCCTAGAAGCATAAGTATAGCCTTAGTATTGGTCTAGATGCCATATAATCTACTCTCTTCTATTTTAAAGATGAGTAAAATAAGTCCAAGACAGGTTAAGTGACAGCCACTAACACACATATGATGTGACAAAGAATTAATTCGAACCCAGATCTTCTCACTATAAATCCAATGTTCTTTTGGTTTCTGTATCAAGCTGCCTCTCAAGGGGCCAAAGTTGAGTCTCAGGCTTCAGAGGGGCCTATGTTCAGGAGTTAAAGGGGCATAATTCATAATTTGAGCTGTTATTAGGATTATTCAACAGTTTTCTTAGTTTTGACTTGTATTCCTAAATAATTAAAGGACCTATGTTTATGAATGAACAAATAAATGGAAAAAAAAACATGTAAGTGATCATTTTGGGCTAGATATCATGCTATGATCTGGGGATGTAGTTACAAAAAGGGAGATATTCTATGTCACAAGGAGTTTATGTTCTATTAGAGGGAGAAACATACATTTAGGAATGGTGACCAAAAAAGGGCATTTTGGATTGGGAGTCACAGGGATGACAATTGACCCACTTTTCCCAGAAGCAATGGTGATATTGATTTGATTACAGTGCTCAGTTAGAGGTAGCAAGGGAAGCATTTTCATGGTGGTAAAGCAAATGAACAGATAGTCTATGTAGACAGTTATTTATAATGTGAAGCGTATACTAGTGGTTACCCATGAAGATAACTGAAGTGTTAGATAGAAACAATTAGTTAAGGAATTGGAACAATGTTTTCAGTTTCTGCTTCTGACTTCTAATATTTATTTGACCAGAAGTAAGCCATTTAAATCTCATGACTCTTAGCTTTCTCGTGCTTAAAATGGGGATGTTAATGCTTCATAGTATCTGTCTTATAATATTGTTGTGAGACTTAGTTGTGAAAATGTATATGAAGCTATTTGCAGTGTTAAAGTATCATAATCATCTTTCATACGTGATTTCTGCCGTTATTGTTATTACCTCCATTGGAACAGTTCATAATTCCTTGTTGAGTTCATAGATAGCCTTCACGAGTTTCTATGGTTTAGCTAGGTTTCTGTGCACTAGTCTGTTAACCTAACCACTGTTTGTAAGATTGTTTCTATGGTAGAATACATTCCAATTTTCAAACAACTGACTTAAAAAGGAACTTTTAGAACATAATCCTATCATGGTTGATAACTTTCTGTCCATCTGTTTCAAATCAATCAACATGTTCTGGATTTTTGAAAATTTGCTCTACACTCCTTTGTAGCCTTTAGGATTCTAGAGCAGGGGGTTTAATCTGGGGTCCATGGAGCACCCTCCTCCCCCAACAAGGCACCTTTGAAAAGAATTCATGAGATCCATGAACACAGATAAGGATAAACATGTTTTCATTTTCACTAACCTTTTGTTTCTTTTGCAATCCTATGTTTTATATTTTATATATTTAAGAGGAAGAAACCATGGATTGTGCTAGACTACCTAAGGAATCTAGGATACCTACACAAGCAAAAAAAAATAAATCTCTTTTTCTGGAGAAAAAAAAATGATTTCTCAGATTCATGTCCTATTAAATCTAGGAAGGTTTGAAAACATTCCTCTGCAGAGGAAAGTGAAAAGGGGGAAGGAATTGAAACACAGAATTTGATTTCTTTTCTGGTTAAACCTGAATGGGTAGTAATCAACAGATTCCACACACTTAGCCTTGCTTCAGGGAAGATAATTCAAGCACAAACCAGGCAGCGGGCATTCTCTTTTCCCAAAATCATTTCTTCCTTTGCTACTTACTGCTGAGCCAGGCTCTTCCACAGCATGGCCTGCAATGGGAGTTCAACATCAGTGTCTAAAGGCTGATTCAGGCTCATAATGAGTATTTAAATAAGGAGAAAAGTGAATTGCAAACCTGTGTACTTAAAGGCATGTTCCTCGTTTCTGATGGAAATTGTTGCACAAAGGAAAGCCAATTTTCTTTTTGTGAACTGGGCTCATAATTAGGAACTTGAATTATAATAGTTATAGAAATGGTAGTTATAATATAGACATATTAGGTTTGATTAGATTTGCACAGGGGAAATTTTCCTTTGTATTAACTGGGCATTTAATTTCAACTCTGCAGAAGGTAGACTTCGAAATTGCTGGCTGTTGACTGTTCTTCTACTTCTGGTACTTAAGATCAGGCACAAGCCTCTTGCTAAAACATCAGGGCTGGGACCTCAAGGTTTTTGGACACTAAAATTGTCATTTCCATTTTTCCCCCTCTGTTTCTTTTTAAATCCATTTTTAATGGTGTGGTTACATTGTCCATGGCATAAATCTGGAAGCAGCATTTGCATTTAGAATGCTGTAAAATACAGTATTCCTTCGGGTGTCCTTAGCTGGGTACCACAGCCCCATTCACATAAATCAAGATAAGAATACTAAAAGCAAAGCAATTTGATTAGGTCCTAAATTCAAAACATTACAAGACTGAGGTCTAACAGCCACCAGGAACTTAAGTCAGACTGCTGCTATGGTATCATCGAGTGTGGAAAATTAAAATGACAGGTTTAAGAGATAAAGACAATCTTGCTTTTATTTAGCTTTAGGGTTCCTGCCAGTTTATCTCTGTTACGAGGTGTAATGTAATATTACGTACACATCTACTATAAACATCCAGACTTTTATAGGCATGTCAAAAGGATCCCACTTGATATGGAGCAAAATGAATTACAGCCTTGTAAAAGTTCCCTAATTTGCTTACGAATGGGCATGTTCTTTCCCCACCCACTGCCAGCCCTGATCCCTGAGAGCTAAAGGAGAACAGAGTAACAATGATAAATTGTACCTCGAGATTTATCAAAGCAATAAAATGCACTTTTCCAATGTGTGATAAAAATCTACCTTCAGCTTTATTAATAAACAATGTCATTAAAGCGTATGCGTTACAAGCCTGTGGATCCTCAAAAGATTTTGAAGTTCACATTTTATAATTTATATCTTTAATTTGCCTCTCCAAAAATCTTATCTAAAATATCCTTCATTTTGAGGAGACTTTTGGAGGATGGAAGGGGTTTGAGAAAGGAGAGATGTAATTTCTAATCCCTAGTGGCGCCATGAGCCAAGAATTCCTTTATATCTCTTTGAGTGATAAGAAATGACTTAAGTCTAAAGTATATACTAGGAGACTTTTTTAGATTTGTCTTCCTTAAAGCCAACACAATCTTGTCACATCTTCTGTCAACAACACCAATTTGGGGATTTTCTTTTTTCTTTTTTTTTGCTTTATGAGTAGAAGATATCTGGCAAACAACCACATTCCTTTCCTATCAAGTTTTACAGCTTTTATATAGCTAGTGCCGCCCATTTAAACTCATATTCATTCTATACATACTTGCTTTCAGTGATATTTCTTCTTAGAATGCCCTCTTATAATTAGGAAGTAGGCCCCGAAGGGCCCAATTAGCCAACATGTGAATGTAATTATAACTCTTGAATTTTCTCCCTCTTCGCATGTGTGGCTGTGTTCAGCATGTAGCATAACCTACTTGGAAAGGGAGATTCAGGCCAAAAAATGCTATGTGTTGAGCTTAAAGTGGGCTTATGGCAGATATTCATAATGGTTCCATAAAAGGTACCATCTCCCTTCATCCACTTTTATGGGGCACAATTACAAACTTTTTGACCTACAGTCCCACAGACATTTAACCTTTCTGTTACTTTTGAGTCTCCCCTCAGAAGACGATAGAGAATACAGTTCCGCAGCCAGAAAAAATCATATTTCGGCAAAAGATTTGGCAAGTCAACACAATTTCTGATAAGATTAGTGCTATGCTAGGACCAAGAGGAAAAAGACATGGGGACAGGAAGGATAGTTCTCTCCTAATCCACAAAATGGAGACACCTTGATTTCATATTGAAGAATTTCATATTCAAAAGGAGCACCTCAAAGGTTGTAGTAACCTTCCTCTTTCCTTCAATTTATCCTTATTTTATGTGTGGTCAATTACTTTCAATAAATATCCTGGCTGCCCTCCTCTGGATGCTCTCCAGCTAAGCAATGTCCTTGTTTCAGCTATGATGCCCATAAATGAACACAAGATTTGAGATGATATCTGATGAGGATAGATTAGAGTATGATTTGCACCTCCCTATTCCTGGAAAATCTTTCTTGCTTAATACCGCTGTATCATTAGCTTGTATTTCACTAAAATCCCAAGATTTTTTTAGGAACCCCCCCCCCCTCAAAAAAACCCAACAAAACTCTTGTTGTCTAGCTATACCTCCTACCCCTGTCATTTTAGACTTTTTGATTTGTTTCTATGTATCTCAATTCAGGAGTTTACTTTTATCCTTACTGAATTTCATATGATAGATTCAGCCTCATGCTCTGGCATGTCAAAATCCCTTCAGATTCTGAATCTGTACTCCAGAGAATTAAGCCTGGAGTTAAGAAGACCTACATTCAAATCCTGCCTGTAATACCTATGTTACACTGTCTACCTATGTTACACTGGATGACTAAATTCAATCTCTTAGTGTCAGGCAATTCTCTTGAGGATTGAGCCAAGGGAGAACTAAGCCAAATCTACATTTGAATAGGAGTTCCCACATAGGGAGCTGCGCCTCCTGAGGAATCACATATCTATATATACTATATATCTTTTTAAAATGTCCTGATACTTGCTTCATGTAAACTCAAGTGGTCTTAATCTCACACAGAGTGGTTCATTCATACATTTTAATGCATGATGATGTATTTAGTTACCTCTTTTGCTCCCACTATGGAACTTTATCTGACTTTCCCAGTTGTCTAGGCCTCCCTCATTCCTATTGCAATTTACTCTGCCCTGTTGCTTCAGTCAACTACTATCACAAATACTATTCCCTCAACATCAATGATTCTCTCCTCCCTTTGTTCTTATCCTCTTCTGCCTGGAAAAAAAGTAGAGGAAAGAACGTAAAAAAGATACAACTCTACAGATATGTGTTTTGGTTATGCTACACACCAGAAGCTATGTACCTATAATGTGTTTTCTGCTGAGTTTCTTGCCTCATCTTAGGGATTTGTCTTTTTTTTGTTTCCTATTCTATCCATTGAATGGATAAATTAAAAAAAAAAAAGAAAATTAAATGTTTACTATTTGCCAGGCATTATTCTAAGTTTTGAGGACAAAATATTAAAATGAGAAAATTCTTGCTCTCAGGGTATTCATATTCTAATAGGGGATGATAATACATATTGGTGAATGGCTGTCAGGGAAGAGCATGTGCCTTTACCTGGGAAGTCACAAGAACAGCAAGTGGAGCAATAGAGTGATCAGATGACATGCTCCTTTCCAGAAGCAATAGTGGTATTATTTCAATTATAGTTCCCACAGGATGGTGGCAGTGGATAGTACACATATAAAAGCAGGATGGAAAATGGCATGATGGTCACTTCTGGTGCCAGTTAAAAATAATGAGAGCTCCCCAATTAGGTGAGTACAAGTGCCAAGAAATGAATTCTAAAATTCCTCAGGCACATGGGGGAGCCTTTTGCCTACCTTGGTCTTCTTCCTTTTGCCTCACTCAATTTTATCTTCCATCCATCATTGACTCTACTGTCTTCTAGCTTCAGTCTGTTAGTTAAAAAACCTTGACTGACAGGTGGTTGTTTTTCTCCAGTTTTTCAATCATGTCTGACCATATGTGACCCCATGGATTCTACTGCCTGTGAAATTTTCTTGGCAAAAGTACTAGCGTGGCTTGTCATTTCCTTCTCCAGCAGATTAAGGCAGAGGTTAAATACTTACTGAGGTCACACAGTAAATGTTCGAGGCCAGATTTGAACTCAGGTCTTCCTGACTCCAGGCTCAATGCTTTCTACTGAGATATCTAGTTGCTTTTACAGATGCTTTCAACTAAATCAGGTCACTTCTGACCCAAAAAGGTGGTCTTACTTTAAGGCAGTATCTAACAATATTTCTTGCTCCAGTCTGAGCTACAAAACTTATAGCTGAGTAAAATGAATGAGAAATTATTGAGAAATTATTTTATTTCATCAAACCGACTTCGGAGAATTTCCCCTTGTCTTATCACTTGAACTGGGTGAAAGATACAAGATATTTTTTGTTTGTTTGTTTTTAAATAGGAATTAAGTAACCCAGATTTAGTATGAAGGTCTCAATCAAAATAAATGGGAAGAACTCTAGTATGGGAGGATGTGTTCCCTCAAAAACAGAATCATTCACCCAAGGGAAGTATTAGCAAGTTCATGAGGATATGAAAAGATCTGGGATAGTGGTCAGATGAAATGATAGACTTTTGTGAATAACATATAGAAGGTAGTAATAAATGTGTAAAAACTTGTTCTTCTTAGTGAACAGAAGTAGATATTAACTAATTTGGTGAATCTGTGTGTGTGTGTTTGTGTGTGTGTGTGTGTGTGTGTGTTCTCTTGGAAATTTGTCTGGTTTCACTAAGAATTTAAGTCACATGTAAAGAATCATTCAATCAATACATGTCATATTCAGAACTGGAATCCATATTATCCTTAATTGATAAAATTATAAGGAGATATAAGGAGATATAAGGAGAGCTCTCTATCATCTCAGAAGCACTGCCTCTCATGGTGGTTTTATTATTTTATTCATACCATCATTGATGTACAACTGGAAATGACCTTAGAAGAAATTTTGACCAACCCTCTCTTTCTCACAAATGGGGAAATTGTAATTCAGTGACATGAAGTGATCTACCCAACTAGTAAACATCATAGTCAAGATGCATTCCCATATCTTCTGACGCCAGAGTCAGCACTCCCACCACAACTGTTTGTGAAGTGAAACAAGTTGGGGAGAGATGATAGAATAGAGTATTCTTATTCTTAATTTGGAATAAAGGTCCAGTGAGGTACCGTCCAATACTGAGATTTTGTAAGTCTTTGAAGTTTTAATGAAATATTGACCATGGAACTGACACTGCCCTCATCAATGGAATATCCAAAAGAAATATAAGGCAAGAGTCATGCCATCAACAAATTGACTGTCTTACTCATAGAAACCAGATTTATAAACCTGAAATAGAGGACAATATAAAATGACATGTTATCATTTGCTAAAATGGATAATGCTCATAATAATTGTCTTGGGGTATCAGAAGATAGAGCAATCACTGTGGAATGTGGACCTTAGCATGGCCAAGTATCACTTTCAGTTGCTGACATCATATAGACCCTTTTATTCTGCCAAAAACTGGAAATTTTTTCATCATTGTAGACACATATGAATTTTTATATCACTTACGGGAAATCTTTTCTTCCTCTTCTCTCATTTCTAGACTGTCATGAATTATCATCTCTAGGCCAGTGCTGTGAAAGCTGTTCTTATTTGTTCTTTGAGACCTCCGAGGATGCTCTCACAAGTTATCTCTGTTCTCAGACAAGATAAATGACCATTTAACAGCAAACAACTTGATTCCAGCAATAGACAAAAAGCTAAAGTAAGAATGCGGCAAAAGCTTTTCTTTTCTTCATGTCGTAATATATTTCATTATCGTGTCTTTCTAGAACATTTTCTTTTTACTGAGTTTATCAATAATTTAAAAATAAACTTTCACAGGCGTCTAGGTGGCACAGTGAATAGAGCACCAGCCCTGGAGTCAGGAGGACCTGAGTTCAAATCTAACCTCAGGCACTTGACACACATACTAGCCATGTGACTTTGGGCAAGTCATTTAACCCCAATGCCCCCCTGCAAAACAACAACAACAACAACAACAACAAAACCCAACTTTCAAATATCTCCCCACCTCCATAAAGCTCAGTCCAGATGCTCAGCTGTTGTAAATAATTTAATTAAAATTATTGATGCCCATGAACATATACAGAAAATTCTTAATAAAAATGTTTATTTGGATAGCAAATCTTTGGGTTGGAGAGCAGTATGATAAGGTATTTCATTACACGCTCCTGATATGAAAGGAAATAGGGAGGATTTCATATCATTGCTCCTGTTTTGTCTCTACACTTAATCAGATAGTCAGGAGACCGGGATTCTGATCTTGAATTTCTTACCAAGTTGGTATCTGACCTTGGACAAATAATTTATTCTCGCTACATCTCAACTTCCTTCACTGTAAAAGGTAGCTTATGATACCTATGCTCTCTGTTTCACAAGATTGTTGTGAGGATTGAACGTGTACGTAAAAGCTGCATGAGAAATCCAAAGTTCTATATAAATATGAATTTGAAAGCAACCAAGTCCACTCTAAAGAGTGCTGCTGGATTTGGAGCAAGAAGACCTAGATTCAAATCTTGGCTCTGCTATTTACAAACTTTGTGGCCATAGGCAAGTCACTTAATCACTTGCAGTTTCATTGTTCTCAAGCATAAGGTGATGAAGCATGCCAAAATGGCTTTGAAGGCCCCCTCCTGCTCTAAATCTATGATCTTATGACCTGGTTTCAAACACTTTCTCTTCCCCTTTACTCCCTTTGTGGCTTTGCACAGGTCATTTAGCCTATTTAGGCTATCAACTGAAAAAAAATCAGGGGAGTAGACTACTAATCAAAGATTATTTCCATTTTGAAAGCTATAGACCTAAGATTATAAATCTATTATGAAGATTTCCATGAAGCAGTAGATTCCTGAGACAGTTATTGAAAGAGGAAAGGGAGAACTGGCCCCTTATAGATATACATTCATTAGTCAATCAATAAATCTTTATTAAGGACTAACTCTACACTAGGTATTATGCTAAGTTCTGTGCATAGAGAGACAGAAATTCAAGTCCTCATCACAAATATCTTAAGGTCTAATAAGAGAGAAAACAACTATGCATCATAAGATATATACAGTAAAAGTAGGAGATGGGGGGTGGGGTGGAGTGTGGATAGAGTAGATAGAGTGCCTGTCCTGGAGTCAGGAAGACTTATCTTCCTGAATTCAAATCTGACCTAACACTGACTAGCTATGTGGTCCTAAGCAAGTCATTTCAACCTGTTTGCCTCAATTCCTCATCTGCAAAATGAGCTGGAGAAGTAAATGACAAACCACTTCAGTATCTTTGCCAAGAAAACTCCAAATGAGGGCACAAAGAGTCAGACATTACTGAAAAACAACTGAATAACAAAGTAGGATATAATCAACAGGGAGAAGGTAATAAATAACATTAAGAGTGATTGAATCATTCTTGTAGAAGGTGGAGATCCAGTTGGGACTTTAATAAAGCCATGGAAGCCATGAGGTGGAGATAGTAGAGAATTCCAGAGATAGGGAATAGTTAGTGAAAAGACTCAAAATCCAAAAAAAACCAAAAACAAAAACAAAAACCAAGCAATGTAAAAATCTCACCCAGAATGAAGAATTCTACCTAGTATTTTGGCCACTGTCAAATAATTGTGATATCTTGTTTGGAGTGTAAGTTATTATCTGTCCTGGAGAAGTTGAAGGGACTCAAAGAATACCCATATTCCCCCCTCTCCCATGTTGT
Source organism: Pseudochirops corinnae (assembly GCA_028646515.1). Lineage (NCBI taxonomy): Eukaryota > Metazoa > Chordata > Mammalia > Diprotodontia > Pseudocheiridae > Pseudochirops > Pseudochirops corinnae. Next base: position 323,331,550 of record CM053586.1, read on the forward strand.
TAGAGATAATGAAGTGTTTTTAAAGGAGATGTTTCCCTTGAATCGAGGATTAAATAGGAGAGCTGTGTTGGTGGAGGAGCTAGGGTGAAGCCTTGGCAAGATATCTGACAATGAATGAGTTTTGCATGAAGGGAAGCAAAATGGGAAGGGTGTAATTTGAAGCTAAAAACAGATTTGATGCTCTTAGAGTAAAAGTAGCTTCATTTTTTACTGGGGAAGAAACTGCTTCTCCTCCCAAGGGTGACATAGTAAGTCCATGGTAGTTGTCAGGGAGAGATAGTTCAATGAGGCTCAAAGGAAGGAGATAAGGATGACAATGGTTGGTGATTTGTTGCTCAGAGGGTACTAAGGCAATTATCTGTCAACCTAATAAAAACAATAGAAATTCCTGTTTTCTTCCCTCCTGTGCATGGATTTGACATAATAGAGAGTAGTTTAAAGCTAATAAAGAAAAATGACAAATATTCCATTTTAGTGATGGAGTGGTACCTGAGAAAAGATTTTGGTCTTCTGACCATGACTTATAATATATGAATGACAGATTCCTGGCCAGAGATGCAATAAAATTAATAAAGGCTAGTAAGGATGCATTTGCTAGATGTCTTACAAAATCTAATTAAAAGTTCTTTAAGCTAAAAAGGTTGAGGAAAGGAGAAAAGTGCCTATGTATTTCCCCATTAGATACTGATGAGAGCAGACACAAAGAAGGAAAGATAACAGTTAAAATACCCTGAAGTTTTTAGAGGCAAAAAAAGAAAAGAAAAGAAAAGAAAGATGCTCATAGAAAAAACAAAACAAAGAAAAAAAAAGGCTTCCTTTGTCTATACATAAATGTCCAAAGTTAGGCAACAAATGAGAAACAAGATATTTTAACATAAGGGGGAAAATTTGACCTCATAAGAATTAGGGACATTGGGTGGAATGAATTCAATATTTAGAATACGGTTTCAAAAGTACTTACTTTATTCAAAAGAAGAAGATAGGTAAAGGGAGGTAGGGTAATATTATATGTAGGGAAGCACATGATCATTGAGGAAATCTAGGAACTAGAGGGGCTAAGCATGATGGAGGACATTTGAGTGAATGTCAGTGGAGGGAAAATTCTGATTTTGGGGAATGGGACAGGGTAGTGAGGCAATGGAACAGAGTGAGGTGTATTGGAGGAGACAGGACAGAAGGGAATCACTTGAACAAGTAGATTTATTGTAGGTAATAAGTGAAGCCACTTCATCATGTGAGACAGGGATGAATTAGGAGAAAGTGGTAGAAGGTAACTTGGTGATACGAGTTAGGAGAGATAGGAGGAGGAGGAGAGAATGAAAAGACAGCACAGGAACAACAGGAGATGTTAAATAATAAAATTATAAAGACATAGTAAAACAATCCCAGTGTGGAAGAAAATCGGGATTCTTTCACTTTATGACCGTAATTTAATTTTTGAGCATCTCCCATCTTACGTGGGATATCTTTTAATACAGCATTTTAGTCCATGGGATTGTAGCTATATTCTCTCAAAATCTGTAACCATTGTAGATATACAGGAAATACAGCAACAAATTTAAATTTTTAAAAGTAATGAGAAGATGGAAACAAGATAAAATAACAGAGGATGAATAAAAGGGGGTGACGTAGTCCTCTAACAAGTGTCACAAAAGAAACATCATCTGAACTTTATAAGCATCATTCTGGGAAAAATATTGGTGATTTCCCTCTCTTTTCTTTATATAAATTGAATTATATTTCTAAAATATACTGCTCACTAAAATGGATTAAAGTGTGAAAATCATAATGGATGCCCAATAAAATAACTTTTCTATGTATTATTGAAGGAGCTGACTATCCTCTTAAATAATATGTCAAGATATGTAGCTACTTTGTAAATTCTTGTGTTTTCATAGTCTATGGTTTCTATTATTACACCTCAATTATAATGTTCATTATTTCATGAATGAACATGTTTTTCTATAAAAAATTTCTTTCTAAATCTAAAAAATCAGGATTCTATGAAAGAACTTCTGTGTTAGAGTTAGTTGTGGTTGGCCCCTTCCATTTTCATTAAAAATGAAGCACCACAGCAGATGGTCTTCAAAGATATTTTGAAGATTTAAGTCCTAGTACATGGGAGAATTCTGATGCAAACAGTTCCTTTAAAGTGTTTCAGTACATGCTGGGTTATGGGAGGAAGCTGGGGTGGCCCGTTAATCTTGCTTAGATCTTTCCATTAATCGAGTGTTAGAAAATTACCTTCCTCATGCATAGGGAAAGTGGTCTAACTGGGTGAAGCTTTCATTCTTCCCAACTTCCCCTCCCCTCCACTAAAATCAAGTACAAATCATGAGAAATAAAGGAGCCTCCAGCTGCCTTGGATTGGTTCAGTCTCATATTACTGTATTAAATATTGAACATAACATTCTTTGAAGACATATGGAATACAAATGTTGAATGGTTCCAAAGAGACCAGCTGGTCAATAGAATGGCATCCCATTTATTAAATATAAAACAGAATAGAGGTGTTAAATTTTATAAAATGGAAATTATTATTTGAATCCTAGGCTTGTATTTTGACTGAATGAAATGTGAGCTAATATAAATGACTTGATGAGCATTTGCCATAGTCATTGCTGTAGGGATTATGATACTGATGATGCGACCATAATCACAGGCCTACAATCTGCGGGATTATTTTTCATACGAAATTAAAAATACCATTTACTAACTACGGTACTATTTGCTTGGCATAACACATATAAACCCAAGCAGAGAGAAATAGAGTCAGGGCCACTGTCATTGCATTTCCCCCTGTCCATGCAGATGATAAGGAGTTTAGAAAGGTAGATTTTTACTAAATGAAAAGAAATCCCAGGTAAGAATTAGATCTACATGAAAATGAAGTGACCTGTATTAGGAGGTATGCATCATGCTTACTAGGCTATACTAATTTCATTTAGAATATATCAGATCATAATTTTATATTCCCCCAAACTGGGGAGGTCAATTATCTACTTGAGAAAAAGTGATGATATAAAGCAGCACACTAAGTTGGTGTAAATCAAAAGCCAGCATAGGTCAGGAACAAAGGATTGCCAAAATCTAGGAGGCTGAGAAGGAAGTAGGAATCCATCATTTGGAAAAGAACTATCAAGTCAAGGAAGTCACAACAGAAGATCAAGAGCCTTATTACTAGATGTTGTTGTTGTATCAGTAAAACATCCTTTCCTCAAAGTTGGGTTTTTGATTGAGACAGCTTACTTTCTCTTCTTTTTCCTTGTTCTAATGTATCAGTAGCATGATCACTTTCCAGGTTTTTTATGTCCTTTCATGACTATTTTATTACCTACTATTATATTAAAACTATAAATAGTCTCTCCTTCCTTCCTTCCTTCCTCCCTCCCTTCCTTTCTCTTGGTTCTTGCAAGCAGATCATCAAGTCATCTACAAATAAAGATACTTTTATATCTTTTAATGGCAATATTTTTCCTTTGTTTCTTTCTTTTGCTTTACTAAAAATTTACCAAGATATGTCAAAAATAATAGGAAGAAGACATATGCTCACTTTGTTCTTGTATTTATTAGGAATTTTTTAGAGGTTCCCTGTTGTGGATAATATTAGGCTTTGGTTTTATATAAGACATAGAATACGAGAGTTATGTGGGACCTCTCATCCTATCTAGTACAATACTTGAAAGCTATGTGTATCTGCTGAATCATTTCTTTTCCAAGTTAACCATGCCTAATTCTTTCAACTGATCCTCATATGGCATCTTATAATGTCTAAATTGCTTCCCCCATCAAGAATTAGATTTTTCATTTATCCCTACCAAATTTCATCTTAATGTATTTCTAATGTCTAATGTTAAACAAAAGTATGGTGTCATGATGAAGAATTAAAGAATATGTGTCAAAATCTTATAAACTCAACTCACGATTATGTAAAATAAATCACTTCAGGTAAAAGACACATCATGTATTATAAAATTTTATAGATAAGAAGGATTAAAATTTTTGGATGTTGATAAATTTAATTATTTTATTTCATTCAAATTGATTTGAGCATCATGACAATATTTTATCAAAAAAAAATCAGATTATTTTAGCATAAGCTGTTCTTGGAGAAGCCTTTCATGTTGACCCTTTATTATCATTGCTTCCTTTTCTAGACATTTGCCAACCATCTTTATAATGGTGAATTCTACAATTTCCACAGGAAACAAAGTCATGTTCTCTGGCTTAAGGTTTTCAAACCCTCTACTTTCTCCCCTCCCCTCTCTTCTTCTCCCCTCCCCTCCCCTGCTCTCAACTCCCATCCCTTCTCCTTTTCTTCTTTTTATTCTTCCTCTCTCTCAGCATTTTCCTTCTCCATATATGTGAAACGCCTTCCATTTCCATGACCTTTCAAATATCACTTATGGGGCTTGGAGATCACATCCAGCAGTAGTCTGGGCCAAATGATTCCCGCCCTCCCCCTTCCCCCATATTAATTAGAGACCTTCTCTGTCCATTATTTTTTTAAATTTTATTTTAGTTTGCATCATTCATTTCCACAAGATTTTGAGTTACATATTTTCTCCCCTTCTTTCCCCTACCCACCATCCGAAAACAGCCATCCCAGTGTGTCCCCCTCCCCCAGTCTATTCTCTCCTATGTCACTTTTTGGTAGGGCAGGATGGATCCCCCAACCACAGTGCCTGTGCATCCCAAGCTCCAGCCAGATGTGGTCAATGATAATAATGACAATAATTGCATATATATATATATATACATATATATTTATAACATTTGATTATGGAACCCCAGACTCCAGACTCCCTCTCCTCCCCCCTCACCACCCACCTCCACTGGAAGGAAAAGCAATCAAACACAGGTCAAACA
>CM053586.1:323336918-323365848 GCA_028646515.1 Pseudochirops corinnae
TTCTCATGCTTCTTGTATTTGAATGTCAAATTTTCTATTCAGTTTTGTTTTTTTCAGCATGGATGTTTAAAGGCTTTCCACCTCAATGAATGACCATGGACCATTATACTCAATTTTGCTGGGTAGGTGATTCTTGGTTTTAATCCTAGCTCCCTTGATCTCTGGAATATCATATTCCATGCCCTTTGATTCCTTAATGTAGAGGCTGCTAGATCCTGGGTTATCCTAACTGTGTTTCCACATTATTCAAATTGTTTCTTCTTGGCAGCTTGTAATATTTTCTCCTTGATCTGAGGACTCTGGAACCTGTCTATAACATTCCTAGGAGTTTTCCTTTGGGGATCTTTTTAAAGAGGTGATCAGTGAGTTCTTTCAAGTTCTTTTTTGCCCTCTGGTTCTAAAATATCAGGGCAATTTTCCTTGAGAATTTCTTGAAGATGCTTTCTAAGTTCTTCTTTTCATTATGGCTTTCAGGCAGTCCAATAATTTTTAAATTGTCTCTCCTGGATCTATTTTCCAGGTCAGTGGTTTTTTCAAGGAGATGTTTCACATTGCCTTCTATTTTTTCATTTTTTTTGGATCTGTTTAATAGTATTTTGATTTTCTCATCAAGTCATTTGCTTCCATTTGCTCTAATTCTGAAGGAATTATTCTCTTCAGAAAGCTTTTGAGATTCTTTTTCCATATGGCAAATTTGACTTATTTTAAGGCATTCTTCTCCTTATTGGCTTTTTGGCCTCTCTTGCCATTTGAGTTAATCTATTTTTTAAGGTGTTATTTTCTTCAGTCAGGTTGTTGACTCTCTTTTCATGATTTTCTTGCATCATTCTCATTTCTCTTCCCGATTTTTCCTCCACTTCTCTTATTTGGTTTTCAAAATCCTTCTTAAGCTGATCTATGGCTTGTAGGTAGTCTTCACGTTTCTTGGAAGTTTTTGATGTGGGAGTTCTGACTGTGTTGTCTTCGTCCTGTTCCATGCTTTGACCCTTTTTATCCACCAAGAAGTAATCTAGAGTTCAGTTGCTGTTCTTACTTTGCTTTCTTTGCCTGCTCCTGTTGCCAATCAATTACTTGAATTTTTAGCTCTGTGGAACTCTGCTTCCAAAGGGGAAAGCTCTGTCCCAAATCACTGTAGTTTTCACAGCTCCTGGAGCTATTAGAAGGCTGACTTTTTTTGCAGACCCCACCAGCTTTGGCTCACTGAAAACACACCTCAGGACCACCACCCAAGACCACGATCTGGATCCAGGTTGCTCAACGCAAGAGCACTTAGCCTCTGAATGATTGCTTGGCCCCCCTGCAGCCTACAGGCTGGGAGCTCTGAAGCAGCCACATGGAGGAGGGGGCAGGGCTGCCATTTCTGCCCCTTCCTTGCCCTGGAGGCAGTTTGGCTGGTCTGCTTTTGTCCCCCCGATTTAGCTGAGTTGCACTGACCATTCACTTTGTCCTTGTTTCTTATGGCTTGATAATTCTGGAAACTGCCACAGCTGCTGCTGATCCACTCTCCTGAAGGCTCCTGCTGCTGCTTATCCTGGCCACCCCAGGGCCAAGTCACTGTTTCAGACTGGGCTGGTTTTGGCTCCCAGCATGCTGCAATGAACCCTTCCTGCTGAGCTGCCTTTAGTGGGAGATGTGTTTTTCTGTATTTTTGTGAGTTTTGGAGCCTAAAATTTGTTTAGATTGATATTTTATGGGTATTTGAGGTGGCTATGCGGGAGCTGTGGAACCTTGTTGTTTCTACACCGCTATCTTCTCTGGCAGTCTTTCATTCTACCTCTTTCAATGCCCCCTAAAAAATATTTTGTTTTTCTTCCCAATTATATGTAAAAACATTTTTTAGCATTTGTTTTTTTTTCTTTTAAATTCTGAGTTCCAAATTTGATTCTTCCTCCCTTCCCTTCAGCCATCCCTGAAATAGTAAGCAATCTGCCATAGGTTATACATGTGCAATCATGTAAAACATTTCCAAAACTGTCATTTTATATAAGTAGACTCAAACAAAAATAAAGTGAAAAATAGCATGTTTCAGTTTGCATTCAGACAACATCAGTTCTTTCTTTGGAGACAGATAGCATTTTTCATTAGAGTCCTTTGGAATTGTCTTGGATCACTGTATTGCTCTTCTGGTTCTGCTTACTTCACTTTGATTAGTTCATGTAAGTTTTTTGAAGGTTTTTTTTTTTAATGATTCTACCTGTCATTTGGTAGGTGCTATTACTATCCCCATTGTGCAGATGGGGAAACTCAAGCAGAAATAGAATAAGTGACTTACCTAGGGACACACAGCCAGTAAGTATTAGAGAATGAATTTAAACTTAGGTCTTGTGCATTCAGGAAAAGCCCTCTATCATGCCACCCAGCAGTCTGAAAAAATCATTACAAAAATACACATCCAATAGATTCCAAAATATTTATACTAGGACTTGTTCCAGTTAATATCATGAAACAAATTGAGTAACAGTCAAATGGGAAGTGGCTGAAGAGGTTATGGCACAAAACAAAGTACACTTCTAAGATTGGGATACTTAAACTCTGATCTCAGTGGCCACCTAGAGCTGGCCAATTTGTATGTCAAGGTTCAGGGCATGTAGAAGATTTCTGAGGTACATAAGTAAAAGTGGGGGGAGAAGATAAACTGGTAGTTGGCAGGATATTATTTTTGGACACAGCTATGTTAATCTTAAAAAAAAGTTAATCTTAAAAAAAAATATTGCTGTCTATTTTTCCATAGCCTAATCTCATAGCACTAGCTTCCATGCATTCTATCAACTACAGCCTCACTTAAAGGTGAGACTATCATGCTGGTCATTCTTCTTCAAATTTTTTTCTCTACAAGTTCTCCCGAGTTGCTTCACCTCAAATTCAATTTCTGTCTTTCTTTATAAATCTAAAGTCTGTAACACTATCTTCACAACATTGTTCCCTCTATTTGGTTTAAGTCATCATCCTTGGTCTGCTTCTGACACACGGTCTGTTTCTTCAGAAACCGAAATTAAAATATTTTCCAAAGTCAATACAAAAGTTCTATTCCTAGATGACTGGTAAGTCTTAATAGACAAAGGGATATTTGGAGGAAGACTAATTTTAAAGGGTAATGAGGTCCGTTTTGGATGTTTTGTATCCATGATTTTTCTATGGGCCAAGCATTCAAACTCTACTGTAGAGAGCACAACTCCAGTGGATTGGCCATGTTCTTCAAATGCAAAATGTACACTTGTCAAAAAGACTGTTTTACAGCACAAGTGCTCACATGATGGTCAGAAGAAGCAATACAAGGGCACTCTTAGAGTCCCTCTTAAGAATATACTAGAAATGATCATTGAAATTATTATTTCCATGATTCAATATTTTAATATTTCTATTTTAATTATTTCTAATTATTTCCATTTCAAAAAGTCTAGGTGATCACCACCAGTGATAATGTGGCAAAGAAGAGGGCTCAGGATAGGGTCTAATTAGAATATGCATGTATTTATAAATTAAATGCCATTTTACTGTAAAATATTTTGAAAGATGTAGTTTTTGGGGAAAAAAGAACTGTGAACACTTGTATGAACTAGTGCATAATGAAGTGAGTAGAACCAGGAAACAATTTATATAGTAAATCAATATTGTAAAGATAATCAACTTTGAAAAACTTAGTAACTGAGCCACATAACAACTAGCCAAGGGGAATCAAGTGCAGTAGTAGTGTGGGTGAGGTAAAGATGCAAGGTAAGAGTGTTTTGATGAGAGAGTAGAGTTTTGGACATCAATTTATCAAAGACATGATAATTCTGAAGAATGGAGACTGCTAGAATATGGGTGGATGATTGAAGAACATTAGAAATGAAGAACACTACAATTGAGAAAGTCAAAGAACTATTTAATAAGGGTTTTAGAGTGTCATTGACATTGATTTGAAATCTGTAAAGATGATGGGCTTAGGTAGGTTCTAAGCAATCTACCATAGGTTATACATGTGCAATCATGTAAAACATTTCCAAGAATTCTAAGATGAAGTGTTTACATTCTCCTTAAGTTCCTGTCATTTTTAACTATCCTGAACAATTCACAAAATAAATATCAGAGTTCAAGAGAAATTAAAAGTGATCTAATTAAGCTGTGGCTGATCTTCAGTGTAACATAGTTAATAAGGGACCATTCAGTTCTAGCCTGAAGACCTACAATAATGGGAAGCCACAACCTTCCAAGGCAGCCTAGTCTACTTTGGGATAGTGCTAACTGTCAGGATATGTTTTCATTGTAATAAGCTGCAATTTACTTCTTCACAGTTTTGACCCATTGTCATTAGCTTCTGGTGCCAAATAGAGCAAATTTACTTCCTTTTCCAATTAACTGGACTTCATGTATTTGAAGAAAGCTTTCATGTCCTGTCACAAGTTTTATCTCCTTTGTCTAAATATTGATAGTTTCTTCAGGGTAAAATATTCCAGCTAAATAATAGGACAGGTAGGTGGTGTAGTAGATAGAGGACTGAACCTGGAGTCAGGAAAACTTCAGATTTGGTCTCAGACACTTACTAGCTGTGTAACCCTGGGCAAGTCACTTAACCCTCTTAGCCTCAGTTTCTTCATATGTAAAATGAGCTTGAGAAGGAGATAGTAAACTACTCCAGTATCTTTGCCAAGAAAACTCCAAAGGAAGAGTCAAAAATGACTGAACAACCTGTCAGACATATTGTCAGACAACTCAGTTACGCAGTGGAGTGAGTGTTGGATTTGATATTAGGAAGATTTTAGTTCAAATGTAGTGTCAAACTCTTCCTAGCTGTGTGACTCTTGACATGGTATACACCTTGGGCAAGACTATTATGTACTTAGTCTTCCTCTGCTGTAAAAGGGTGGTAGTAATAGCACCTATCTCATAGAGCACCTCTCTCATAGGGTTGAAAGGATCAAAAAAGCTATTTGTAAATTATTTTGAAAACACAAAAGCACTATGTAAAATCATTATTATTATTATTGTTGCTACCGGCGCTGCTGTTGCTTTTATTATTATTTTAAAACGATATAACAGTATGGTCTTGAGGCTTATCGTCATCTTGGTTTTACACTTCTAGATATTCTCCAAAATGTCAATTTCCTTCCTAAATTATGAAACCCAGGACTAGACTCAGGACTCCATATGTGGTCAAACTGAGACAACAGTATGATTAACCCCCTATTCCGGATGTTATATTTCTTTTTAATTCAATAAAATGATGTATTACCTTTTTTTTGATTTCCAAATGGCACTGTTGACTCATTGAGATTACAGTCCAAAACAATAAAATAAAAGAGAACAGTATTTTCTTAGAAAATTTGACCTATCCAGACTTTATAATATTAAATTACTTTAAAAATATAATATAATGACATGTGTTAAAATTATAATAAATTATGAGAATGGTATTCTTTAACTTCACCTATATTATCTCTCCATTATATCATCACAACATCCATGGGAGTTAGGCACTATTATTATCTCCAATTTACAGAAGAGAAAACTGAGACATTGAGGTTAAAAGACTTGGCAAGGTCACACACCTATTAAATGTCTAAGTAAGGATTAGAATATAAATTTTCCTGACATGAAGTGAAGCAATCTATCCACTCTACCACCAGCTGCCTCCTGAACACGCTATTTTTTAGTCCAAGTATAAGATACATTTTGAGTTTTATACAATGTGCTTTTCATTATGAGGAAGGAGAAGAATGAATAATAAAAGAAGGAAAGAAAAGAAAAGGTCATGGAATTGGAGTCGGAGCATCTTGGTTTCTATTTCCTCTGTTGCTTTTGCTACCTTTATGTCCTAGGGAAGTTTAATTCAAAAAAGAATAATTGAATTTTTTTTGGTTTAAAAAACTATTTTTTATTAAAAAAAAAAAAAAAGCAAAACCATGAAAGGTCTAGGAAACACAAAGACACAAATGGAAATGTCCAGTTTTTCCAGAAGGTTGAAGTCTTTGGAGATTCTTTTTTTTCTGTTTTCCTGGGCCTCATTTGTAAAATAAGAGAACTGAAATACATGACCCCTGAGGTCTCTTCCAAATCTGTAATCTATAATCCTATGACATATTGGCTAGCTGGGTGACACAGTGAGTAGAATGTAGACCTGGAGTCAGGAAAACTCATCTTCCTTAGTTCAAATCTGGTCTCAGACACTTAGTAGCTCTTTGATCCTGGGCAAGTCACTTGACCCTGTTTGCCTCAGTTTCCTCATTTGTAAAATGAGCTGGAAAAGGAAATGGAAACCACTCCAGTATCTCTACCAAGAAAACCCCAAATGGGATCATGAAGAGTGGGGATGACTGAATAAAAGACTGTATTAACATCAACCTGGTGGTCTAATTTTTAGAAATATTCTTTTGGATCTGGACATTCTCATTCCATGTTACTATAGCTATTTCTGCATCAGCCGAAAATCTGACAAGTATTGCATACATGCTTTTATCCAAGTCCCTGGTAAAAATGTTCTACAACAGAGGGCCAAGCACAGGCCCTGCCACACCACCCTGGTGATCTCCTTACAGGGTGACATCAAACAATTTATCTGTCTTGTTTAGTCCAGTGATCATTCTTTTTTGTCAGTTAAATCAGAAACAAAATAAGAATTGAATTCTTGAGCTTTATCTCTATAATTTATTTTTTCCGTTACATCAACTCCAATCAGAAATATGTGATCATTCTCTTTTCCCCCAATACAGCTTTTAAGAAATCAAACAAAGGCTGATTTGTTGTATTTATCCTCCTTTCTTGTCGGCCTCATTTCTTGCTAAGTTTCTGCCCCACTGACATTGCTATAGGGCAATGTCTAACTTTCAGATTTATATGAGATCACCTACATTGTTTCTACCTTTTATACATGTATGCATCTCACTTCAATATACATTTTATTTTATCATGATCTCCTGAATTTCTTTCTCTTCTCCTAAAGAACACACATCCTCATACTTTTGTCTTCAGGTATCATTTGTTAGATGGAAAAAAAAAAGAAACTAAGTTTTATCCAGAGAAGTAATTTATTTGGTAATGCATGTGGTCACAAAATAAACTGGGTTCAGCTTTTCTTGGTAGACCAAGTACCCTGTAGTTTGATTTCTCACAGTTAATATACAATTTGGAAGGAATGAAAAACAGAAAAAACAAGATTATATGGATTGGTACATCTGGTTTTTCATTGGTGGAAAGGGTTAGGGAGACACTGAGCTAAGAGGGAGAAAGTTATTCTTGTGGCATTCTTTAAGTTAGGTGACAATGGGAATCCTAAATCAGGTGATTTACATGGAGTTGAAACTTAACTTTACTAAATGGCAGATAAAAGCAAAATGGAATGACTAATGCTAATTTTTAACGTATTATTTCACCCTTTGATCCTAGCATTCTCAATACCACTCCTCTGGATATAATGATAGTCTGCCTTAAGGGGGACCAAAAGGTAGAGTGAGAGGTCCAAAGATTACCAAGTAGAGTTATAATCTTATTTGCTTCCTAAGTAGAAAAGTCTTGTTAAATATATTTGATAAATAAATTAAGTCAAGCTACAAATCAAACTACTTCAAGGTCTCACCATGGAGAGATTTGAAGAGGTGAGATTTACGTGTCATCAAGGTAACCAAGAAAACTCAGCAAACGTTAATTTCATGAAACAAAAAACTGAAGTTTAGGGCTAGATTATTATAATTATTGTCTTTTAATAACAATTAACAATGAGTAAATATAAGGACCTTTCATTGAGTCTTCATTTGTGAAGTTAGACTAATCACATTCTGGAATTCCACACAGTGAATTGATGATCGTTGACTCAAAACCCACAGGAAAAGGCTGATTCTAGAAAGCCTGCAATCTGTAATGCCTGTTCTTCCCTTAAGGCAAGATTGAAATCTTTGAATCTAAGGCCTATTGTTATTAAAGTGGCTCAAAGATATAACTTTGATAAATGGGTGTTTAATGAAAAAGCTTTCAAGTATTCCTGGTGAGAAGACCCAAGTTGAATAGAAGCCTGAGACTCAAGAGAAGAATAAAAAGTTAAACAGAAGAGTGAAAACATAAGACACTAAATAAAGTTAAACTGTTTATATCCTATATTTGGAAGATTATAAGGTAATTCTTATGTATAGGCACTGTCTAAGCAATTTGCAAGTATTATATTATTAGATTCTTACAACAAACCCAGAGAGGTAGGTGCTATGATAATTTCCATTGTATAGTTTAGAAAAGTGAGGTTAGGTCACTTGCCCAGGGCCCCACAACAAGTAAGTATCTGAGGCCACATTTGAACTCAGGTCCTCCTGACACCAGACCCAGAACTCTACTAATGATGCCAGCTAATTTTCTAAGTAACATTCCTCTAATAACTATTATTTTACTTTAGGCCCATTGAATAGAATGTAACTGAATTTAATGCATGTAATTTAGCATCTTGACAAGGAAAAAAAAGTATGTGCATGCATAAATGTAATATGTGTATATATATATATATATATATATATATATATATGTGTGTGTGTGTGTGTGTGTGTATACATATATGTATGTATACACACCCACATTTCATTCTCAATAATATGTAAAGCTAACTACTGCCTTAAGTCATCTTTTCCATAGGTGGTTCAGCCAATAGCAGAGGAAAAACATCAAAGGCAATAAAGGGAATAAAGGTGATTAAGTTTGTCTTTCAATATATAAACCAACAAGTAATTTTAAGTGCCTTTTGTGTCTCTGGCACCACCGTGCTAGACAGAGAGTGTATGAGAACTAAAAATGTGGCAGTCCATACTTTCAAGGAACTTACATTCTAATGGAAGATAAAACATTAAAAAAACTCATTATTTATGCAGCATAAAATGATTCCTTTAACTAATGAGCTGCTTTATTTTTCCCCTGGCACCTACCTCGTTTCAAACTTGTTATTCCAGGATAGCTACAACTGGTGGAGGTAACATTCACCTCTCCATATTTTTGCTTTTTTTTTTTTTTTTAGGGGAGGGCAGAGCAATTAGGGTTAAGTAACTTGCCCAAGATCACATAGCTAGTACGTGTTAACTGTCTGAGGATCGATTTGAACTCAGGTCTTCCTGACTCCAGTGCCAGTGTTCTATTCATTGTGCAACCTAGCCACCCCAGACCTCTCCATATTTTTAGATAAGAGAGTTCTTCTTAAGGGATGTCACCACTGACTACCTGAAAAAGGAATCTGTGTAATAAACTGCTCCAGGGCTGTATGAAATAAACTGCTTCTGTCAGTGCAGTTCCTTACATACAATTGTACATTACAACTACGCTTTCCTTTACCAGTCTAAGATAATAGCATGGTTTCATGAATCTAAGGAGAATCAGAAGCAAGCTCTGAAGATGTGTCAATGCTCTCCTTGGAAGCTGCCGTAATAACCAGGTACCTGAACCCCAGATCTCTGTCTTTGGAGGCTCTTGCTACATACTCCAAGTTTAATCTCTTCAGGCCTCAGTTTCCTATTCTGTAAAATGAGAGAGGTTGGATTTTATGCCCTTTACAATCACTTCCATCTCCAAATCTAAGATTCTGTGACTTAAGGGATTAATTCTTAAATATCTTTCTTTGATGTAATAGGGATAATGGGTCAACAAAGACACATTAATAAAAAGAGTACCAAGAAGTAATGAGAAATACCAACTATGAGTATGCTTTCTTTTTAAGCTAGCCAAAATTAAAGAACTATCTCATCACATGACTAATATTATGGTTGAGTTGTAAGCATTGGAGACTTCTAAAGGATTTGAAATTAAGGAGGAAAAAGTAAATAAAGAAAACAAGATTCATTTTAAAGATCTGAGCAGCTTTAGATGTTGTCCAGATCAATAACAGTCTCATCAGAGGTGAAAGTTCACATACAAAGATATTGAGCTACAAGTTCAGAATGTCAATACAGTGTGTAATATTTAAAGCATGTGCAGGGAGAGAAGTTTATCTTAAAAAAAAAAAAAAAAAGACAACAACACTAATGCATTAAATCTTTCCAGAAAGTTTATATACATAGAATGCTTAATTCTTCTTTAAGGAAATTCCTGATAAATCAATCTATGAAAACTGAGAAACAGATCAATTAGGAAGTGCTTCAAGTATGCTTATTTCAAGTCCTATAATTTTCACATCTTGTCATTATATTGGACAGTAAATCAGCTACCATCTATTAAGCATCTACTATGTGTTGGGCATTTTGTTGAGTACTGAGGCGACAAAGAAGGACAAAATTTACTTGTTGAAGTTTTGAGTCATTTCCTATATGGTTCTTCCATACCCCACTGGGGGTTTTCTTGGCAAAGATGCTAGTTTCTCACTTTTCTGGCTCATGTTAGAGATGAGGAAATTGAGGCAAATAGTCAAGTGACTTGCCCAGGGTCACACAGCTAGTTAAGTGTCTGAGGCCACATTTGAACTTGGATCTTCCTGACTCCAGGTGTGACCCTCTATCTACTGTGTCACCCAACTGCCTCTCTTTACTTGAGGAAGTTACAATCTAAGGGGGAAACAACACACAATGCAAATAACTTGGTACAAATAAGTCATATAGACAATGAATTTGTTTTATTTTTAAAATTTATTTTATTGTGAGCTTAAGAAATAAAACAAGTACTCCCATAAGAAAGTGGGATAGAAAAACACAGGATTATACCTGAAATTCCAGATCTATTATGTATAACTTGCTATTCCTTTCAAACATACTACAAATTTATCATGTAACTTTCTTTTTTTTTCCTCCCCCACCAAACTTGGAGATGGTTACCATTAGACACAAGATTCTATGACATATATATATATATATACACACACACATATATATGTATATATACACACACATATATTTTTTTTTCTGGATTCAAAAACATCTTTCATATATCCTTTGAAGTTAATTTGGGTATTTATAACATAATTATTTGGTTACTGAAAGTTATTTTTAAAACAACACTGCTGTTACTGTATATAATGTTCTCTTGGTTCTATTTATTTCACTCTTCATTATTTCGTGATTTCTCCATGCTTTTCTAAAAGCATTGAGCTCATGATTTCTTACAGAAGAGTAATTTCCATTATGAACATATACCACCCTTTGTTTAGCTGTTCCCTAATTGGCAGGCATCTCTTCAATGACCAATTCTTTGCCACCACAAAGAGCTGTTATAAATATTTTAGAATAAGTAGGTTCTTTTCTGTTTTCCCTAATCATCTTGGGCACAGACCTAATAGTGGTATCCCTGGGTCAAATGATTTAGGCAGTTTAATAACTTTGCTGAAATTATTAATTATTTCAATTAACTTTTTAGTTGAGTCTTTAGGATTTTCCAAGTATATCATCATATCATCGACAAAAAGAATTTTTTTTTATTACTTCATTCCCTAATCTGCTTCCTTCTTTTTCTTCTCTTATTGCTATGATATCCAATACAATATTGAATAATATTGGTGATAGTGGGATCCTTGTTTTACATCTAATCTTACCTGGAAGGCTCTAGCTTAGTGCTTGCTAAAGGTTTAGGTAAATGCTTATCAATTTAAGAAAAAGTTCATTTATGCCTATACTTTCAAGTGTTTTAAATTGAAATGAGAGTTATGCTTTTTATTTATCCATTGATATTATCATATAATTTGGCTACTTTTATTATTGATATAATTGATTATTTTAATAGTTCTCTTTATGCTAAATCATTCCTGCATTCCTGGAAGAATCATGCTTTTCATAATGTATCATCTTTACAATATGCTGTTGTAACATTTTTACTAGTACTTTATTTAGGATTTTCCCATCCATATTCATTAATGAAACTGGTCTATCATTTTCTTCCTCTGTTTTTACTTTCCTGGTTTAGTTATCAGCATCATGTTTATTTCATCGAAGGAGTTTGGTAGGACTCCCTTTTGCCTATTATTCCAAATAATGTATTGGTTGTTCAAATTAGTCTTTAAATGCTTGATAAAATTCACTTGTAAATCAGTCTGGTCCTGTGCTTTTTTCTTAGGAAACTCATTTAAAGCTTTTTCGTTTTATTTTTCTAAAATAGGTCTATGTAGATACTCTATTTCCTCTTCTTCTAATCTAGGCAGTTCATATTTTTGTAAATGTTCTTAGAATTCATTTAAGTTGTTAAATTCTTGGCAAATAGTTTGGGCAAAATAACCCCTTATAATTACTTTGAAATCATATTCTTTGGTCGTATATGCACCCTTTTCATTTTTTATATTAGTCATTTGTTTTCTTTTCTTTTTAAAAAAAATCCTAGGGGTGCCTAGGTGGCACACTGAGTAGAGCACTGGCCCTGGAGTCAGGAGGACCTGAGTTCAAATCTAGCCTCAGACACTTAATACTTACTAGCCATATTAACTTGGTCAAGTCACTTAACTCCAATTGCCCTGACTTCACCCCTCCAAAAAGCAAAAAAGAAAACCCTATTAACCAATGGTTTATCTATTTTATTGATTTTTCATAATATAAATTTTAAGTTTTATTTATTAATTCAATGGTTTTCTTACACTCAATTTTTTTAATTTCACATATATTTTTTGGGATTTCCAATTTAGAGTCTGAGAATTTTAATGTGCTATTTTTCTATTTTTCTATTTGCATACCAAGTTCATTGGTCTGTTCTTTCTTCTTTATTGATATAAGCACTTAGAGATATAAATTTTCCTCTGATTACTGCTTTGATGTATCCCATAGGTTTTGATATGTTGTTTCTTCAGCTTGGGGAAGGGAGAGGAGAGGCTTTCCTTTTCAGCCTCTTTGGCTCCTCTTCAGCCTCCTGGTGGCAGCAGCTTCTGCCTTCACAGAGTTTACTCCAACTGAAGCAAAACATGTTATTGTTCTCTTTCATGTCTGGTTTTACTTTTTCTTTTCTTTTCCCAGTGATCACTCATTGGTTACAACCCTTCTATATAACCAAACTATTGTACAATGTGAAAGTATTTGCAGATCCTATACATGATTGCACGCCACCATGGGAGGGGGGAAAGGGAGGGGAGAAAATCTGAAACTCAAGTGATTGTGGAACTGAATCTTGTAAATTAAAAGTAAATGAATAAATAAAAAAAATTAAAAAAAAAAGAGTTTACTCCAAAAAGATCTGTTTCTCTCAGCCAGGGTCTTTCCTTATGTACACACACCATTAGCTTCTTGTTTCAACCAACCTCTTCCTCTTACTTCAGCAACAGGAGATTGGAGTTCATACCTCTGTGTCTTTAACAGAGGCTTAATCTGGAGTAGGTGCTAAGTACCTCCTAGTTTAGCAATGCAAGGGGAACTTCAAATCTCCTTACTGTTACAGTCCCTTGTAATTGGCCTTTGATGTTTACCTTATATTTCTCCTGGATCCCATTTCTCAAGTTTTTCATTACATTCTGATCTTTTGGTGACAAAAAACAGAGTCTGTCGATTCAATGAATTTCTTTGTTGTTGTTGTTGTTATTCAGGAAAACACTTAACCTTGCTAGGTAGTTATTTTTGGTCACGACCCTAGTTCTTTTGCTCTTTGATATATTCTGTTCTAAGACATTGTCTTTTTGTATAGCAGCTGTTAGATCTCATTTAATTCTAATTGTGTTTCAACCGTGTATGAATTTTCTGTTGCTTTTGCTTTTTTCTTGTTGCTCATAGTATTTTTCTCCTTAACCTGAGTTTTTTAAAATTTGGTCATGATATTCCTGTAGGTTTTCATCCTGGGCTCTCTTTCAGGTGGGAAGTGGATTTTTTCTATTTCTACTTTCTTCTCTTGTTCTAAAAATTTAGGGGAAATTTCTTTAATTATTTCTTGTAATAGTGTATCAATTTTTTTTTTTTAATCATAGCTTTCAGGTAGTCAGATAGTTCTTGTGTTTTCTCTCTTGGTTTGTTTTCCAGATTAGTTGTTAAAATTTCTTATGATATGTTTCACATTCTTTTCTCTTTTTTATTGTTTTTATTTTGTTTTCTTATGTCTTGGTGTCTTACAGCATAATTTGCCTCCCCTCACCTGTTTCTATTTTCAAGGATTCTGTTTTTTCCTTAAGATTCTGGATCTTGAGAGGATTCTGGGAAGAGGGCAGAGTGGGTCAGAAAATTCCAAGCTCTCAGTATTTTCCTCCACAAAAGAGATAAAATATTGCCTCAAGATGAACATAGAGCCTCTGTTGCCAAGGAACTCTAGACCCAGAAGTGCTGCTGAGATGCAGTGGGGAGCAAGAATGAACCAGCACACACAGAGTGAGTGCCGAAGCAGTGGGGTGTGATGCTGCTGGCTGTAGGCACTTACAGGAGGCTGCAATCCTGGTTTGAGTTCAAAGTCAGAGGGGAGAACTGAAGAGCTCCTGAGGGGAGAGGCATCATCCTCCCACCCCACCCCAGGACTCGAGGTGATTATAAAAAACAAAACTATTACAAAAAATTTACACAGAAAAAGGAGAAAGAATCCAACCATAGAGAGCTTCTATGAGAATAGAGAAAACCAGTGTTCATATTCAGTGGAGGATAATGAAGCAAAGAAACCCTTTTCTACCTCAAAGAGTAATATGAAATAATGACCTGTCCAAAAAGAATTGACTGAAGACCTTAAAAAAGACTTGAAAATTAAATGAGAGAAACTGAGGAAAAACTAAAAAGAAAAATAAGAATAATCCAAGAAAAACAAGATTATGAAGAGAAAGTTCACCAATTAGAAAAGGAGATTCACAATCTTAAGGAAGAGAATGTGTATGTATGTATGTATTTCTGTATCAATATATTGATATCCATATCAATAAATTTATCCACACTTAATTGTAGCCCCTGGGGAAGTGGGGAGGAGGCAGGAAGATGAAGGAAAGAACAAAGTAAAATGTGTACAACAAAGAACAAAAGAAAACATGCAAGGAAGCAAAGCTGGACAGCTTTAAACACAATGGACAATATTTAATATATAGACTTCCTCAAAATGGAAAGTTATTGCTATATATTCTGAATACTCTCATATGTTGTGCTGTGAACAGAATATATTTTCTTTTCTTATTTTATATTTAAATTTATAGTATGTTTCAATTTCTTTATTATGTATTTAAGTTTTAGGAATTATCCAAAATTTAAAAAAAAGATTAAAAAAGATTCTGGATCTCTTTTTCCAGTTGGTTGACTTCCTTTCATAATTTTTTTTTATTTTCTTGGATTGCTCTTATTTTTTTTTTCCTCAGTCTCTCTTATTTGATTTTTGAAGTACTTTTTAAGTTCTTCCAATAACTGTTTTTGGGCACATAATTATTTGGCTTTACTTTTTGGAGAAGGAGAGGATGTTTTTTTTTCTTCAATATCCTCTTCTAAAAATGAACCCAGATCTTCTCTATCCCCAGAGTATCTGTTTGTGGCTGGATTCTTTCTTCTTTGCTTACTCTTTTTTATTTTCTTTTTTAAATTTTTAGCAACTTGTTATAATCACCTCTAGTCCTAGGGTGTGGGGGATGGTGCCTCTGGCCTTAAGTCCTTCTTACTGTTATTTTCTGAGCTTTGGCCAAGGTTCAAAGTTGGCACTCTTTTTTCCCCTCCAAGATACAGCTAAAGCTCCCAGTCACACTAGTCTATAAATGCTCTTGCACCCTGAGGATTCTTCAATAGCTGTATGTAATGGCAAGCACAGAAGTAGTTCACACCTTGTTTCAGCTATTGAATTAGCACCTTGTTTCAGTTCAAGTTTCTTTTGAGCCTTGTATCAAGTCTGTTAAAAAACAGAACATGTGAACCCCACAACTTGTGAACCCTAGAACTCATGAACTCCTGCAACAGTAAGGGGAGGAGCTAATGACCATATGTAAGGAGAGGCCCAGGCTAGGGAGGGCAGAACTGAGAAGAGGACTCTTGCGATGGCAGAGTCAAGAAGGAGAAAACTTGGGGTATCCAGCACTCTGTTTGTCTGCTTTATCTGTGTTGGTGTTTGTTTGTGATACTTTGTACAGGAGCCCTGGGACCTTACTGGAAGCCCTGAAAGAGGATTTTCTAGTTGTATGTTTACAGAAGTCCTGGAGGAGGATTTTGGAGGTTTTGGTACTTTACTGATGATTTGTGCTGACCTCTTGGATCTTGTTTGTGGGTCTGTGTTGATTTCTATGTTGATGATTTGTGTTGAGTTCTCAAACTCTGTTGGTGTGTCTGAATTGATTTCACAGGCAGATAGTGAATTGATGATGGTGTTGGCAACGTGCATGAATATTATTGTGCCTCTGTCAAGCTTTGTCTTCCTAGAAATAGGAACTATGAAGGACTTGAAGTGGACTGGATACTGTGAACTTAAATACAAAACAGGAACTGGATGAAGAACTGTACAAGGAGCTGGACAACGAACTGAGAGCTGCCTGCCTTTGAACCCAGGTGACAATTGGAGCTGGGACCATAGAAGAGCAATCGTGGAACCTGA
This sequence comes from Pseudochirops corinnae, assembly GCA_028646515.1. NCBI lineage: Eukaryota > Metazoa > Chordata > Mammalia > Diprotodontia > Pseudocheiridae > Pseudochirops > Pseudochirops corinnae. The sequence continues at coordinate 323,353,284 of CM053586.1, forward strand.
GGTTGCCTAGAGTCAAGATGAAAGAATACGTTACTGGGATACTGTGTACTGACTGAAAAGATTATGATTTATCGTGACCTAGGGGTGGAGAACTTTGACTTTTGTACTTAGTGATTGAATTAAGGATTTTGTGATTGACTAAATGAATGTATTTTGTAGAAAACTATGTGACCACTTTGGTGAAAACTATGTGGCCATTTTCATGATAAGTTGTTGAGTCGTGACATGGAGAATGCTGTATTTTGGTTTTCTGTGATAAGTTGTAACATTGTGAATGCTATATTTTGATTTTCTATGAATATTTTGCTCTGATTTGTTAAGAATAAATAGAGAACTCACTATTCTATGTAATCTGAACCTTGAAAGCTGTTCACATCAGCAGTCCTCTGGAAAGCTGCTTGTGTGTGACTTTACACTTTAACATTCAGGTCTCCCTTCTGGTCTGGAGCCAAAACCAGGAACTCAGCTCTCCTGTAAGTGTCCATAGCAAGCAGCATCCCTACCCCACTGCTTCCACACTCACTTGTCCATGTGCTGGTTCCTTCTCACCTTTTGCTATAGCCAGGGAGCATAGCACAATTTTTTGAGGTGAGAATTCGTGTGACTCAGGCAGAGTCTACCTCCCAACCCAGCTTCCCCCAGGGCTTTTTGCTTGCTTTTTTTTTCAGTGAAGAAAGCCTAGAGGTGTTTGTCACTCAGCAGGCCTTTGTCCCTTGGATGTTTCCTCAGGTCTCTTCCAGTTGTCCTAGCAGACCACTTTTCTGTTGCAGCTCTTGTTTGTTTTTGCCACTCTATGTTCACCCTGAGGCTCTATTTTGTCTTGTTCGTGGAGGAAATCTAGAAGGCTTGGAATTTTCTGAGCTGCTTTGCCATCTTCCCAGAATCCCCCTAGAGAATTAATTTGGAAACACTCGAGAGAGAAGGAATTAGACTTAAGACTGTTAGAGAAAGGCTTCCTGTCAAGGTCAGAATTTACCTGGGACATGAAGGAACTCTAGGAATTTGGGAGTCAGAGATGGGGAGGGAGAACATTCTATTGAACATCACAGCATAAACTCATTTCAATTTTTCTTCCTAGGTTGTTATTATAATCATTTAGCTCTTATAGCCTGTGTCCACTAGAATGGCCAGGTGGTTCTTCCACATTTAAGATATTCCATTTTCTACATCACTTATTTTTATAGTCTGTCTCTAAACCTGATATATTCTTCATTCTCATCTCTCCTCCCCACCTCCCAACCCCCATTTCTCAGCCCCCAGCAAGATCTCTATTCAAGGTGTCTCTCAAATGGTAAATCTTATTAGAGAATTTATTGATCACTGCTGCCCCTGCCATTCGCCCCCAGTTAAGGCTAATTTTGCCGTATAAGTACAGAGTAAAAAAAAAAAAAAGTGGATCATTGATGGGGAGCTCTTAGGGAGCTAAGGGCAACCTTCCCCAAGCCCTTCATTTTATAGATGAGGAAACTAATACCCAGAATTGTAACATGACTTGACCAAGGTTATACTGAGTACCAGCAGCAGAGGTGGGATTGGAACCATCACGGACTGCAAATTAAGTCTCCTTTTCCATTCTATCATTGACATTCCTTCTTGTACTAAGGAATGTAAAGTTCCTTTATATTAGCCTTGTCTATGTTTTGCATTTCTGTATCTGTGAACCTGTTGAGTCTCTAATCCATTACTGTAGTCAAAAAATCATCCAGTGTTTATCAAGTTCCTACTATGTGCCAGGCATTGTGCAAACTGCTGAGACTGCAAAGAAAGACAAAGACAGTGCTCTCAAGGAGCCTGTGAATCTAAGAACTCTGAAGGCTAGAACTGATTACTTTTTTTCTTTGTATGCCTGTTATGTTTGACATTGTGCCTGACCCATAATAGTGACTAAGTGCTTCCTGAATTCAACCATGCTTATTCAACCATGAGTTCTTATGTGATATTTTTATATATATTTACCTATATTTTTATATCTCTATATAATCTCATTATTCTCTCTCTGTCTCTCTGTCTCTCTCTCCCCACACACACTTTCTCCTCCATACATATATACACAAAGACATTTCAAATGTAATTGCAAAAAGCAACCACTGAATAATAAAGTCAATTTAAGATAGGATGTTCTTTGACACATATATGTGTGTGTGTGTATGTACTACATATTTTCTCTTGCTTGAATGATCTCAATATATAAATTATTCACATGCACACATGAGCATCTCTATACAAAACCTTTTTTTTCTTGTTGCAGTCCTCAATTTTGCAAAAGATAGCACAGTGTAAAACTACTCCAATCTATAGAATTGAATGTATGAGAAGACCAATCCATTTCAAGGCCATGTAAATCAGTCATGCAATGCTATGGACAAGCCAGCCAGCCTGTTCTTCCCAACCCTTCGTCCTCTTAATTAACCATAACCCTCAAATATAGTACATTCTGCCTATATATTTCTGCCTATACTTTTCATCTGTGTTCATTACTTTATGGGTTCAAGGAACCAATGCAGAGCTGCAACTTCTGTGCAAACTTTCTTAATTGCCTCAATCACAGAATGGTTAGAAGAGCTGCTAAGTCACCCTGCAGAGAGGATTGTCAGGAAAGGCATTGATTTTGAACACAGGTCTTTCTAAAACGAAGGCCGGCTTCCTCTCTCTACAATCCTATGATGAATCCCTATGTTCTCTATTTACCATGTTATATGCCAGAAAGCTCAAAGGGGAGACTGAGAAGTAGAGAATTTTATATAATATCATAAAAATTTCTTATCTTACCCAAAATATTTTGTTATTGTTGTTGAGTTGATTCTGTCATGTCAGACTGTTCATGACCCTTTTTTTTGTTGTTTTTTGTTTGTTTTTTTTTGGCAGAGATACTGGAGTAGTTTGCCATTATCTTCTCTAGCTCACTTTACAGATGAGGAAACTGAGGCAAACAGATTTAAATGACTTGCCCAGGGTCACACAGCTAGTAAGTGTCTGAGCTGGATTTTAACTCAGGAAGACAAGTCTTCCTGATTTCAAGCCCTGTGTTCTATCCACTGTGCCACCTAGCTGCTCTCCCCCAAATATGAAGGCACAAAAAGTCAAATCACCTTCTGTAGGTACCCTGGACTTTGAGTATAGATATTACAAAGCAGGGAAATACATTCAGTAGGATTTTTAGGAGCACTTCCTCCTTTAGCAACTTAGATAACTCACAATGTACTACACCACATCTGTCTCTGTCCCTTTCTCCTAACACTTATTCCAGATACAGAAATCGTTAATTATGGTTCTGCCAAGAACCCATGAGTGTACAGATACATTGATGTCTATGCTTCAGGAGTAGAACTTTTAACACTAGGTGCAGACTTCACAGGTGGAAGGGACAGATCATTACACTCTCTTTGACAAGGGCTGAGCACATATAGATTGAATAAAATATATTTGCTCATTCAACAAATTAGAAAACTCGCAACTAGTTGCTAAAGGAAATACAATTTAAAATTAAGCAAACTCCCTTTCCTCGAGGAGCTTAACATTTAGCAGCAGAGATGAGAATGAACAAAGGTAAATGTAAAAAAAATTGAAATCCAAGAAGAGAAGAAGAGAAAATGCTGAAGTCCTTTACAATTTGTCTTGTTCTGGACTTCATAATAATATTATTATTAATAAAATAGGCTGTGATTATTATTAATAATGTTATCGTGAGGAGCTTTTGGAGTGAAAACTCCAATTGGCAATTTATTTGCAATTTACATTGTCTTCCCTACTCAATAAACTCTGATGACTCCCTAGTTCCATTAGGATAAAACATAAGCTTCTTTGTTTGGTTTTCAAAGTCCTTCATGCTCTAGACCCAATCTCCACTCCCCCCGCCCCCCACTCCCAACATCATCATATATTATGCATCTTCCCATAATCCATGATCCACCAGTGCTAGCCTTCTTGCTGACCTTCACACAATACCTTACCTTGGCTCTTTCTGAAACTTTGCATTGCTTCTTGTTCATGTCTTTAATGTATCCTGTCCTTTATTTTTTTCTCTTAGTATCCTTTGCTTCTTTTACAAATTGAGCTAAAATGCCATGTTTCATGGGAAGCCTTTCCTAATCCTCTTGTTGCAAATATCTTCTTCTCAAAAGCAATGGATAAATAAATAAATATTGAAGAACACATCTACCTTGCACAATTAGCACACATTTGACTAGTGCTCTTTGAAAGCAGGGACAGTTTCTTGTCTTTCTTTATATCCCCAGTACTTAGCAAAATTCATGACATACAGTAGGTACTTAATAAATGCTTCCCCCACTTCCTTCCACATCACCAACTTCAATACCACAGGGTCTTTCATGACAGCATCTCGTCTGCAAATAAACATGTATCCATAGAGATGGATTATTAGGTTATTTTACTCTATGTACACATATAACTAATTAATTAGGTGCAAATGGAAAGAGCATCAGTGACAAATATCTGCCATTTCAATGCTGCTACTTGAACCATAGAGTGCTATATTGGCACATGATGTATTTCTCAGCTTTCAAATCAAATTATAAAGGATGAATTAATAGATCCTATTCCCCATTAGTTCACCAGGCTTGCCCATCACAAAGGCTCAAAACATATCCTGGAGCCTGAATTTGTTGCTTTTTAGTGCATTAGTTAGTGGTCATCATTAACTCTGTTTGCAAGTCCAGAATGTCAGTCAATTAATCCAAATTAGTAGACTTAACACGGGGGGAATATCCAACTGGAGTCCTTCATTCAGTAATATAATTAGTATTTTATTACCACATTTACTTAGAGAAAAGTGCTACTTGACTAATGGAGAAATAGGATGTTATTGAAATAAAAGGATGTAATATGGGACATGGATGATAGACTATTCCAGCAAGACAACGAAGTGATTATCACCACTCGACTTTTTATGTGTCGCATGATTATTGTGATATAGGGTTTGTCTGGATGATTAATTCAGTGACAGTCTTGGAGAAGGTTGGTGTTTCCCTAATAAAGTCTCTCTGTTGCTCACAGATAGAGATAAACAGCGTGCAATGTAATTTATTTAGCACTGTCATAATTAGGCTGGTTTGGGGAAGGTGATTGGGCGCAGCAGCTCATCAGTGCTGCAATCTTTACAATGGCAACCCAAACAAGTCATTCTTTCAGTCCGAATGAGGGGAATACCCATTCCAATTCACTATGCCAGCAAATAGCTAAGGATGAACTGTTTGCCAAGTATACCTTGTGTCATCAAGACAAAGTTTTCCAAAGGATAGAAACCATACGAAATTCAGTGTATGTATGTGTGTGTGTGTATGTGTGTGCACGTGTGCATGTATGTGTTTCAATAAAAGAGAACCACGGGCATTTAATTGTAATGAAATTTAATTGCAAGCACAATATGTAAGCAGCATTTGTTTATAGATTATATCCTATGGAATGACTAATAGGAATGCAATGGGTAAACCTTTTTAAAAACAATAGAAATCTTGAACTAAAAGAATTACTTATACAAATTAAAAATTGCCCAAGTCAATGGCATTTTTCTGGAATATCTAAGACAAAGAAACATGATTTTGCTTCACACAAATACAAACAAATACCAAATGCATGGAATAACCAGCTCATGGATATAAATATTTTACTGTCATCACTCATGAGGACAAATTTTTTAAAAAATGGATACTGGTGATTGGCTTTTAAGCAGCCTATCAATAATGTGGAACTTGGGCTCTGTTTTGGCTAGAAGCTAAATGTCAGCAGTTTTGAACCTGGGATTTCCAGGAATAATGCTATGCTCTATAATTAATCTATAATATGCTGTGCAGAGCACAAGATACCAGGATAAAGCAGAGAATTGGTAAGAGAGCCAATAGATTTAACATACAACTTGAGAATATTTTCCAACCAATTTGCATTTTATAAAAAAGGACAAATGCACCCAAACAAATGGAATGAGGCAATAAAGGAAGAAATCTCTTTAAAATAAAAATTAATTCACATGGAAAGTTTGGATAAGTTTTGATTAAAAGTCAAAGTAACCCACAGTATAGAGTAAAGAATTAATATATCGTGGGAGGCAGATTGGTGGTGGCAGTGGGCTGAATACTGGCCTTGGACACAGAGAAGTCAGAAAATCTGGATTAAAACCATGCCTCTGATAATCACCACTAGTGTCAATATGGGAAGGTGACAACCTCCCTTTTCCATTCAATTTTCTTGTCTATAAAATAAGAAGATAATATAGTTGTCTGTTACTACTTACAGGGAAATTATGATTGAAGTGGCAATCAGAAAAACTTAAAACAGCAAAACCTACTACTACCCACCCACACCCATTTACACTTTCATCATATATTTTTACTTCTCTTCTCAGACAACTTAGAAAAAAGTTATCTGCACTTAGTACCTTCACTTCTTTTCTAACTCACTTAACCCTTTTTAATCTGGCTTCTAATCTCGTCATTCAACTGACACCATTCTCTCCAATGTTGTATTTTCAACGGATAAATCAAATGACTTTATCTTAGCATTCATTCTTCTTGTCCTCTCTATAGCATCTGAGAGAGTGGATCACTCTTTCGTCTTGGATACTCTCTTCTTTCTGAGTTTTTGTGACACTGGCTGCTTCTTCTAAGTCTCTACTCCTGAATAATTGTTCATATCTTATGTCCTTAACTGCTTCTCTTTCCGATTTCAATTTTAAACCGTTCATTAAAAGGTCTCTTGAAAAACATATTTTTCCCAGTTTTCAAGAGATTAGTTCCATCTCTTGATAGTCATCTATTGTTTTGTAATTTTTTTTGCCGGAATTCTTTTCACTATTAGCATTTCATTAAGTATTATCAACAAATGGGGGAAAATTCTAGGAAACACTTGAAATCATAACGTGTGCTTATTTATGTCTTTTTCAATGCTTAGAAAGAGAAAATTATCTTGTTTAGACACTCCATACAAACAATAATCACTTTCAATCATCAAATTATCTAGCTGTTTAGTCTGTCTTCTAAGTCTTCTGAGATGGTCTCTATTTAAATGTTGTCAGAGGTTGTCTGTGTTTTTCTTGATATTTCCTAAGAGAAATTGATTTTCTGTGGGACTGAAAAGCTAGGACAAAATTTTGCCTTCTTCTTTGGGAATATTTTGGGAGAAATGTTATATACTTTATCGCTATGCATTTGAAATTTCAATTTCAGAATGAATTTGAATTTGAAGTATCATTTAGAAACTCTCTTGTTAAGGATAATTACATAGGAGGGATTTTGAAGGACAGATTATTATTCAAGAGGAGAAGAAAGATCCACACAGCAGTAGAGTTGGAGATAGCAAAATGATTCAGAATACCTCCATTTTGAACACTATTATTAATGGGGGGAAATGGATTCTGAGGTGATAGCATTGGTAATGGACTGAATTTCTATCTTCCAGTCTTTAATATGGGGCTGAGCTGAAATCACAGACCCAGGAGAAAGTACTTTAATGATGAGGGCACGAGACTCTATTTTAGACTTCTTTGCTTCTTTTTCCTATTTCAGTGTGCTGAGATGTTCCTACTACCATCTTCCACATTTACTATTTTCTCACTTTTTATATACTAAGCACTCCCTTTTCCTCATATGAATCTTAGAAAACTCATCTGATTCATCTTCCTATGTACCAATGTATTTAGTAGAGGATTTTCCATATAATATTTTTATGACTAAAGAATGAATCTGATAAATTCTTTTTATTTCCTTATTTATAATAAAATTCAAATCAACAGAGAATCACAGATGCAATATTTGAATTTGCCAGTCTTTGGCACTAGTACCTGTAATGTTAGTACCATAATGCCAATTTTCCCATTTCAACCGGGACTTAGAACGGTGACTCACAAAAAATAGGGGTTTAATAAATGCTTGATCATTTGTCTTGAGTCTTGCTAATCTCTGGTATCTATATGTATAATATAGTGATAAGGATTTGTTTTTTGTATATATGGACAATTTCTGTGGTATCTTTTTGGCTTGGACCATTTCAAGGAGAAAGGTCGTTATTCATTTGTAATTTTTTTTTAAATTAAAAACTGTTTTTGAGGAAAAGGCCTATAACATATATATGATCTAGGCCACATGCAACATATCAAGGGCCTTCTATGACCAAATCTTCCAAATGTATTAATTATTTTCTGAGGGTGTTGGATCCCTTGAGATGTTTCATAAATGTCTCCAGGTTGCAAGGTTATCATTGCATGCCCTGAAGCAATAATTGCCTATAGCACATACCTTAAAGAGTTCAAGAAACTTCCCAAAGGGCCTCATTTACTCCTCAGGAGTGACTTATACACTGAGAGAACTGGGCTTAGTAATTATGAAAGTAATCAATCAATGAGGAAGTTGAGCATTTGTCCTAATGTTTCTATTCCATGGTCATAAGAGCTCTCCTAGGAATACTACCTTCTACAAACAGGAAAACCATGTGTAACATGAAACATATCCCTGGCTTTAACACTAATACGAAGTTTATTTTCTAGAGGAGAGACTGGGAATGCAAAGAGAAAAATGTGCAAGGTCAGAGCTAGAATAGCCCAGGGCTTCTGAAGTTTTGGCAACTAATCTACTGTATTTACAAAAGCCAAATATGTACAAATCAGATGAAATTCAGGCAATGAGAGTCAGAAAAGTATAAAGGATCTCTCTGTCTTTGTCTGTCTCTGTCTCTCTGTGTCTCTCTGTCTCTGTCTCTCACCATCACCATATCTGACCAGTATATACAATTCTTTTCTAAGTCCTTCCAAATTCTTGCCACAGAGTTTTCATCCAATGTGCTGGAGGTCTTCCTCACCCTCTCTGCCTGCCACAAGTATGGGAGTGGCTATTCACTGGTTTGCTCCTCACACTTCCCATAGGAACAGGTCATTCTTCTTTATTATCAAGATTCTACTAAGATGGTTATGGCTTTGTTCATACAGTAGTTTACCTACTCATTTGTCATCGGACAAGTAGCTCATACTTAGGTCACCAATGCTGTTAGTATTTATAGACAGCTTAAAAAGACTAGAATTCTGACCACTTCCTGCCCTTTCTAGAAAGTGTAATTTTTAAAATTCAGTGAAGAAAAGAAAAAAATACAAACATTCAGCCATGCCTGAATTTTTCTCGTTCAGATTAACTGTGTGATCGATCCTCCTGCACCATCTTTTCAACACTAACATCGTGTATGATGACTTATTGTTGCTTTAAAGAGAAGGGAATAGCACAGAAAATGTAAATTACTTCTCTCTTCCACACTGAATTTATTGTTTACTAATTGGAATGTCATATCACATGAATTACGCTGCACCCCCAAAACTTAGCCAAATGAATAATTTGCAGTTGAAACCACATATATAAACAAACAAATAAATAATTTGTTCATTCCCAAATGATATTAATTACTAATTACCCAGTTAAGAATTTGCATTTCGTTGCAAAGCAATTTATTTTTTTAAAGTCATCAATGATGAGAAGAATCATTCTGTTTGAGATGTTTTCTAACTGCCATGAAACAAATAAATGGAGATTTCAAAGTAATAGAATCTGAATGCATTCACATATAAAGGATTCTCTTTGGAACAGAATGCAATTTGCTATGTTGTTACATTTTAATTTTTTTCCCCTTCCCTATTCTATTTGCCTTTGGAATACTTGAATGTTTTATGGGTAAGAAAGCGCCTTCTTTTCCAAAATAGCTTTATTACTGCACACAGCATGCATCTCTCTGTAATTTAAGAGGCATTGTAGAACCTCATTGGGCCAATAAATTGTTTTCATCATAAATTTCCCCAACAGAGTTTACAAAGCACTCCAGTGTCATTCTATGGGTGCTCTCAGAGAGTAGTGTAAATCGAGACAGAGCAGGAAACACTGAGAAATAGACACCCTATTAGTTTTCACTGCAAACAAGCAAATACTGGTTCCCAGGAACGCATCTTAGGTTTTTCAACCAAAAAAAAAAATGTGTTATTAATCTCTAGTCCTAAGTATTTCTTTGCATTACACCACAAAGTAGCTGCTATCCTCTTCTCAATTCTATCCTCAGGCCTAAAACCAGATGTAAGATACTATAGAAAAGTCAGAAATATTAGGAAAAAAATGTTCACCAACCTAAATTGCTTTCAAAATAGATTTGAAACCAGGAACAGAAAGGAAACTTGAATCTGTGAATTAAAATGTCTTCTTGAAAGCAAGGATCATCTAGTACATTTCTACAGGCTAAAATCTAGCTCTGAACATTCAGCTGGCACTTAGGGAATCATGTTGAACTGTTCACATGGAAAAAAAAAATTGGCAAGCATTAAATATTTGGGACTGAGGTGGGTAATGTGTGTGTGTGTATGTGAGGGGGCATTGTGCGTGGGTATAGGCCCAGAGAAATGTTCCCATGAAACATATGAAATGTTTCTAAAGCAACACTCTAGGGTATAGTGGAACCATCATTTGTTTTGAAAATAGAACTATTTTGAATCATGTCTCCTTCCCTGGGAAGCTGTACTCCTTAATATTTCTTATTCTTAGTTTTCTCACCTGTGCAATGGGTAGAACTAGTTATGCAGTCCAGTCCTCAAGGTTATTCATTCAACATTTATTAAGCACCTGCTATATACTTGGAGATGGCAGTCCCACTCCCTATTGACTTTCCTTTTTCTCTTCCCCAAAAGGACACGTGGAGCCTTTCCACATTGTGGGTAAAAGATCAGGCTTGAAGCAAGGGGTTGAAGTTGCTTTGTGTCCTAAGGAACTGGTTCCTTTGGAAGACATGAGCAGTAGTAGAAGAAAGTTCCTGCTCCTCTTCTTGCCTGAGACCTGTGGGGCAGTGGGGAGCAGGAGTGGAATTACCTTGCACATAATTGGTGCTTATGCAATGTAGCTTGGGCTGTGCCTTACATGTCACATGGGGGAGTTTCAACGTCTGGATCTAAAGGAGGCAGAATAAACATCTCTAGCCTCTCCTTCAACCACCTTTCCCCAAGAGAGACCCTATTTCTTGCCAAGAAGAGAAATATGAGGTTGGGGCAAGAAGCTTGGTCACTCTGGTCTTATTAGATAAAGGGGCTAACAGGTTAGAATTATACCTATTCAATGCTTTAAAAGTTGCTAGTCTAGGGATGTGGTTTTTAAGGTTCAAGCTAAACATCTGATCACTGTTAATTAATGCTGAAAGAAGAACAAAAGCTTTATATCCAAGTTTTGACTCCCTTCCCACCAGATATCAGTTGCAAAATGAAAACACATAAACAGTTAGCAAGGAAACCCATTTATCCAACTTGACAGCAAAATAGAAACCAGAGAAAGTATAAATGGAGCCCAGACCATACACAATAAAGGAGCTACTCCATTAGGAGGGAGATAAACTCAACAAGAAAGAGAGAGCCCCAAATTTCATCCACTGGGAAATCCTCTGGTCTTGAGTATAGGAAGTAGAGGATCCTTGAGATGATGGAGACTACTACCAGCTCCTCTCATGTCAACTTCCTCCCAGATTATCATTCTCCTTTCCTCAGTCTAAAGTGAGGTTGACATCATCCCACTTCTTGCTGGAAACTGAAAACCAGAAGTGACTCTAGAGCTGAAGATACTGAAGAGACTCAAGGAATATCTAAAGAATAGAGCTTTCCTTTCTCCTTCTCTAACCTCCTCTACCCTGCCCATCAACCATGAGAGGCATGATTCTCCATAGGGAGAGAGTCCCATACCAACAGGATTTCAAATTCAGGTTACATCAGTAATTGTAGAATTACATTTTTCTAGAGACAGTTTTATATTTCCTCAGGAAAAGAATGTCCTGCAAGAATGGTTTCTAGTAGTTGAAAAGTAAAGGGAGAATTTTGTCTAAGTGGCATTATTATTTTTTGATTCTATGATATCTAAGAGATAGATATAGGGATAGGGATGAGACCTTTGATATCATTGGTATAGGGAACTGACAGGTGAGAAAACTTCCTCTACCAATTCAGGGCATCAAATTTTGAACAGCTCATGTATCTCAGAATATGACTATTCTTTTCTTTGTTAACTATCTCTCCCAATGGAAAATACATTCTTTATTTGGAAGCTCGCTTTTAAAGGCTGTCTCAGCTTCTTTTCTTATATTAATATTGACTTTTTAAGTTTTTTTGTACTTCCTCTCCTTAGTTATCAATTTACTATTTTTTCTTGCCTCTTATCCTCTTTTTTTCCTTCAGAACATCAGTAGGCATCTTTTTCTTAATTAGACAAATTCAATTTTAGGAGTTCCACAAAATTCTTCTTCTTTCTTTTTACATGTACAAATACATTTCAAAATTAAGAGGAAAAGTACAGTAACTACTTTGCCTTTCTACTGGTCATAGCACATTTATAGCCTAGTTTATTTTATTTTATTTTATTTTTTATTTATTTTATTTTTTAATTTTTTTAACTTTCATTTATTTTAGTTTACATCATTTATTTCCACGAGATTTCGAGTTCCAATTTTTTTCCCCATCTTTCCCCTACCCACCACCCCAAAACAACCATCCCATTGTATAACCCCTCCCCCAATCTATTCTCTCCTATGTCCTACCCCATCACTCCTCTGACTTTCC
>CM053586.1:323366348-323389838 GCA_028646515.1 Pseudochirops corinnae
AAAAAAAAAAAAGAATCAGTGACACTGGGGCAGCTAGGTGGTACAGTGGATAGAACACAGGCCATGGAGTCAGGAGGATCTAAGTTTAAATCAGGCCTCAGATACTTGACACTTATTAGCTGGATGAGCTAGGGAAATTCACTTAACCCCAATTGTCTCAAAAATCAATCAATCTATTTATCAGTCAATGTATAAATAAAAGAATTAATGACACCATGAGTGCTGAGTCATAGTGAAAAATATTTTAAATGCAATATAACATTCTTTTTAAGCAGGGTTCTAGTTAAGAGGTTTCCGACAATAGTGCAAATTGTAATTCAGATCTATGTAATTTTTGTCTTTAGTTTCCTAGACCAAAGATCCATGGAAGCAAATGAAACCAAGGTCATACCATTGACTTGAAAGGATTTTCTGGACATGAGGAAAATGTCCAAATAAGCCAAAGGGAACCATAATCTGCCTGAAATTAAATTCAATCCTCATGCAACTCTCGAACCCCCAAAATAATAGAATGTACAACCTCAAAAGAAAGGATGACATAGACAGCAGGACTGATCATTGAGGATTTGCTTTAAAGAGTGGTACATGGCAACAGCAGATGATTCATTATGGGGAAAAGGTTTCAAGTGTACATTTTGAATTTCTAAAGAGCTCTTGTTGATTTTTAATGAAAATGATAAGCGTTGCACTTTAGAAATGTGTCTCAATAAAAGATTTCCAAAACAACAACAGAAGATAGTCAAGATTTGCTGATTTCATGGAAACTTGGCATAAATACGAGGTACAGAATACTGAAGGGGTAAATGTGACAGTTAGAAAGCTGGTGAACAAGGAAGAAGGTAAGTTCACTTGGATCTGCAAATCTGGGTTTGCCGGCAACTGCCATTTTGCTTGTCCACCATTCCAAAGTTTGATCAAACTGTGTTATAATTCTCCTGGTGCTGTGCTGTTTGGCAAATGTTCTAATTGGTTATGTTTTGCTACCCTGGGCATGCCATTAGACAAAATTGCAACAAGAGACATCAATAAAGAGCAGAAAGCTTCAGATTGTTCAAATCACAATTGTTATTAATACTATTAAAATGCTAATTGCTATTTAGTGGAGATTCAGTTGCAGTTCTAAAGGCAGAAACTGCTTAGGCTGCAGTATCTGAGGCATGGCTTGTTTGTTCCCTAAAGGAGAGAAAATTCACTTTTGTTTAATTTATATTAGCAAGAAGGCATTCCAAGGAGGTACACAGAAATGACTGCAGACCTCCTAGGGTGGGAGCCACCTTCAGTTTCACCTCACCCTAGGTGGTCCTTAATTGCCACTACAGAATGCCTGGCTCTAACTTATTGTTTGCACTGTTCCTGACCTTGGATGCAAACTAGAGCATTATGAATTAATCCCTGTAATACTTTGTGTTTAAAATCTGTGTTGTCACCAGCTATTATTCAGAGCACTCACACAAAAATACAAACAGTCATTTCTATCTCCTACTGAATTTAAGTCAGATTTTTGTTGTTTGGCCAGCTGCCAGCCATGTTATCAAAATCCGCATGTGGCCAAAAGCTAAAAAATAAAATAAAATCAAGTTGATTCTTTTAGTTAGGACTCATATTATGGAATTTAAGGGATATTTCGAAAATAAAATATATCCTCTATTTGGAGAGATAACAGGAGATTTAAAATATTAAAAATTCCCTTTTATGTTTCCTATCTATAAGAAAACATCTTGCATATAAAGTCATGTTGTCTTCTTTCCTGAGCTTACTTCTGGTCTTGGGCTCATGCTTAGGAAGGATTCTAAAGCCCAAGTTCAAAACAAATACAGCACATGTTAATATTGGAGACAAGCATGAAAAAACAAAAACTTAAAAGCAAAGTGCATTAAATGAAGTATATCTTCAAGAAAAAGTGAGTTAATAAAAATTCATTTGTCTTAATAAAAATTTTCCATGACTGTAGGGTAAAAACCCAGATTAAAACAAATTTACACACATAAAGGCTATAAAAACTCTCTCTCTGTCTCTCTCTGTCTCTCTCTCTTTCACACACACACACACACACACACACACACACACACACACACACACACACACACACACACACACACACACACACACACACACACACACACACACACACACACACACACACACACACACACACACACTTAACCTGAGCTTGTTAATGAACCCAAGTATTTAAGAGATTAGTTTCACACTGAACACCAGAGACAACACCTGCAGCTGAAATAAATTCCCTGCTCCCATGCTGGGAACTAGCTCAGCACAAATTCAGGATGCTGGAAATAATATTCACTAAAATAATTCAGGATAGAGTAATCATGTGCTAGATACTGTACCTAACCCCTTGAAGGGAGATATATACCCACTGTATCCAACCAATGCAAGCATACCATCAAAAATTATTATAGAAAGAGTGCTTTGAGTAGGAGCCATGCTGTTTGAATTTAATTTTCTTCATTAGACCCAGTGTAAGGCTACAACTGGTTAGGAAAATAATGATTACTATATAATAATATGGAGAAAAAAACTGTGATTTTATTGGAGAAAGAAACTCCCAGTGAGGAAACTCTTCTTATCTATACAGGGCAGCACAGGGATTTGGTCTGAAACTTATAAAATTAATATTGTTTCCAGGGACACTGAAAGGCTAATGGACTTACCCATGGTTAGACAGCCAGTAAGAGTCAAGGGCAGGATATGGACAGAGGCCTTCCTGACATTGAGGCCAACTCTTTATCCACTATATAACACTGTCTCTTATGAAAGTGTGCTTAGGAGATAGGAGGGGGAGGATGGAAATAGATTAGCAGGCATTTCAAGATGCCTCTGAGTATGTGTTATACAAACCAAAATTGAATTGAGGGCATTCTAAAGCATACCCAACAAAAAGTCTCCTAGTGTGTACTTAGAAAACTCTGATGATGGAGAACTGACTTCCTCACGAGGGTGTTCATTCCATCTTTTGGACATGTTCTGACACATCGAGAACAGGCTAGTTAATATAGATCCTACAACTCATAAAATCATAGAGAGAAAAAAAAAATACCTCAAGGCACAGAACCTTAAAACAAAGACTCATAATGTCTCAGCTAGATGAGATTTTAGAATATAGAACATTAGCATGTAAAAACCAGAATTTTAAAGCTGGAAGTGTCTTTAGATTATAAAATCTTTAAATGCAAAAAATAGGCATTTCTGAATGGAGAATCTTAAAACACAGAAACTTAAATATGAGAGCTAGAAGGAACCTTAAAATGTAAACTGTTAGAATCGACATTTTCACTCTGTTCCTACAATTTTAGAATGGCAGATGCTTGTATAGGGGACAGAGTAATATATGAGTTGGTAAAATATCCTGTGTTAAATGTCAGATATTATTAATGACATGAATGAGCACAAAGGTATGAGAGAGCAGGAGGAAGCAAGCTTATGAAAAGGAAGAAATGATAAAAGCAGTCATATGGATCTAATGCGGGTATTGTAGGAGCTAAATATTTATGAAAGCTGTTGACTTATTGACCACAGAGCAAAAGAATCCATACTTTGGTCCTAGTGTAAAATAAATGCTAAGGAGGCAGCTGGAGCAGAGAGAAGTATAGACCTAAGAAAAAACTGATAGCAAAACTTAGTGAAAAGGAAGTATACTTTGTATTGAAAAAAGAGTTATGGTGACTGACTCCTTGGTCACATGAGCAAAATGGTGGAAGACTAGACACTTTGTTCATTTCTTACTACTTCTCAAATTTCTCCAAAAGAGAAGACGTGCACAAGGGGTTAAGCAATTGCAGCTATCTCCATAAAATTCTATTTTTATCATACCTATCAGAAACCATGGGATTGCATTACAAAGAGAAAATGAGCTTAAGATAAAATCCAAGGGGACATAGGCAATAAATCTAAGCATAAAAATTATGTTTAAAATGGGTGTTCTTTGGAAAACAGCTTGGCAGAAGCTAGGTATAGACTAGCATCTCACACCATATACCAAGGTAAAGTTAAAATCAGTACCTGATTTAAATGTAAAAGATGATGCCATAAGCAAATCAGGGTAGCATGGACTAATTTTCCTGTCAGTTTTGCGGATAAGGAAGAATTTACAACCAAACAAGAGATAGAAAGAATTATGAGATGTAAAATGAATAATTTCGATCATATTAAATTAAAAAGCTTTTTAAAAAACCAAACCAATGCAACCAAGATTAGAAGGTTTGACATTTAACAAAGGATATTTTACTGACTCATATATTACCCTTATTCCCCATTATACTATATATTGCTCATATTATTACCTATCAGATTGGCTAATGTGACAGAAAAGAAGAATGATAAATGTTGGAGAAAATGTGGGAAAATTAGATCATTGGTATACTCTTGGCAGAGTCATGAACAGATCCAACCATTCTGGAGAACAATTAAGAACTATGACCAAAAGACTAAAAAACTGTGCATACTCTTTGAATCAGTGACACCATTACTATATCTGCATCCCAAAGAGATCATAAAAAGGAAAAGGATCTATTTGTAAAAAAAAAAAAAAAAAATTATTGCAGCTCTTTTTGTGGTAGCAAAGAATTATAAATTGAAGAATTGTCCATCTATTGGGAAATGACTGAACAAGTGGCATATGATTATAATGGAATATTATTGTGCTATAAGAAATGATGAACAAGATGATTTATGAAAAACCTTGGAAGACTTAACATGAACTGGTGAAGAGTGAGGTAAGCAGAACCAGGAGAACGCTGTGCATAGTAACAGCAATATTTTACAATGATCAACTGTGAATTACTTAGCTGTTCTCAGCACTACAATAATTCAAGACAATTCAAAAGGACTCAGGCTGAAAAATGGTATCAACCTCCAAAGTGAATACTGATGGAATCTGAATGTAGATCAAAACATTCTATTTTTAATTCCCATATTTTTAAGAATATTTTTGTCTGTTTCTTCTTTTACAACATGATTAATATGGAAATATGTTTTTCAGTATTTCACATGTATAACCTATACCATTTTGTTTACTGTATCATGGAGGGATGAAGAGAGAGAGAGGAAAAGAAATTTTAAAAAAAACCAACAATAATTTATTTATTTTTAGTTTTCAACATTCACTTCCATAAGCTTTTGAGTTCCAAATTTTCTCCACCTCTCTTTCCTCCCCCACCCCAAGACACCATGCAATCTGATATAGGCTCTGCATATGCATCCATATTAAACATATTTTCACATTAGTCATGTTGTAAAGAATTAGAGCCAATAGGAGGAACCACAAGAAAGAAGAACCAAAACAAAAGAGGGAGAGAGACAGAGAACAAATAGGCCACTTCAATCTGCATTAAAACTCCACGGTTCTTTCTATGTATGTGGATAATATTTTCCATCATTAGACTTTTGGAGTTGTCTTAAATGCTTACATTTCTGAGAAGAGCTAAATTTATCAAAGTTAGTCATTGTACAATGTGGCTATTCCTGTGTACAGCATTCTCCTGGTTCTGCTCACTTCACTCAGTATCAGTTCATATAAGTCTTTCCATTTTTGCAAAGTGTACCTGATCATCATTTCTTATAGCACAATAGTATTCCATTACATTCATATGTCACAACTTGTTCATCCATTCCCCAGCTGATGGACATCCCCTCAGTTTCCAATTCTTGGCCACCATGAAAAGAGTTGCTATAAATATTTTTGTGTATGTTGATTCTTTTTCCATTTTTATGATCTCTTTAGGGTACAGTCCTGGAAGTGGTGTTGCTGGGTCAAAGTGTATGCACATTTTTATAGATCTTTGAGCATAGTTCCAAATT
Organism: Pseudochirops corinnae; assembly: GCA_028646515.1. Taxonomy (NCBI): domain Eukaryota; kingdom Metazoa; phylum Chordata; class Mammalia; order Diprotodontia; family Pseudocheiridae; genus Pseudochirops; species Pseudochirops corinnae. The sequence goes on from CM053586.1 coordinate 323,372,169, forward strand.
GCCCTCCAAAGTGGTTGGATCAGTTCACAACTCCACCAACAATGCATTAGTGTTCCAATTTTCTCGCATCTCCAACATTTATCATTTTTCCATCTTGTCATGTTAGCCAATCTGATGGGTGTGATGTGGTACCTAAGAGTTATTTTGATTTGCATATCTCTAATCAAAAGTGATTTAGAACTTTTTTTATATATGTGACAATATATTTCATTAATTTCTTCATCTGAAAGCTGCCTATTCATATCCTTTGATTATTTATCAATTGGGGGATTACTTGTATTCTTATACATTTGACTCAGTTCTCTCTGTATTTTAGAAATGAGGCCTTTATCAGAAACACTGGCTGTAAAAATTGTTCCCCAGCTTTCTGCTTTCCTTCTAATTTTGGTTGCATTGGTTTTGTTGATTATAAAACTTTTTTTTTAAATTTAGTGTAGTCAAAATTATTCATTTTACTTTTCATCATGTTCTCTATAATTTGTTTGGTCATAAATTCTGCCTTATCCACAGATCTGACAGGTAAATTAATCATGCTCCCGTAATTTGCTTATGGTATCACCTTTTATGTTCAAGTCCTGTACCCATTTTCACCTTATCTTGGTATATGGTGTGAGATGTTAGTCTATACCTAGCTTCTACCAAACTGTTTTCCAAAGAACCCTCATTTTTTACATAAATTTTATGCTTAGGTTTATAAATTCTTCCTTTTTCCATATATTTGAGAGGTAAACTGTTCCTTGCTCTTCTAATTTGCTTATGGAATCAACCTTTATATCTAAGTCATGTACCCATTTCAACTTTATCTTGGGATAGGACGTGAGATGTTAGTCTATGTCTAGTTTCTGCCAAACATTTTTCCAGTTTTCCAAGCAGTTTCATTTTTCTCTCAAATAGTGACTTCTCTTCCAAAAAGCTGGAATCTTTTGGTTTATCATCTATTTCATTTTTTTTTTAAGAATGGGAAAGCTAGAGGGCCACCTGGCAGAAATTAGAATTAGACCAACACAATATGCCATATTCCACAAAAAAATTATATGCCCTTGACACTGAAAATCGATCATAAAATTTAAAAAAATTATAGAAATAGATGACATATTTTGTCTTAAATGAAAGATTGAAAGAATTTCAAAGATAAAATAGATTAGTTTATGTGAAACTGGAAAATTACTGTGCAAGGAAAATCAAATTACATAGAATAAAAAGAGATGTTTCTGAATGGGAAAAATTCTTTCTATCAAATTTATCTGATAAGGATTTGTCTTCCTATATAAGACCTGCATAACTTGTCAACCTCTTCAGGCAGCAGATAACTTAGACTAGAGACAGACTGACAATGGTTGGTTTCTACGGGTCACATGAGGAAGTGGAAGCCCTTCATTTTTCATGGGCAACCCAAAATCCTTGGTGAGCAGCAAGCAGTCTGTGGGCCATATGTTGTTCAGGCCTGTCCTATATATAATCAATTAATAGATGATAAACATATATGATACATATAACACATATATGTGTGTGTTGTTTGTATCACATCTGTTAATAAATTCAAATATAATATACAATGTTTGTGCAATGTGCATCCATACGTATTTATGTGTTTATATAATGTATGTGTGTGTACACATCTATCCAAAGAAGTGAACATACTTTACCTCTACTGCTCTGAAGGAGTGGGAGGTCTGAGGGTATACACTGCACATATTTTAAGACTTTTTTTATGTATTAATTGTTTTAGCTGTTTTTTTTTCCTTTAAAAATGACATTTGTCAGGAGGACCTGAGTTCAAATCTGGACTCAGACACTTGATTCACTATCTGTGTGACTTTAGGCAAGTCACTTAACCCCAATTGCCTTGACTTCTCCCCTCCAAAAAAAAAAAAAAAAAACCAAAAAACAAAAAACGCCATTTGTTATATGTGCTTACTCTCTGGGTTGAGAGAGGAGCATACTGGGAAAAAAAACTAAAGTGAATTTTAAAAAGAGTAATCTGAATCATGGGATTGGGGAAAGGAACAAGCATTTATTAAGACCCTATTATGTGCCAGGAATTGTGGTAATCTCTTTACAGATATTAACTTATCATCACAACAATCCTTGAAAGTATGTGCTACTATGGTCCTCATTTTACAGATGTGGAAACTGAGGCAGAAAAGAGTTACACAAATTGCTTAAAGTTACACATCTAGGAATTGTCTGAAACTGAATTTGTACTCAGATTTTCCTGACTCCACGCCAGGCACCCTAACCATTGTACAACTACAACTGCCATATCTTTAGCATTGAAAGGGACTTCTAAAGCCATCTAGTTTGGCACAAAAATTGCAGAGATGAGAATACAAAGGCAATGTCTGCATTGACCACTGATTCAAATATTTTGAAGTGCAGGTCACATATCTGCATTTTCTGTATGGACATAAATGCTTCATGGGTTTTGTTTGCTTGTTTGTTTCAAAACTTTGCATTCATAATATTTGATTTAGTATATCATCTCCCCCTCCAGTCAGTTACCAAATGTGCCTAAGTTTAAATTAATAAAGTCACACATATATTTTACAGTGATGCCTAGTAGACTTTGCCACTCTTGGGAATCATTTATTCATCAATCAAATAAATAGTATAGAAAGGAGTATAACAGTTTTTAGATCCTCCCACTAGACTGTGAATTTTGTGAGGGCAAAGAATGTTGCTTTTAATTTTTTGTATTTCCACTCCAAGTTCATTACACAAACTTGGTACTTAATGAGTACTTACCAAATTGGATTTATTTTTATTTTACAAGCCTTTAAGTGATGACTGAATGCGAAGCACTATGCTAAGCAGTAGGAATACCAAGGGGAAAAATAAAAAGCCCATCACATGGATATAGTAGCCATGAATCTGACCAGCCCAGGGGGACTTCAGAGGGCAGAATAAAGCAGTGATTGTGGTGGTAGTGGCTGGAGGAACCGATCCATATCTCTAAACCCTCTACAACTCTCTAACACATTGCAGGAAGAAGAAGACAGCCAACAGGAAGACTGAGAGAAAGGAACAAAAAGGACTTAGCTGCATTTCAGCAGTATCCCAGAGCATCATCCCTATCTTCTTTTCCCTATAGGTTGAAGCAATAAATCTAATGAGCACCAAGGGCAATTTAGGGAAGGAGGTGGTCAAGAGAACTGAGAGAAAAGAAAAATGGAGACTTACCTTCTGTGCTGCCTCAGAATGGCCTTGTAGCAAAGTCCTCACTGATCACCCCAATCCTGGAGAACTAGATAGTTCAATCAAAACTTGTCATCAGGAGAGAAGAACAAAGAAATAGTGGGTACAGGGGAGGGAATAAATAAGAGCTGGGGCTATTTCAAAAGTAATTAGTACAGAAAAGAAAGAACTGAATATAAGATATCTGATTACACCAAAAACTAGTAGAGACTGATAAAAAGATAGTGTAAAGGGTACATCTTCCTCACTCATTAATAGACCTCCAGTGGAGCCTATTAAGGGAGGCTTGCTTAGGGGAGGCTTACTCCTAGGAAGGCTTTCACACCTTTTGCTAATTTCTAATTAGGCACTGAGTCATGAGGGTTGTGATGCCTTCTAGCTCTGAGAATTGTATGTTTACTCGGAGTTGGTATTTTGCCTTGGGGGGCTTGCTTATGAGAAGGATCTTGTGATTCCCTTTTCAAAATTCTGAGTGGCCATATGTTCAGAGCTCCATGACTGCTCAGATGCAAAGGTTCTCTTGATCCAGGGATGTATGTAAAGTGTATAGCAATATTGCTTTGATTCAGACAGTCAGAGTCCTGTCTGTTGGTCTTTATTTCTTTGCCTGTTTTTTTCTCTGTATTTTCATTGAAGGGCAGGGTGCTGACTTTTCCCCTGAACTAGTCAATGTAATTTAAAAAGATCATTGATACTTTAAACGTTTATCTTTCCTAGTAAAGCAGATCTAAGAATCTGTGCTACCAGCCATCCTGGATATGCCAGTGTGGTTGCCCCTACAAGGGGGAAGCAAGAAGGCTTCAGAATCAGAAAGAACAGAGTTCAAGTTCAGCCCCTGATTCATGTTGACTTTCTGTCTGCTAGGTTGTCATCTAGGCATCTTACGTTGCCAAGAAGGTACTAACTTGCATTGGAAAAGGCAATTCCTTCACTTGGGAGTTCCATCTACAGTGATTATCAGAGGTCGAGAAAATATCTCCTATCTGGAAATCTGACAACAACAGGGGCAACAATCAAGAAAACAGCCAACATGATGAGCAAGTATTTCACTCTCAAGGAAATAGAGTCAAGAAGTTTCCAGGAAAGTAAAAGCAGTGCAATAAATTATGACTTGCCTTGTGCTGAATGAAATAGAGCAACTTCAAGGTCATACAAAATGATCTACATATACATACACACATGTGATGTATGTGCACATATGTATGGATTCACTTAAATCTTTTTTGCTCTTTGGAGCAATAACACACATATATAGAAATTACAGCTCCCAAGGATTAAATCAATAAGCCTATGAAAAGGAGGTTTTATAAATTATAATGGGAGATATTCAGTAAAACAGTTGATTCCTTGAAAAACAAAGGAATGATAGGATTGAAATGCAAACTTACAAAAGTAGAAGGGGTTGGACAAAATAAAAAAAATAATAAGATTATTATTATAAATGAGGATTTTACAATACAAAAAAGCTAAACCTGAATATAAAATATTGAAAAGTTATATTTTTTTTAGAAACTCAATTAAGAAAGGAGTTGTATACTTTCCTAGAATGGCTTCTCCAAGAAGGGATTTTAGTTCTTCAAGTGAGAGGGAGATACTGAGACCCTAGTCAAGACTTGCTTTCTCTTCGCTGGCTCAACACAAGCTGTAGACTCAGGACTGAATTTGTAAATTAAAATTCTTGGGAATGACATTCTTCAGAAGATCCTTCAAAATTAAAAGCTGGAGAAATGATATAAAGAAGAGAACTATAGTTATCCTAAAAGGGAGACTTATTTGGAAATAAGAGCAAGCCTTATGTTCCCCAGAAATTCCAAGTGATATAAGGACCAAAGAAAGAAGGAAAGTATGTATAAGCATAAAGTCTAGGAATGGAAACATGGAAGAATCAGTTAAGTATCCTAGAAGTACCAGGAAAGGTATTGAACAATTTTTCAATTCTCTTTATTTATTCCTATCATCTTTTCAAAGATCCTATGAGAAGAAATTGTCACAACTTCAAGATAGTTGCCTGGGGGCTCTTGACCAGCCTACACCAGAAATTTCTTTTCATCATGTGTTTTCCAAATGAAAGTTGAAAGGGAATATTAGAAAAAATAAGTCTATATACACAGTCATTGAGTTACAGTTGATTAAGTAGAGAAAATAACTGTAAGAGTCTTCTCAAATTTATATTTTTGTTGCTATTCAAATGCACTGAGTTGAAAAAGAGATTCAGGGTTAGCATTTATGAAAGTGTTTGCTTAAATTTTTAGTTTGTTTACACTTTCTTTTGAAAAAAAATGAATATAATGATCACAGATATTTGCATGATCAAAGTATAAAAGAAAAAGATTATATATGAATGCACAAATTTTTATTCCAAATAGCTTGTGTTAATATCTACAGCAGTGGTTCTCAACCTTCCTAATGCCAGGGCCCTTTAATACTCATTTGTGCGCATATCTGTATGTGGGCAGATACGTCTGGAGACTAATAGAGGAGCTGTATCTCGGTTCCTAAGATCATTGGAAATATGTGTTTTCCGATGGTCTTAGGCAACCCCTGTAAAAGGGTCTTTTGACCCCCAAAGGGGTTGCGACCCACAGGATGAGAACCATTGGTCTACAGTTATATCTGTGTCTATCTAACTGTATATATGTATGTATGTATGTATATTATTGAATAATTTCAGTGATGTCCAACTTTATGTGACCCATTTTGGGGTTTTCTTGACAAAGATACTGGAGGGGTTTACCATTTCCTTCTCTAGCTCATTTTACAGATGAGGAAATTGAGGCAAACAGGGGTAAGTGACTTGCCCAGGGTCACATAGCTAGTAAGTGTCTGGGGTCAAATTTAAACTCAAAGCCTCCTGACTCCAGGGATAGAACTCTATCCACTGGGCCACTTAGTTGCCCCATATATGTGTGTATACACACACACACACACACACACACACACACACACACACACATACACACGGTACAATAAATTCAAAGTGTCAGTTTTAAACTTGTCCTGCTTGTTTCCTTCTGAATTGCCTTCTATTAGCATCTATATATTAAAAAATAATAATAATCTTTCTCCCTTCTTTGCTTCTTTTCTTCCTTTCTTTCCTCCTTTCTTCTTCCCTTCCACCTTCCTTCCCTCCCTCCTTTCTTTTTCTTCTTTCATTCCTCCCTCTCTCTTTTGCTCTCTCATTTTTTTCTTTCTGTCTTCCATTTTTTGGGTAACAATTGTAATGCCAAGCAAAGGCAACTTCCAAGGTTCAGATTACCAGCATAGCAAACCCCACTTATTCAGCAAACATTCACAGAACAGAGAAAGTCAAAATACAGTGTAACTTGTTCATTTAGTAAGTAAGTTCTCAATTCAATTGCAAAGTATCAAGGTCCAAGTATCCCACCCCTGGCCAGTACATTAGTCAAAGTAGCCCACTCCTGGGCAGTACATTTAGTCAGTCAACAAAGTCTTTCCTCTCAAATGGAGAATAGGCTCCAATCATAAACAAAGTACATTCATTTGGTCAATCATTACACAAAAAATACTCAAAGGCTTCCCACCCTTGAATCTCAAAAGGGGCAGGAGAACACAAAATCCCATCCACCCTAAAGTTACAACAAGGTTAAGATATCATCTCAGCATTGAATACCGAAGGAAAGGCCCTTCTTTCATCTTCACATGCAAGCCCTCAGCAATTTCAGTTCCCAGGGAGACAAGGCTCACCAAAACCATAGCCAGTGTCCCCATCAAGTCACTCTCTGCCTGTAGAACAGTCCCAGAACCCCTGAAAACATCATCAAGGGCCTCTTCCAGGATTTCTGTAAACATACAACAGGAAAATCCTCCTTCAGGGCTTCTGAACCAACAGCAAGGTTCCAGGACCTCTACAATAGCAACGCTGTCCTTCACCAGCAGGTGAATCTGGCAAAACAACATCAAAACAGACAGACAAAATACCAGTATCACAGCCATGCCTCCTCAGTTCTTGGCAGCTCCGGGTGGCAGTTCTCAAAAGTCCTGGGCAGCTTCCACAGGCTCTCAGCAGTCTTTCTCTCAGCAACTCAGGCTCCACAATACAGGATACTGCTCTCCAAAAGTCCTTCTGGCCTTCTTTAGGCTTGGGCCTCTCTCCCAATTCACAGCTCCTCCCAGTTCAGCCCTCTCTCTTCACATCAAGTCCAACCCACAAGTGGGATTCACAACCTCTGGGTTTTAACACTCAACTCAAAAACCAAGCCAATACAGGGGCATCTCTAAATTCTATTACCATTACAACAATATTGCTAGTTCCTGATTCCATCCAACATCTACTCTAGTCCCAATTTAAGTAAATCAATCATTATGACATACAAGCATAGGACAGCAGAACAAATTTCCATATTGGTCATGACCAAATATATATGTGCTGTTCTGCTACTTGAGCTCCTCATCCCTGTATTAAGTGGTCGATATCATATTTCGGCCTTTACTCACTAACTTCAGCTTTTAATCCTTTAAAAAAAAATCAGCTCCATGAGGGAGGCATGTAAGTATTACGCAATTTACTTTAACAAATCCTTCAGAGATAAAAACAGTTTCTTCATCATGAGATGATCAAGAACATTGAGGTAACTTCTCTGTTAGGATTCTAGAAGATTAACTTTTGTCACTCACTTGACTTGTTTTTAACTTTTGTAGCAAGAATGTGTCAGATTAATTCCACATAACTCCACTGTAGTTATCTAAGACATAGAAAATAACATGATCAGCTTGTCAATATTTTTCAGAATACTTACTTTCTCCCTATCCAGCTGATATGTTCTTTCCTTACACCTGATCATTTGAGGCTAAATACAGCTAAGTAGTGATAACCAAGTTTACTAATGGAAGCCCTGGCCTGGGGCCCAGTAGGGTGGAGAATGCAAACAAAATGTATTTTAAAAACTATTAAAACAATTCGCCAAGGAGTTCTGGCCAAAGTTAATTTTAGTCAAAGTAACACAAGGCATTAAAAGTGCATTAGTTGTAAAAAGTGTGAATTAATCAAGCAGCCACAATACCTAACATTTGTCAGTTTCATGTTATAGTGGGTTGATGAGAGAGTAATGGAATAATTATTGAAGAAAATTGAAAGGTGTCCTGATTTCATAAATCCTCTTGTGACAAAATTTCAAATTTCCAGGTAATAATTTGCACTGAGAATCAGCATGGCTTAAAAGATGAATAATTAGCCCTAGGGTCAAGAAGACTTGCGTTCAAGTCATGCCTCTGCTGAAAATTAGCTTTGCAACCCTGGGCAAATCAATTAATCTTTCAGTGACACAAGGAGGTCTTTACAATTATAGATGAGCTACTAGATGCTGAAATGCAAAATAAGAATATTCTACACCAATGAAATAATAGAAGGGGGAGAATGGACAAACAAAATCACACTGATTACTTTTTTTCTTTAAGAGATTGCTCTTCCTCCTATATTGTATGGTTGGAGTTGGGCAGGATGCACCTCTTCAATTGAATCTTCCTCAGTCCAATTGATTGAATCATAGAAGGGAGTCAAGATTCTAATGAGATGTGTCAGCCTTGTTAACCCTTTATGAAATGTGAAGAGGTATTTCCTGATGGATTTTCGTCAGAATATCTTGCCACTATTTGTTTGAAGAGAACAAATGCCCACATAAATGGCTTTGAAATGCTAGTTCATCAGCTCTAGAATATAATCAAGAAGTGTGACCCTAGAGGACTGGAGGATAGCAACCTGTGGAGAAGGAACCAGGATTTTGGAGATTTCTGCACTTTGTATTTTCTCTTTCACCTCTACCAGAGTAAATTTCTCTCTTTTCTCACCTCCTCCAACCCCCATAAATATACATGCCATCTTGCTGCTGAAGTTGTTAGCCATTTGAAAACACTCTGCATGAGAGAGACAGAGACAGAGAGAGACAGAGAGAAAGAGAGAGACAGAGACAGAGACAGAGACAGAGACAGAGAGAGACAGAGAGAGAGGCAAAGCCAGAGACCTAAGTATGGATTCAAGAAAAAATTAGCCCTGTCATTTGAGGCTTCTATTGTAAAGAAGAGCAGACCTAGAATGCCCAGATGAATTATTAGCACAATAACTTGCTAAGTGGAAAGCAGAATAAGAAACCATTTATAGAGTAAATACATTGTGTCCCTGTGATGTCACAAGTATTCAGTCACTTAATCACATATACTTGCTATGTGTGTGCCTCAACACTAGTGTATTTGGCACATGTGTCCACTTTTCTAACTGATACCATGTGAAGGTCTATGCACAATATTGGGGGTGTGCGTATTATAGCTACTGTTTTTAACCTGACATCTTAGTAAATGCCTTTACTTTGAGCTAATTGTATGTGCTGTCTGACTCTGAAGGCTAAACACACCAGTGGGAGCTCATGACTTATAGCTTTAAGAATGCATACCCACAGAGTAGCCTTTTAACCCCAGCACAGTAGTTATCTCCCTGAGGAACTAACACAAAACTTTGAGTGAGAAAGGGAAACCCTGAAGAATTTCTACAACCATATTCTCTTTAATCTTCTCATTAATGTTCAAACTTTGTCTTAAGGGAAATCCATGATGAATTACTGGCCTTTTCAGCATCGGGAATCAGTGCCACCAAAGCAGATTGAAACTAGTGTTTATCTGTCAAATAACATTTATTAAGCATATACTATAGGTCAAGTACTGAATTTAGTGCTAAGGATACAGAGCCCCCAAAAATGCCTTCCTCAATGAATTTTCATAGCATAATAGATGAGACTTTGTAGTCTGAAAGATGTAGAAGATAAGAGATTTTGAGGCTAATTACTGTAAGAGACAAGATTTAAACCCAAGGTATCCCTAGCCCCAAAGCTGATAATTCAGTCACTTTGTCCCACCACCTCTATTTGGTTTTGCATACAAACTGAAATAATAAGAACTCACAATGATATATACTAGTATTTTCCTCACAACACATGAATTAGTTAGTACAAATATCATCATATCCATTTCAGAGATGAGAAAAGTGAGGCTTGGAGACGTGTTCACATCTGCCCTTTAAATACTTACCAGAGGCAGGATTTGAATTCAGGCCTACCTGGTGCCAAACCTAGCACTGGATCCACTATAGTGATTTGTCTCTACAGGTGCTCCAAAACTTTAATAAAGGTTTTTTTTTCCTTCTTTTTAAAATTAAAGTGAAATAACTACATTTTCTATAATGTGGGAAATAAATAGAAATAAATGAAATTTATGAAGTTTTTTTTAATGTCCTCACAATAGCACTATGAGGTAGGAAATACAGGCATTAAGCATCCTCACCTAACAGGTGAGGAACTGAGGTTTAGGAAGTTTAAATTACTCTCCTGGGATGCCTAGGTGGTGCAATGAATAGAGCACCAGCCCTGGAGTCAGGAGGACCTGAATTCAAATCCGACCTCAGACACATAACATTTATGAGCCATGTGACCTTGGGCAAGTCACTTAACCCAATTGCCCTGCCTTCCTTCCTCCAAAAAGCAATAAAAAACAAGAAGAAAAAAGGAATTACTTGTCCAGAGTCACATGCTCAGAGGTAAGATTTCAACTCCTGCTTTTATCTAGTTAGTCCAGCAGATTAGCAATTTATCCTGTAAATTGTTTGTTCATATTTGTTTGTTGTCTTCCCACGAGGCCATGAGTTCTTTGCGGACGAGGACTGCCTTTTGCCTCTTTTTGTACACCCAGAACTCAGCACTGCCCCTAGCACATAGTAGGAACTTCATGAATGTTTAAAAAGAAGGAAAAGAAAAACTAGATCAAGTTGCATCTACAAAAATAGGAATAGAAAAGACAATTCAAATTTATGTAGTGATTTCCTAACTGATTCTTGGAGGAATGTGATATTTTAACTCTATTTTACAGATGAAAACATTGAGGTGCAGAAAATTTTAATTAATTTAATTGGAAATATCTGATTATTAAATTTCAGAGACAGAGTTTAAACCCAGCTTTTCCTCTAAGCTTAGAATATAGTCTTGCCTCTCTGACCTTGTCTCTTGAACTACTAAATTGTTTAGAGAACAAATAATAAACTTAGAAACCCACAATTTATGGCCAAGGATTATTTTTTCTACCCCTCCTTTTCTACTAAAATTATAAATGTTCCAAGAGCTATATGGATCAACTCAGTAATGACTAAAGATAAAACAGTGCTGGCTTTAGAATGCAGTAGGCTTGTCAAATAGTATGGTTAACTGGATTTACTCCATATTCAAACTCTCCATGTGAACTTCTTTCTTCAGTTTCCCACTCTTGTCAACAAGTAAGGGGAAGGGGGGAAGAACAAGAACAAGAAAAAAAAAACTTCCAAAAAAGGAAAAAAAGCTTTGGTCCTCTCAGTTCTGATGTATTCCTGCCAATCAATGTAATCCAGCAGATAAATGTAACCATAAGAATAGAACCCGATTTCTTTGTTCACCACTAATTCATCACACTTTTCACAGCAGGATTTCCACTGAGCTAACACCATCTTGACCTTTAAATCTCTACTGGGTAACATTTGATCCTATCTCCCACACGTAAAAAAATTGAAATTAAAAACAAACTCCACCAAATTTTGGACTTCTCATTGCCCATTTTGTCCATAATTTGACTTTGATTTATCTTATAACTATTAGCAATCCATATTCACCAACTAAGCTTTGGGTGTGAAAACAAAGTAGAGAGGACATTATCAGACCTGTAATCATATCTATCTATTCAATAGAGTTCTATTAACTTTGAGTCAAAAATACAATCTGATTTTATTGATTGAACAACAGAACACATTTACTCTGTTAGTTATCTCTTGTCGGGTCTTCTATCTCAGCCTTGGGATTTTGAGATTAATGACCAACTTTATACACAGAACCTTCAGTCATCAGGGGAGGAAAAGAGCTAGTGATGGGTCAGCATGCCTATGACTCACAATAATGAAGTGGCTAAAGATTTTTTTTTCATAGTTATTATTATTATTTCCTAACAGCCATTTTCTGGACTTGAAGAGTTGACCTAACAAGTCAATCCAGGGTCAAATGATTAGCAAAATAGGAGAGAAGCTGTTTACACCTTAACTCTTCAATCCCAAAACCTCAGAAGAATGAAGTATGCACCAAATGTGTAGTTAATAATTTTGCAACAATGGAAAACTGAAACACTACAGTGGTTCAGTCTGAAACCCACCTGTAAGAGGTATATTGATTATGCCCTGGTCTCAAAAGCAAAAGGGACTGCAATTGTGCATGTAGGTATATGATGGGGGTGGGAGATGATGGGGGTGGGAGGATGCAACAGCAGAAAACTGGCTAGAATGAAAATGTCACCCTTTCTTAAGGGAAAAAGTAGATTTAAAACACGGGTATGGACAGTATTTTCTCCCACAGAATTTATTCTGAGAAGGAAAGAAATAGGGTCTTCTCACTCTCAAGTTCAAGTGTGCTGAGGACAGCAGGTTTTAGGGTATGAGGAAAATTAAAATATTTGAACTCTAGTGGTAGAACGGGTAAGGGACCAGAAATTGATGAGGGAAAATAGGGACACAAAAGTCAGTATACAATTTAAAAGACTAAAGCGTAAACTCCCAAAGAGAAAGTTTGGTTAGGGACAAGCGGTCAATTAATGAGCATTAATTAAGCACCTTCTCTGTTCTAGGCACTTTACTAAGCAATGTGGTTGTGGTTTGTCCTTCATTCTCTAAGAGAACCATGACATCAAGAAGGCAATACCATGACTTGCAAGTAAATTGGATTTGGGTGAGGGAGGACTGTCAAAGTCACCAGCCTCACTTCATCCTCTGCAATCATCTGGGTCTGTCCAGTGGACAGATATAGATCAGAACACATGAACGGGAATAATATATAAGAAGACTAGAGGTCAAAATGAATGTTCCAGTCCAGTCTCCCTTTTTTAAAAAATCTAATCAAATCAAACAAAACGTGGAGTGATTGCCCTCTCAGTCCCTTTTATTACTCTTCTTATGGCATACATCATAATTTGCCTTGGAGAGGGGAGGGAAAGATTCCAGATACAAATTTTGCCAAACCTGCCAGTGAACCACATTTGAAAATCTACATGGATTTCCAAGAGGAAGACTGAACTAGAATCTTATCCACACCCTCAAATATTGCTTATCTGGTTGCACAGTTTTTAAAATTCAAATTTAAAAAGCCCTAGCTTCCCTGGTCACTATCCCTTAAAGGGAAAGACTATCTGAAGCTTATAATCATAGATTTGACTCCTTCTCACCAAAAGCTAGCTAGATAAAAAACCTTCACATAAAGTAAATATTGAGTTAAACTCAAGTCTCATTCAAGCAGATAGAAATCAGAAATAGAGGGTTTAATGATTAGGATATACCAGGAAATTCACAAAAGTGAATAAATTCTTTAGATTAGAATGTGATGATATGTCAACTCCATAAAGACTCCTCAATTTCATCCAAGAAGAAGATTCTATGTAGTCATTAGGGAGATAATCTGAACATTAGGAACATGTTGTTTTCTGGCCTTCTCTACATGTTTGCCCTGGGAAGTCTTTATTTCTCCATATGTGTTGAGATGATCCATGGAATAGTTAGGAACCATGTATATCCCCTTTAGAGGCAAGAATAAAGACTATCTCTCTTAAACTAACAATAATAATAATGATATAAGGCTATTCCATCAGCTGGGCTCTTCACAACATAGTCATAGTTAAATCAGCACTCTACCAATCCAGTATCCTGTTTGTTTGACTGTGGTGAGAAAAATTTAAAAAAAAACAAAAAAAACAGGACTATTCAGTGTTGGGAGGATTACAGAAACACAAGACTAGTATGGTAGCTCACTGTTTGAAGAACCCTCAATTGGTTCAACCATTCTTCATAATTTGAAATTACATTTTTAAAAGTGACTAAAATCTTTAATCTTTTCCTCAAAGATCCTACTGCTAGGCATATCATCCACCAAGGTAAAGAACAAACTATTCCCAGAATGACGTTTTGTGGTAACAAAGAATGGGAAACAAAGGTGCCCATTAATTGTAAAATTGCTAAAGAAATTACAGCAGAGTGTGTGTGTGTGTGTGTGTGTGTGTGTGTGTGTGTCTATTTCCACCTGGGTTTGTCACAATGTGTCTCAGGGGGCACATGGATAGATATTTCAGGAACATCTTTTTAAAAGAGACTTTGATTCCTGCATGAGGGAAGTCATAGGAGGGGGCTATGAGACTAGACCATGAGGCTAATCACTCTACTTTCCTTAAAGTACTGAACTAAAATTTTACCTGTATCTCCCTCTCCAAATATCACTAGTTGAGGAAAAAATATTTGATTCACAGGTTCAAGCTGTAATCCTAGTCACTATCTCTTTAAAGTCAAAAGAAAACAATTCATATAGAAAATTTTGGTTCTTTTCACTAAACGCTAGTTCCCTGAAATACTTTCACGAATAATGAATAGCAAGTTAAGTTCACTTATCCAAACAGAAATCAAACAGAAAGCAAAGTAGTTATGTAGATAAAAAATATATACATAAAGAGGCATTGGTTGAAGCTCTCTTGCATGGAGGGAGATTTCAGAGCTTACCAGAGAACCCCTAGTCTCACTCAAAGAGAAATTCCCTAATTTTTTTCCCCCATAGGAAAGCAACCTAGGAATCAGGGACATGCCAAGGAGTCAGCTTTCTTCTTCATGTCTGCATTACAAAGCCTGTCCTCTTTCTCTAAATTTGCCCCCAAAGAGCATCAGGAATAAAATGCATCCTCTCTCAGAGCAGGAAGAAAATCTCTCCCCATTAAAGGGCTAACTCTGCTCTTCTGCAGACATCGTCACATCAAGAAATCATTTTCTCCACCAATGAAGTGAATCTTCAGCAAATGCACCAAGCTCGAACTTTGGGCTATAGTAGTATATGAATGTAATAGAATGTTATTTTGTTTTAATAAGCAATCGATATGAAGAATTCTTGCTAACATAGAAAACTGTGTACACTGGTAGTGAATATAGTAATCAGAATTAAGAATATTATACACAATAACATCTACAATGTAAATGAAAGAACACTGGAATTAAACTGAACACTGCTTAATTGTTCCAACTAATTTTAACCCAGAGAACAAATGAAGAAATGGAGTTCACTCCTTTCCTTGAGTAGTGAGCTATGAGTTTGTATATTTTGCCTGCATGGTAGGATGTGGTTTGTGGGTTAGTTCATTTTTATTAACTTTTTTCCCCCTCTTCTTTGATACAAGGGAAATCTCACTGGCTAGGATAAAAGGAGGTGTATATTAGGAAATAATTGAGATATAAAAGAGGCATCGATAAAATAGCAAAAAAGTTAATTTGTAGAGTTTTGCCCAACAATAAAAAGGAAATCCTTAAGGACTCTTCTCTCTTTTTTGTTGTTGTTTTAATAATTGTCACTCTTAAAATGGCATAAACCTACCTGACCTTGTAGTAATTTTTTACTTCTAACCAACTAAAAGTTAACGAACCACAAATTACACTGGGGAGGAGAATTGACTATTTACAAGGAGCTAGAATGCAGAGAATGTGGTGAGAGAGCATTAATAAATCTGTCAATTAGCTTAGAAGGGATTTTGACTTTTATGAGTTTTCTTTGAGTCCCCAATATATCAAATAAATCCCCTTCATTTTTCTATTTTTGAAAACAAAACATCCACATGTTTTATTCTTATTCTGCCTTTCCTGTATTGAAAACAATAAAATTCTGAGATATTCTTTGAAATTATAATAATCCAACCAAAAACTTTTTTCAAACCTTGAATGTAATCTTTTGTTTTGTTTTGTTTTTCCCCTTTCTCTGATGTATTATTTCATTGCCTATGGTAGAAGTGAATCTTTTTAATTTTTTTAAAATAATTTCCTCACATGTTAATGTTAGCAAGTAAAAATGATTTGAATTAGATTCTACCAGATAAAATAAATATTTACATTTTCTTCTGTTATTATTTCACCATCTGGTTTGGCATAGAGGATACAAAGTCAGACTTCAATTGATCCAGAGAAAAGCAGTTAAGATTTTAGTGTTCCAGGCAAACCTCTTAAGATTATAATTTGTTTTTCTTTAATTTTGTTTCTCAATCAATAAACATTCATTCAGTATCTCTTATATTCCAGGCATTGTGCTAAGTGTTAATGACACAAAGACAAAAGTAAAATGCACCTTTGCCTATTTCTTAATTGACTGTTCTTAAGGAACTCACAGTCTATCTGAATGAACCAGAATAATTAAGAAAGACTTCTCATAGAAAACATCTATTGAGCTGAGCCTTAAAGAAAACAAGGAATTGTAAGAGGAAGAGCTGAAGAGATAGTACATTCCAGCAGGGTAGAAAGTCAGTGCAAAAGCACAGAATCTAATGGTGAAGAATGGTAAGAAGGCAAATATAGATTGACAATAATGCATATGAAAGAAGGAGAATGTCTAATGCGCCTTTGTTTTCAAAGAAACTAGGCTATAAGCGGAGCCAAGATGGTGGCATAGGAGCAGCAACATATTGCAGCTCTCACATAGCCACCTCAAAATACCCATAAAACATGACCCTAACAAATTCTAGAACTCCAAAACGCACACAAATATACTTTCCGCTAAAGGCAGCTCGGCTACGAGGAACCATCTCAGCTCTGTAAGCCAAAACCAGGCTTTGCCCTGGAGGTGGCTGGACAAGAAGAGCTGAGCCCTGGCTGCAGCTTTGGGAGATAGGATCTGCGGCAGCTGTGGCACTTCCCAGAATTGTCAAGCCAAAAGGGAAAAAAAAGGACTAAGTGAAAGCTTAGTGGGGCTCGGCTATGAGGGAGAAAATCTGATCTGGCCAAACCACCTCCCGGGCAAGGAAGCCTCAGAAGTGGAGGTCTTGCACCTGCCTCCCCACTGCCGCTTCGGAGCTCCCAGCCTGCAGACTGCAGGAGGACCAAGTGATCATTCAGAGGCTAAGTGCTCTAGGGTTGAGTGGCCTGGGTCTGGATCGTAGTCTTGGACAGGGGTCCTGGGGTGTTTTTTTTCAGCGAGCCAGAGTTGGGGAGGGAGCTGGGAAAATCCCAGTCATTTGGGACAGAGCTTTCCCCTCTGGAAGCAGAGTTTCACAGAGCTAAAAAAAAAAAAAATTTCACTGACTGGCCAGGCATGAATAAGCCTAGGAAGTAAAGTAAGAACAGTAACCAAACTCTAGATTCCTTCTTTGTGGAAAAGAAGGATCAAAGCAGGGAATGGGAGGAAAACAACACAGTCAGAACTCCGACTCCCACGAAGATTGCCTAAAAGCTATAGATCAGCTTTAAAAAAATTTTGAAAACCAAATGAGAGAAGTGGAAGAAAAATTGGGAAGAGAAATAAGAATGATGCAAGAAAATCATGAAAAGAGAATCAACAACCTGACTGAAGAAAATAATACCTTAAAAAATAGATTAACTCAAATGACAAAAGAGACCCAAAAAGCCAATGAGGAGAAGAATGCCTTAAAAAGTCGACTTTGCCACATGGAAAAAGAATC
>CM053586.1:323391138-323401331 GCA_028646515.1 Pseudochirops corinnae
CCAAGAAAACCCTAGAGGCATCACGAAGAGTTGGACATGACTAACAACAACAGCAAAAGGGCCTTCATATTGTTCCAAATATAAAAAGGACTAATTCATGAAGTCTAGAGGACATTGAGTCCTAGAATCACAGGACACCTTAGGTTCTCTTGGGAGACCCTAAAGTTCTCCCAGTGTTGCCCTATTATTTTTAGAGATATGTTTCTTTAGACCACAGAGGTGAAGTAACCTTTTTAGGTCACACTAGCCAAAAGTGGTAGAGCATCGTTTTCAACTTTAATCTGGTATCTCAAAATCTGATACTCTTCCCATTAAAGGTGCCCTACAGTTTATCCCTGTTTAGCTGAGCTTTATGAAACCTCAGACATTACATATTACGACGCTGACTAGGATTCTTTTCATTTCAAAATGGAGTAAAAGCAGAATAACGGAGCCTGTGTATTCCCACGTCCTTTGTGCATCTAATAAATATGTATTCTACTCACTACAATCTGCAGAAACAAATCACTGCCATTTTCCCTTTAAAAACCTCAGTCTTTTTTTCATCTTTCCATGTAACACTTTATAATAATGGCCTAATCATTCTCAACTCCTTTGGTATTTATTGCAAGGACATTAATTCTGATGGGCTCATTTGGTATTAATGTCGATGTCATAAGTACTTCAGGAGGAATAGGATTTCTGCTGGAATTTGGCATTAATTAGCTAGGTCGTTACTTCAAAGGGCTACCTTTTTTCTTTTAGAACAGCTGTACTTCAGTCTCCTTCTGCCTAGGAAGCACATCAAGGCACTATCTGCTAGAAGGGGCCCTTCATGAGTACTTGAGTCTTTTGAGACTAAGTTCTGGAAGTGTACAGGAGATAATAAGCAAGGTATGGTAATTATAAGAAGAGTGATGTTTTAATTGGGTATCTGTGGTCACTACAATGCCTAGAAATGCATAAGAGGGACTAGATCTTGCTTTCCTTTCCAGGCCTGCATGCAGAAGCTTTAGTATTACATGAAAGGTTAAAATAAGTCCTTTAAATCTCTATAGGGAGGGGAAAAAGAAAAAAAAAAAAGAAAGTAAGTTTAAAGGGTCAAAAGAGCATAGCAAGTGATCTACATATATTTAATCAGAGACTAGCTGGTGACCTTAATGGCGAGATTCTAAACCTGTGTGTGTGTGTGTGTGTGTGTGTGTGTGTATTTGTGTATTTTAGGAACACTGGATGTGGACAATACATTCCATCATGAGTCTTTTGGAATTGTCTTAGATCCTTGCATTGTTAAGAGGAGATATGTCTATTAAAGTTAGTCATCATGCAATGTAGCTGTTACCATGTACAATGTTCTCCTGGTTCTGCTCTTCTCACTCAGCATCAGTTCATATAAGTCTTTCAAGTTTTTCTGAAGTCTGCCTGTTCACTATTTTCATAGAATAATAGTATTCTATTACATTCATGTACAACTTGTTCAGCCACGCCCCAACTGATGGGCATACCCTCAATTTCCAGTTCTTGGCCACCACAAAAAGAACTGCTATGAATATTTTTGTATATGTGGTTCCTCTTTCCATTTATATGATCTCTTTGGGGTATAGCCCTAGAAGTCGTATTGCTGGGTCAAAGGATATGCACATTTTATAGTCCTTTGGACATAGTTCAAAATTGCTGTCCAAAATGTTTGGATCAGTTCACAACTCCACCAAAAATGCATCAGTGTTCCAATTTTCCCATGTCTTCTCCAGCATTTATCATTTTCCTGTTTTGTTATGTTAGCCAATCAAGTGTAATGTGCCACCTCGGAATTGTTTTTATTTGCATTTCTCTAATCAGTCAATAATTTAGACCATTTTTTCATGTGACTATAGGTAGCTTTAATTTCTTCATCTGGAAACAGCCTGTTCATATCCTTTGACCATTTTTCAATTGGGGAATGACTTGCATTCTTATAAATTTGATTACGTTTAGATTGTACTTTTAGAACATTGAATGGAAGTGGTTTGAATTCCAAAGGAGGAGCAATATGGTGTAAGAAGAAATAAACTATATCAGTAATGAAAGGACTTAAATTCTGTTCTTGAATTCTACCACTAACTAGCTGTGTGATTTGAATAAGTAGTTTAACCTCCTGGGAACTAATTTTCCTCACTTGTAAAGTGAAGAGGGTTAACTAGATCATCTCTAAGTTCCTTTCCATCTCTATTAGTCAATGAAAGAAATTCTTAGTATCTTTCTTATCTTTACTCTTTTAAATTTCATGTGACTTGGAAAGTTTATATTTGCTTCTCCTTATTCTGAATTGCTGAAGTCTAAGGAATATGAAAATGAATGTATAAGAAAAATAATGCCTTTACCCTTAAATTAAAATATTAAACATCTATATGTACATAAAAGAATACATACATATTCATTTTAGAATCTTCTTTTTGAACAGTTTACAACCCTTCTGGTTAGTTAACCTTAACATTTTTGATTGACCCTTTGGTTGATAACATCTCCACTCTGATCTCTCTGCTTTCCCACCAACTTGAATCCTGATAGAATAACAGATATTTGTTTTTTCTTCCAAAATTTTATTTTAGACTCAAATTCCAGAACACAAATAAAGAATAGAGAAGATAAACACAAACATATCATAAACTTAAATATTGGAACTTAAATACAAAATTAGAAAGAAACAAAAGCATGTCATGTGCATAGCAGGACATAAGAGAGGATTCTAAATATAGAACAATAAATTTTCATCTCAAGAAAGCCTACATGATAAATAATCCTCACTGTCTTGAGAATTGTCCATCTTTTCTTTGCTTCCTTGTGAGTTTTCTTTCGTTCTATGCCGTGTACTTTTTTACTTTGTTCTTTTTTTCCCTCTCCCAACCTCTCCCTCCAGAAAGCCACAATAAAGTTTAGATCTGTTTCTCCATAGCTATAGATATATACACACATGCACTTACATGTATATCCCCAAACCTATTCTATTCCTAATCTTTGTTTTTATGTATTTGCACATCTCTTGTTTCCTATCCCTCCTGTCTCCTCTACTTAACTTTTACCCATTTCCTCATGCTTCTATGACTTGCCTACCCTCTCCAAGGATCCCTCCCCTATTCTCCCATTCCCATAAATCTAAACACCCTTCTAAACCCCTATTTACCTATTCTCTCACCCTCTCCTCTAAAGATTCCTCCCTTGTCCTCTTCCCCCTCCCTATGTCCTTACCATTTTATTTCTTCTGAATTTGGAAGACTTCTATACTCTTTTAAAATATATATGTAGTGTTCCCTCTTACACACATTTCTGATGAAAAGAGGTTAACAGAACTACCAGTCTTCCTCCACCTCTAATTCCTATGTATCAATTCTTAGTCTTGCACCACATTTGTATAAAATAATTATGCTTTTTAGCTGTTCCTAAATGGTTTTACTTTTTAAATTCATATCACGCCCACATTTTTCCCAATCTTTCTTATGAACTACCCAATTATTGATAAGAATCTTAGACATAAATTTTATATTTTACATATATAAAAAGTCAATAGTTTGTCTTTATAGATCCTTATAATTGTTCTTTGTTATGTACAAATCATCTATTAAGTTCAGGGATTTTTTTTAATAATCTTGAAAATCTGAGAGTTTATCAAATGTCTACTTTTTTTTTTTCAAGAGAATAATTAACTTTGCAGGGTATGATATTTTTGACTGGAGTCCCATTTCTTTTCCTCTTTGGTATGCTGTGTTCCAAGACCTGCAGTCCTTTAATGTCTCTGCTGCTAGGTCTTGTGTAATTCTAATTGTGGTACCATCATGTTTAAATTATTTAAATCTTGATACTTTTAATAGTTTTTCCTTGAGCTGGGGATTTTGGAATTTGACTATGATATTCTCATGAGTTTTCCTCATAGGATCTCTTTTAAGCAGTGATAGATGGATTTTTTTTTTCTATTTCTACTTTTGCCCCTTGTTCTAATGCTTGGGGACAATTTTCTTTAATTATTTCTTGTATTATTGTATCAAGATTCTTTTTTTGACCATAACTTTCAGTTAGTCCAATTATTTTTATATTTTCTCCATCTATTTTCCAAATCTGTTGTTTTTCTTATAAGATGTTTCACTTTCTCTTCTATTTTTTCATTATTCATATTTTGTTTAATCATTTTTTGATCTCTTGTAAATTCAGCGGCCACTTCTAATTTTCAAGATGTCATTTTCTTCTTTAAGCTTCTGAATTTCCTGTTCTAGTTGGTTGACTCTCCTTTCATACACTTCTAGTTTTTCTTGCATTATTTTTATTTTCTTTTTTAGTTTTTCCTCTATCTCTGTCATTTGATTTTGAAAATCTTTTTTTAAAGTCTTCTATAAATTCTTTTTGGGCAGGTGGCCATTTGATGCAACTCTTTAGGTGTTTTTTTTACCCCGGCTTCCTCCTCTGAAGAAGAACGCTGGTCATCTCTATTCACATAATAGGTTTCTGTAGTCGAATTCTTTCTCCTTTGCCTGTGCATTCATTTATTTATTTAGTTATTTTTGTGGTGATAATTTATTTGTAGTCATCTCTAGCCCTGGGGTATGGGAAATGGTACATCTTGTCCAGATTTTCAGTTCTCTTCTGTAGTCTGAAACCAAAGCCAAACCTCCAGCTTCTTGTAAGTGCCCACAGACAGTGGGCTTTCTGATCCATTGCTTCTGCACTCACCAGGCATGTGCTGGTTCCTCTTGCCCCCACCATCACTCTTTGCAACACAACTGTGTCTGGCATTCCTGGTCAATAGAAGTTACCTTAATCTTCCAGGGGTCCAGATGCCCAGCTCTCCTCACTATCCCAGAGATAAAAGTTCCACTGGCTGGGGCAGAGGCAGCCTCTTGAACGAACTAACCCCAGGTCTTGCTGCTTTTTGTTTAAGAGGCTTGCTGCTTGCTGTTAAAATAGAACCTAGCCTGGAGGTGTTTACTCTCCACAGGGACCAAACCTCATCCTTGGATATTTCTTCTGATCTGCTCAAATTGTCCCAAGAGGACTCAGGTTATGCTCCCTGTCCTTATTTGTCTACACCCACATTTTGCTCTAAAAGTGCTATTTTAACTCTTTTGTGTGGGAAAGATCTTGAGAGTTTGGAATTTTCTGACCTGCTCCTCATCTCCCCAGAATCCTTTCCCCAGAATCCTCTCCAGATATTTGAAAAAATAAATGCTTAAAGAAGGCTTGGCTCTCAGAAATTAGGTAGTAATAGTACTTTTGAAAAATGTAGCCTGACCAAGCTACATATGTAATAATATTGTATTCATTTTTAGGCATATCAGTTTAGGGAGAATTGAATGAATTATTGGAAAGATTCATGTCATCCAGAGGATGGCAAACAGAATAGTAGAAAGCCTTGAGGATATTTCATAGGAGTTGGAGGAAATAAGGGTATTTTAGCTTGCAGGGAAAAAAAAAAAAAGATTCCAAATCCACAGGGTAGCTACTTTAATATTTGAAGGACAAATACATGACGAAAAGGAATTAAACATTTTCTTTTAAGATCCAAAGGGAAGAAGCAGGTAGGCTTAGTAGGTAGGTTTATGTCAAGAAAAGTTCCTTAAGAATTCTGACTAACCATTATGTAGTGAGTAGATTACTGAACCTGGAAAGAGGGAAATCTGAGTTTAAATCTATCCTCAGATTTTTAATAGCTGTGTGACTCTGAGCAAGTCACTTGACCTCTTTTTGCCTCCCTTTCCTCATCTATAAAATTAGGATAATAATAGTGCCTATATTCCAAGATTATTATAGGGATAAAGTGAACTAATATTTGTAAATTCCTTTGTAAACATTAAATGCTGTATAAAGGTTGGCTATTATTTCTATTACTGTAATAAACTACCTCTGGAAGTAGTGAGTATTACCTTCTTGAAAACGTTCCAAGCATAAGTTGAATGTCCCATTGTATGGTATACTGGAGTGGTAATTCTCTTCAGGTATGGGCTTAACCACATGGACTCTGAGGCTCCTTAGGAGTCAAATCCTGTGATGTTTGGTGTTGTTATGTCTGATAACTCATTGAATTTAATGAGAAAGAGTTTTATCCACTCATGTGGATGGAAAATATGTCATATTTTGTCCATGATGAAAACGTCAAAATTTCCTAAAAGTAAGTGAAGACACAGTTAATACATTTTAGAGATGGACATAATCACAACATTCAGTCTTGATTCAAATTTGGCATTGATGCTTGCTTTATATTTATCAATAGAAATACCCTATTCCCAAGTGTAACTAATGAAAAACATTGCTGCCAAGTCAACATCTTTACGGTAAGCCTGCTGACTGGGCAAGGAAACAAATGAGTTTTTCTTCTTACTGAAACCATACTTGCATATCTTACTGTATGTACCAGTTATCTTTACAAAGAACTAGAATTATTTTGTTCTTTAGTGATCCATGGATTGAGATTCCCAATTTCAAGCAAACATGACTTATGGAACAAATTCAATTATTTTAGAGTATTTCTAATATGTATATTTTAGCTCATGTTCTTTGTGAGGCAATGTCTCTGTAATACCTTTTTCCCTGGAAATGTAATTTAATGTAGTAGAACATTAAGTAATCTCTCATCCATCATCCATGTGATGTGTGTGTCATGGTGGTGGGGAGCAATGGCAAAATTGGAGGATTTCACTTAGGTTGATATACAACGCAACTTTGTGTACCCTGAGACCATTATAGTGACTGTGAGGGCATTGGAAGGAAACTTAACATGTCAGAAATTTGGTTTCTGGGAATACTACTGAGTAGAGCTCCTATTCACTGTGATTCTAGTGCTCTTTAAAACAGAGAGAGAAACATAGGTTTTCAGACTGGCCCTCAAAAACCTATCATGATGAGACTTGAAATAGAGGAGAGCAAAACAAGTGGAGGTCATTTGTTATTTGAGATCCCAAGAAGGCAAGATACACTAATACAAATAAGACATACTAATATCACACCTACTGGAAATAGGTTGTGGTGGATGGCTCTTAAACTATTAAGGAGGGCAAACCAAGAGTGGTGATGAAAGACTCCAAAGCCTGGGTTACTTTCATTGTGTGCCAGGATGATAATCGCAACAAAATCAAAAACAGACTTGAACAGTTACGGGCAAGAGCTTTAAACTAATTTTTAAATTTTATTAAGCGTTTATTATGTGGCATATAATTATGGTACAGGGCATACAGAAAATAAAGTGAAAAAATGCTTCTCCTCAATCAGTGAATATTTATTTTGATTTGTTGTTGCTGAGTCATCTTTTTAGTCATGTCCCACTTTGTGACCCCTTTGGGGGTTTTCTTGGCAAAGATATGGGAGTGGTTTACCATTTCCTTCTCCAGCTCATTTTATAGATGAGGAAACTGAGGCAAACAGGGTTAAGTGATTTATCTAGGGTCACAAAAGTAGTAAATGTCTAAGATCAGGTTTGAGCTCAGGAAGAGAAGTCTTCCTGGCTCCAGGACTGGCATTATACCATGTAGCCACCCTTATTTTTTTTTTTTAAAACATGTTATTATTTATTTATTTTTAAAACATGCTCCTTCTAAATTTTGAGTTTCAAATTCCTTCCCTTTCTCTCACTCATCTATCCACTGAAAAGGCAAGCAATATGATATCAATTACACATGTGAAATCACAGAAAACATTTCCATATTAGCCGTATTTTAAGAAAAGCAAGAAAAATAAAGTAAGGAAATTATACTTCAATTTTCATTTGGAGTTCATCAGTTCTCTTTCTGGATGTGGGTATCATTTGTTTCATTATGAGTTCTTTGGAATTTTCTTGGATCATTATATTCATTAATGTTGCCAAGTCTTTCAGTTTTTCATCATTACAACATGGCTGTTACTATGCAAAATTATCTCCTGATTCTTCTCCTTTCACTTTGTATCAGTTCATATACGTCTTTTCATGATTTTCTGAAATCACCCCTCTCATCATATCTTAATGCACAGTAGTACTCCATCATAATCGTATGCCACAAATTACGCAGCCTTTGCCCCATTGGTGAACATCCCCTCAATTTCCAGGTCTTTATCACCACAAAAAACCACTATAAATATTTTCATACACACATCCTTTTTTCTTTTTCTTTGATCTCTGTGGGATATAGACCCAGTTGTAGCTTTTCTGGATCAAATGTATGCATAGTATTACAGCATTTTTCTAATCAATAATGATTTGGGATATTTTTCATCTGACTATAGATAGCTATGATTTCTTCCTCTGAAATCTACATGTTTGTATCATTAGACTTTTGATTGCTTGGGGAATGGCTCTTATTTTTATAAATTTGACAGAGCTCTATATTCAGTATATATTTGGGAAATTAGACCTTTATCAGAGAAATTTGCTGTAAAAATTGTTGATACTATTTTATTGTCTATGCTACCTTTCACTATAATGTAGTTTGGCTTATCGTCTCTTTTAAGTAGATTTATTTTTACTTTTATTTTGACTGAGATCATGCCTTTTTTTAACTTTAGCTGAAGCATACCATATTCTTCTATAGGTCTTTAGTTTAACTCTTTCTATTTCAAATGTGTATCTTATAAACAACATATTGTTGGAATCTGGCTTATAATCCAGTCTGCTCTCTGCTTCTGTTTTATGGGTAACCTCACCCCATTCACATTCCCAGTTATGATTACCAATTTACTAACTGTGTATTTTCTTCCATCCAATTTTCTTCTCTCTTTCTCTGTCTCTCCTTCTCTCCTTGAGTCTATTTTGCTTCTAACCATTGCATCAATGAATATGCCTTCACTTTTATCCTGTTCCTTTTTCTTGTTTTGTTCTTCACCTATTTCACTATTGACGAAGTTACATTTCTGTATACATTTGAGTGATTGCATGTGTATGTTTTTCCTTCTTTAAACCAATTCTGATGAGAGTGAAGTTCAGGTATTGGCCACTATCCCTCATTTCCTCCTCCAATTTAAAAGATCTTCATTGTGTTCTTCCTTTTTGAGAAAATTTCCCCAATTCTACCTCTCCTTTCCTGTTCTCCCAAATGCATTTCTCTTTTTCACTCCATTTTTTTGGCGAACATTCCAACATAATTTATTCATACCCATGCCCTCTGTATATATAAATTCCTTTTAACTCCCTTAATAATGATAAATTTCTCAATAGTTACAAGTATCCTCTTCCTTACATCAGAATGTAAACAATTTAACTGTACTGACTTCCTAATGACCTCATGATTACTCCTTCATGTTTACCTTTTTGTTGCTTCTCTTGAGTACTGCTTCTGAATGCCAATTTTCTATTCAACTCTTGTCTATTCATCAGGAATGCTTAAAAACCCTCTATTTCATTGAATATTTATTTTTCTTCTGAAGGATTACATTCAGTTTTCCTGGGTATGTAGTTGTAATCCTAGCTACTTTGCCTTTCAGAGTGCCATATTTCAAGCCTTCCACTTCTTAAATGTGGAAACTGCTAAATCTTGTGTAATCCTGACTCTGGCTCCATAATATTTAAATTAATTCTTTTTCGCTACATGAAATATTTTCTCTTTGACGTGGGACCTCTGGAATTTGGATTTAATATCCTGGAAGTTTTCATTTTGGAATCTCTTTTGGGAAGCAACTAGAAGATTCTTTTAATTTCTATTTTCTTTTGTTGTTCAGTTATTTTAGTCAAGTCTGACTCTAGAGATCCCATTGAGACTTTCTTGGCAATTCTTTCTGCAGATTATTTTACAGTTGAGAAAATTGGGTTAAGTGACTTTCCCAGGGTTACATAATTAATAATATGCGAGGCTAGATTTGAACTCTGATCTTCCTGACTCCAGACCTGATGCTCTATCCACTCCACTACCTAACTACCCCAATATGTATTTTACTATGTGTAATAGTAATTGGTTTAGCAGGATACTTAGCACTTAGTACTAAGTGGATGGACAGTACTAAGTACTAAGTGTGGAAGGTGCAAACTCTGTCCCATTGTTGAGAAGGCATGAACTCCCCTGTTGATGTAGAAGAAGGGGATTGGCTGAGCCCTGTTGATGTGGAAGAAGGGGGTTGGCTGAGGTGTGTACATAAGCAAGAATTCCAGAGACAGACAGACAGAATTGGAATGTTGCTCTGGGTGAAGGAAGAATTGTGGAGACTGAAGCTGGCTGAGAGAGAGAGACAAAGAGAGAGAGAATTAGAATTTTGCTCCCCTTGAAGGAAGAATCCTGGAGACTGAAGCCAGC
>CM053586.1:323401831-323445472 GCA_028646515.1 Pseudochirops corinnae
TTGTCTTCCTTTCTCTAGCTGCTCTAGCTGTTCACCGTGGGGGTATAACCAAATTTTCTGAAGAAGCAAGGTAGCATGGAGGAAAGCTCATTGTGCTTGGAAAGCTTTGGCTAGATCCTAGGACCATAGATTTAGGGCTGCAAGGTACTTTAGAGTTCATTTAAACCAACCTGCTTTTTCACAGATGAGAAAATTGAAGGTTGCAAAGACTGAGAGCTTTGCATAGGGTCACATAAGTAATGAGTGGAAGAGATAAAATTACTTCCTTTTCTTTTCTCTTGGGAAAAAAAAACTCTTTAAAATATTGGACATATGAATAAGCACATTTGTGTTTCTGAGGAGAAGGCTTCTAAGCATAAAAAAGAGAGAAGCTTCTAAATGAAGATGAGAAAGTACATGGGCTTTCCACAAAATTTATAACCCAACACAAAAATGCAGGATCTTGCATACATCCGACTACTCCACTTCCCACATTAGTGGTTAGATTCCAAATCCCACTAACAAGAACCCATTTCCTATTTGAATTCCTGTTGAACTTGCTTTAATGAATAAGAGGGACTCATTTATAATGAGCACACAACTCTTGTGCTACTTATATAACTCAGAGAATCTGTGATCTCATCAAAGTGGCAACTTCCTTCACTGGTGAAGATCTTGCCCACCTCCTCATCATTTCATTCTTCTTGACAATTTTCCATCAGTACATGATAGAATATCAATACAATGTGCCCAAGTCTGATCCTTTTCATATTTCATGAATACTGGAGCTGCACTCGGGTGCTCCATCACTCTCACAACTGTCTGTAATTGACTTACCCACTCCATTTTGTGACATACATATCGTTTTATTACTTTTGATTTGCTATCCCACCTATACAGATAATATTACAAAATATAAGCTCTTGACAATAGGGACTTTTTTGTTGTTTTGTTTTGTCATTATAACACTAGCAGTTTTTTAGGACAACATTTTGTTCCATTGCACTGACAATGCAAAGACAAACACTAAACAGCCCATGCCTTCAAGAGTGCTACATTCTGGTGGACAAGGAAGGGGTTAAGAAGTATGTTCCAGTCCACTTTTTGTCAGCATTTTGCAGTATGAATTAGGGAGTATGATTAGTTTCCTCATCTACAAAATGAAGGAGTAAAAAAAAAGCATCAGTACTGGACTTCTGACTTCATCCAATTGAGGGAATTCTAGATGAGTAAATTCCCTCTACCTCCTCTTCAATTTATATTCTTAGAGATTTGCCTTATTATAATAGAGCAGTTATTACTGTAATCTCCACTGCCTGAAAACTAGGTAAATCACATTCCTTCCCATTCCCCCACAGGTTCTCTGTACCATTAAGGGTATCTAGTCTCTCTCATTGGCTTAAGTAGGACCCTCTGGAGAAACAGGAAGTTAGGAGGAGGGGAATGCATTCAGTTTCAACCTCATTGGACCCAGCAGAGGCACCGTATCTAATATGTTAGGGAACCTGCAGCACTGGTGATATTTACACCATTTATTAGCATTTATTCTCCAGGTATAGGACCATAATGCATAATCTCTATGCTTGTTTATTCTCCCATGGATGTCTGCATATTTGTAGAAAAGTGTGCCCTTGATTTATGAGGGAACTTTTCTATTGCATGTTTTCTCCTTCTATTGCATTAAATACCTTTGCTTGAATTAATTGGTTCCTTTGATTGACAACAGTAAAAGCAGACACCCTGGTACTTCATGAGGCATCATTTTGAGTAGATGCAGACTCAAAGCACCTTGAACTGGGGCAGAGGGTAGAGGGGGCGGGGCAGCTGCCACAGGTGCCACGATTCTGTGACTTAAAAATTATTGCTCTTTGCAGTATGTCACATAACATTATGTAAAGCCCTGAACCCTGTTGTAATTGTCTAGTTATCTGGGAAAAACTTCACATTTGCAATATTGCACTTTTCAAAGGAAACTATATTCTTTGAATATAGTTGTTCTCACCCATCATACTCTGAAGATAGCTACTTTTTGTTCGTACATTAGCTTTAATTAACCAATGAATTTTCATTTTATGATCTTTACTGTCAACTTCCACAGTAGTGCTTGAATGTAGATTCCTTTGTAAAATCATGATAACAATATTTTCTAAAGTGTTAGGCTATTAATGTCTTACTAAAAAAGGTCAATTGACCTATTATAATTTATTTCTTTAATGGTATCATTTACAAGTGATTTTGTATGAGATTTTTCTTTCCCAACATGCTTTTTTTTTCCTAATGCTCCAAGTCATTATGATTAGTAACATGCATGTTAGTTTATTAATGAGAATTATTAATACTCATTATTCACATGTATCAAATGCATCCTTTATAAACACTAATTAATCCTCCAGGTTGAAATATGACACTACTATAGGATTCTTTCCACTTATTCAGAGACCCTACAGCAGGTGCTTAAAGATCCTATGATCTGCCTCTATCTGTGAAGTAAAAGGTCTTGGTTCTCTTCCCAGGACTGCTAGTGACATGTTTTACAACGTACTTATAATTTTTGTGCCTCAGTTTCTCCCATCAGTTAAACTAAATAATATTGGTTACCATCATATTAACTCATAGGGCTGCTATGAGCAGTAATAAGAATAGTTAGTAGCACAGTGTTTTGACAGAATGAGGTGAAGTTCTAAGAACATTAAACAGAATTCAATATAGATATTTTAATAAGAGAAATATTAACAGTTGCACAGCTCTATTCTGTCTTCTTTTATTAGTTATGCCTCACCAAAAGCTTATTAAGGAAGATTGGGTATATATTCCCCATTTAGAGATAAGGAGACTAAGATATACAGAGATAAAGGTAGTGTCTATACTACACTTAAAAAGTAAGCATTTTTAAGCTTAAAGTATAATTGGAAATGTTTTAGTATGAAACCCATCTTAACATACTTATTCTACTTTCTTTTAACCTGAAGTGTAAATCTCCTTCTCTCTCTGTCTCTATGTCTTTGTCTCTGCCTATCACTCTGTTTCTCTCTCTGTCTCTCTGTCTCTGTCTTTGTCTCTGTCTCTCTCTTTCTCTCTGTGTCTCTGTCTGTCTGTCTGTCTCTCTCCCTGTGTGTGTGTAAGTCACTGTCATTTCTAAAAGTCATTGTGTCAAATAATGAGAATGGGCTCCTCCCTCTCTTATTACTTACTGAATAAAAGGAATTTGAATGAGTTTCTCAGTTAAGAATTAGTCAGTATAGACTGAAATCAGATTTCCTTATGGCTAAATTCCCACAGGCTTGTTCTTAACCTGGGCCACCTTATTATAATTCAATCTCAAGAAAAGTTGAGACAAGTGAAGTCTCCTGCCAGAATTATTAAACTACCCTGAGGAACATAAAATCAGGAGGTCCTCCCATACTCACTGTGTATGATTCCTGATGTAAAAAACTTCAACATCACACATAAATTAGACATTAAACTGCATCTTAACATAAGGAAGAATATAAATATTATGCTGATCCTTTGTCCCCATCTTCACCTGCTGTCCATGCAATGGGGCCCAGGGGATATAATGATTATTAAGGGAGATCTACAAAAAAAAACAGAGCCATTTTGACAGTCATCAGCAATTATGAACTTCAAAAATCACAGGAAATTGAAAACTTCAGTTTTAGAAGAGAATGTTAGATGAAGGAAATGTTCGAAGTCCCCAAAGACAGTGTGCTGTTTAGGTTTCTGCCAGAATGAATTAAGAATTGTATCTATACACAAGGCAAGGTGATCTCCCTGTGAAAGAAGAAGGTAAAAGGGCAAGGCCATTACCATTGAGCTCTTTGACTTATCAAGAAGAATGATCTATTCATTGAAAGAAAGGAAAGAAACGCATCAAGTGGAAAACAGACAAAACAAACTAAGAAGGTAAAGTACAGAAATCAAATTTGTGTTAGGGGGATGAAGACACAATAGATATGGGTATTGATAGATATAGAAAGAGAAAAAGACAGAGGTAGTGATAGATATAGATGTTTCTTCTCTTTTTCTGGCATCTCTCTATTCATATCTATATACATCTTTATCTAACTTTTCGTGACCCTGTTAGGGGTTTTCTTGGCAAAGATACTAAAGTGGTTTGTCATTTACTTCTCCAGCATGTTTTATAGATAAAGAAACTGAGGCAAACAGGTTTAAGTGACTTGTCCAGGGTCACACAGTTAGTATGTGTCTGGCGTCAGATTTGAACTCAGAAAGATGAGTCTTCTTGACTCCAAGTCTGGCACATTATCCACTGGGACACCTAGCTGTCCCATTATCTATCTATATTTCTCTCTATTCATCACTCTCTCTCTATTCATCTTTATTACATATATAATCATGATCTATCTCTCATCTATTTTTCTGTCATACCGACCAAAAGTCTAAATATACTTTAAAACTTAAAACTGAATGAAGAATATTGGACCCACTCTGGAAATAAAGTAAATTCATAGATAGATACAGAGATACAGAGATATAGATTCACCCTGATATGTTTCTACTCTATGTTGATATACAGTGCATTTCTATGTATTATATATAGTTACTGCATGTCTCTATGTATTTTAAAAATAGTAAATATACTATGTATATATTATATATATGCATGTATATATATATATGTGTGTGTGTATATATTTGCATGTATATATATGTATGTGGATATATATGTATATATTCTGAACATTATAAATATAGCTTAAAATTCTGAGTACTGAAATGAAAGCAATGGGTGAGAGTTGTTGAAAATCAGATTTTGGCTAGATGTAAAGGAGAAAGAAAACAAAATAGGAAAAAGAAGAGTACACCAATGCACTTGTGATCATCTTGTCTGAAGAATATAAAGAACTAAGGAAAACTATTTTTTCTTTATTTTAATATTTTATTTTCCCAATTACATGTAAAAACGATTTTAACATTCTTTTATCAAATTCTGAATTCCAAATTCTCTCCCTCCCTCCCCTCCACTTCCACTAAGAAGGAAAACAATTTGACATGGGTTGTACATGTGTAGTCCTGCAAAACACATTTCCATGTAAGAAATGCTGTGAAAGAAAACACAGACAAAAAATTGCAAGAAAATTTTTAAAAGTAAAGAAAAAGTATCATTGATCTGCATTAAGGCTTCACCAGTTCTTTCTTGGCAGATGATAGCACTTTTCAACATAAGTACTTTGAAATTGTCTCAGATCTTTGTATTGCTGAGAATAATTAGGTTACTCACAGTTGATCCTCATATAATGTTGCAGTTACCGTATAAAGGTTCTCCCAGTTCTGCTTGTTTAACTTTGCATCAGTTCATGTAATTCCTTTTAGATTTTGATTTTGGTTTTTTTTTGTTTGTTTGTTTGTTTTTTGTTGTTGTTTTTATTTTTTTTTTGGAGAGCATACTAATTGTCATTTCTTTGGTATAATAGTATTCCATCACAATTACATATAACAACTTGTTTGGTCATTTCCCAATTGAGAGACATCTCCTCAGTTTCCAATTCTTTGCCACCACTAAAAGAGCTGCTATAAATACTTTTGTACATATAGATCCTTTTCTTTTTTGTATACATAAGTCCTTTTCAAAAACTCTTTATGAAAAAAATGTAAAACAAATGAAAAATAAAATCCAGGAATAACATATTACACACTAACGGCTATCACGTAAGAGGAAAATTATTTCAATGAATGGACCATGATGGAAAATTAGAGGGGACTAAAGAGAAGCTGTTATTAAGCATTTATTAAGAAGCTACTTTGCACTGTACTGGATTTTGCATATACAAAGGCAAAAGCAAAACATCTCCTTCCCTTAAATGTCCCATATTTCTTCAGAGGAAACAATAATTTGTCCTCAAAAAGTATATATAAAACATAAATGGAGTTAATGTAAGGCACTTTGCCATTTGGGGGATGCAGGATGACTGTCTATAGAGCATCATCCTTGAATTCAGTTGTGAATGAAGATAGGGACTCTAAAGGTGGAGATAAAGAGGGACAGCATTACAAGTAAGAGATTACCTCAGGTAAAGACAATGAGGTAGGAGATAGAAAACTTTCTGTAAGGAATGACAAGAATGTTAATTTAGTTGGACCATAAAGTTCATGTATGGAATTAGTGTGTAACAGACATACCTAGATCATATAACACAGAGTCACCTTTCTTCTGGGAGGAGACAACCTGTGCTCTCCTTCCACATTGATAGGAATAGCCTCCTTTAAGTGGCCATTTAGCTAGAATAGACTTTAAATCTATTCTTTAAGTTTATTCTTTAAAACTGCCAGACTGGAACAGTCTGTCTTTCCTCCATGCCCTTTACTGCTCAACACCCAGAGAAGGTTAAAGAGCCAAATACCATGAATTGACCCAATCAAGAGGAAAGGGCTACCTTTCCTCTTCCTCTTTTAAGTCCTGTGGTCCTAAGAAATGGCTCTGGGAATTCTATTTTTTATTTATTTGTTTCATTTGTACTTCTCAGTTTCTAGGTGCCAGAGGCAATTACCACTGGACCTGGAATCATTGAGTCACAGTGATCAAGGAGTCAGGATTCTAGGCTTGATATTATAGCTAGACAATACTTCTGGGAAGAATGGAAAAATCAGGAAGCCTGAGACTGGAGCCCAAGGAAGGCTTTGAATTGGAAACTTCTTTGGAATACATCATACTTCTATGAAATATACCATATAGAAACTAAGCTAAAGTCTTAACTTAATGTCCTTCCCCACCTCAGATTGTGAGGCTGTGTCTGAGGGTGAAGTGTTTCCCACTCTTGAGGGAATATATTTGTATATTTATTATTTTAACTTCAAAGTTAAAAAGCTAATGACAGCAACTAAATAGAACTGGGGTGCAGGGGACTACTCCTGCAATTGAGGCACCGCCATTTGTGGAAACCAGAGCCAATGGCAGAAAATTTAGACAACTCCTGCCTCCTAAAGAATATCAGAGAGTTCCACTTTCAGGAGCCAAGATGGTGGAGTAAAAAGTAAGTCACTTTTACCCTTCCCTATTGACCTCTGAAAGCCCAGAAAATATCACCACAGGAAAAACCTTGGAAGAGCTAAGCCAGCAGAAAGATGGGGTACAGCAGTCTTGTAGCCCAGGAACTCTGGGGAACTAACAGGAAAGACCCCTCTCACTCTGTGGTAGGGAGAATAACACAGGACAGGAGGCATCCTAGCAAGCCATCAGCAAGCCCCACCTCAGAAAACCACGGGGAAGCCCTGAGCCTAAGGGTGGTGGAGCAGGCAAGCACCAACACCAGGACACCCCCAAGTGTCTCAGTACAGGCAGGGGAACCAACAGACAGGAGTTCAGAAAACCACTGGGTGTGCTGGTGTTTTCCAGCAGCCAAATCTCTGGTGCTTAAGCATAACTCCAGGAGGCACAGTTCCAGGCAGCAGGCAGATATCCTACAGCAATCAAACATCCAAGAGCAAAGTCCAAGTAAGCAGGAGCCAGTGTAAGACCTGGGTAAGTAGGCATCCCCCAGGGACCAGTTTCCCCACTCCTACTCCCAGAGCTCCAATGTTCCTGACCAAGTTCAGCTACAGGTAAGCTGCCAGCCCTAGAACCTCCAACTGCCAGCATCTGAGGCCCCAGGACACAAAAGCAGTGACCAGTTCTGGGGCACCCAGCACAAGAAGCTTGGGTCAGTGCCCCCTATGCTCCAGCAAGAGAATTCAACTCTGAAAGCCAGGAATTAGGTAAACACCATGAGCAAAAAGCAGAAACAAACAATGACCGTAAATTGTTAATATGGAGACAGGGAAGATCAAGGTACAAATTTCTAAGATAGCAACACTGCTAATATACCCACATCTGAAACCTCAAAGGAGAATTTGATGTTGTCCCAGACTCAAAAAGCCTTCTTGGAAGACCTCAAGAAGGATTTTAAAAGTCAAATAGGAGAAGCAGAAGATAAATTCATTAAAAATTAGAATTGGACAGTTAATTGGAAATTAATGATTCTATGAGATATCAAGAGTCAAGCAAACAAAAACAAAAGAATGAAAAAATAGAAGAAAACATTAAAAACCTCATTGGTATAACAACTGACCTGGAAAATACATCCAGGATAGACAATTTAAAAATCATTGGTCTACCTGAAAACCACAATGTAAAAAAGAGCTTGGGACAACATCTTTCAGGAAATCATCAAAGAAAATTGCCCTAAGGTCCAAGAACCAGAAGGTACAATAGTCATCAAAAGAATCCACTGATCACCTCCTAGAAGAAATCCCAAATTGAAAATGCCAAGGAATATCAGAGCCAAATTACAAAATTACCAGGTCAAAGAGAAAATATTGCAAGCAGCCAAAAAGAAAAAATTTAAATATCTTGGGACAATGGTCAAGATTACACAGGAACTTGCAGCTTCTACATTAAAAGATCAGAGGGCTTGGAATATGATATTCCATAAAGCAAAAGAGCTTGGACTACAACCAAGGATCAACTACCCAGTGAAATTGAGCATAAGCTTTCAGGAGAGGAGATGGACATTAAACAAAATGTGGCACTTCCAAACCTTCATGATGAAAATACCACGAATAGCAATTTGATCTTCAAATACAAGAAGACTCAAGAGACACATAAAAAGTTAAACAAGAAAGAAAAAAATAAAAACATGTTATTAAAAAGAACAAACTGTTTATATTCCTGCTAGGAAAGATGACATATGTAACTGGAGAATATTGTTATTACAACATTTAAAAGGGGTATACATAGACAAAGAGTGTGGATATAAGTTGACTTTGATGTGAATATAACGAAACGAAGTGTCGAAAAGGGATTGTACTGGGAGAAGAGGAAAGGAGGCAGACAAGGGTAAATCACATCACATGGAAAGGCACAAAAACCTATTACAGTAGAGGGGAAAAAAGGAGGAAAATGAGCATTGTTTACACCTTATTCTCATCAGATTTGGCTTAAAGAGGGAATAACCTAATCAGTTAGGTATAGAAATCTAGCTTACCCTATTAAAAGTATGAGGGAAAATGTGAAAGAAAAGAGAGTGTGTGGATGAAAGGCAGGGAAGAAGTAGCAAGTATAAAGAAGAAGATAAGGGAGGGGGTTGATAGAAAGGAGGGAAGATTGAAGGAGGCAATGGTTGAAAGCAAAATTCTAGTGAGAATGGACAGGGAGAAAGGAGAGAGAAAAGGATATATGGGAAAAATAGGATAGAGAGAAAGACACAAACAGTAATCATGATTGTGAATATGAATAGGATGAACTCTTCCATAAAATGGAAATGGATAGCAGTGTGGATTAAGAACAATAATCCTACAATATGATGTTTACAAAAAACACATTTGAAACAAAGGGATACACACAGAGTAAAGGGAAAAGGCAAGAACAGAAAATATTATCCTTCAGCTGTGGTTAAAAAAAAAATGAGGGCTAGCAATTCTGATCTCAGAAAACGGAAAAGCAAAAATAGGTTTATTAAATGAGAAAAGGAAGGAAAAAAAAACATCCTACCAAAGGTATCATAGTTATATAATGAAGTGATAGCAATACCAAACATATATGCACCAAGTGGTATAGCATCCAATTCTTAGAGAAGAAGTTAAGAGAGTTAAAGGAAGAAAAAGATAACAAAAGTATGCTCATGGGGGATCTCAACCTATCCCTGTTGGAACTAGATAAGTCTAACCACAAAATAAACATGAAAGAAGTTAAGGAAGTGAATAGAATTTTAGAAACGTTAGATATGGTTGACCTCTGGAGGAAATTGAATGGGAATAGAAAGGAATACAAGGTACATGACACCTACACAAATAAATGACCATGTATTAGGCATAAAACCTCACAATTCAATGTAGAAAGGCAGAAATATTAAATGTATCCTTTCAAGATCATGATGCAATAAAAATTGCATGTAATAAAGGGCCACAGAAAGATAGACTAAAAATTAATTAGAATAAAAAGTCAAGAATATCAAGGGGATTAACAAAAAAATAAAAAAGAAAGTAAAGTAGTCATTCCAAATCTATAACTAAATTATAAAGAGGCAATCATCAAAACTATTTGGTATTGGCCAAGAAATAGAGTGGTGGATCAGTGGAAGAGGTTAGGTGCACAAGACACAGTAATCAATGATTATGGCAATCTATTGTTTGATACGCTCAAAGTTTCCAGTTTTGGGCATAAGAACTCACTATTTAACAAAATCTGCTACAAAATTTGGAAAATAGTATGGCAGAAACTAGGAATAAACCAACATCTTATACCCCATACCAAGATAAAATCAAAATAGGTACATGATTTAGATATAAAGGCTGACACTATAAGAAAACTAGGAGAGCAAGGAATAATTTTCCTGTTAGCTCTTCGGAGAAGGGAAGAATTATGACCAAATAAAAGGTAGAGAATATTATGAAATGCAAAAGGGATGATCTTGCTTACATTAAATTGAAAAGATCTTGCACAAGCAAAGCCAACACAAACAAGATTAGAAGGGAAACAGTTCACCAGGAGACAATATTTACAGCCAGTGTCTCTGATAAAGGCTTCATTTCTAAAATATATAGAGAGCTGAATGGAATTTATAAGAATACAAGTCATTCGCCAATTGATAAATGGTCAAAGGATATGAACAGGCAGTTTTCAGAGGAAGAACTTAAAGTTACCTATAGTCATATGAAAAAAAAATGCTCTCAATCACTATTGCTTAGAGAAATACAAATCAAAACAACTCTGAGGTACCACATCACAACTTAATAGATTGGCTAGCATAACAAAACAGGAAAATGGTAAATGTTGAAGAAGATAACGGGAAATTTGGAACACAAATGCATTGTTGGTAGAGTTGTGAATTGATCCAACCATTCTGGACAGCAATTTGGAACTATGCCCAGAGGGTCATAAAATTGGGTGTACTCTTTGACACAGAAATACCACTTTTAGTATCCCAAAGAGATCATAAAAATAGGAAAAGGACCCACATGTCCAAAAATATTTATAGCAGCTTTATGTGATGGCAAAGAATTGGAAATTGATGGGATGTTCATCAATTGGGGAATGGCTAAACAAGTTAGGGTATATGCATGTAATGGAATACTATTGTACTATAAGAAATGATGATCAGGAGAACTTCAGAAAAACTTGGAAAGACTTATATGAGCTGATGCAAAGTGAAATGAGCAGAAGCAGGAGAATATTGTACACAGTCACAGCTATATGGCAGGATGACTGACCTGGATAGACAGCCATTTTCAGCAATTCAAGGATCTAAGGCAACTCCAAAAGACTAAAGATGGAAAATGATATCCATAACCAAAGAAAGAATTTGGGAGTCTGAATGCAGATGGAAGCTCACCTTTTCTTTTATTATTTTGCTTTGTTTCTTCTTCTTCTCATAGTTCCTCCTATTAGTTCTAACTCTTCTTTACATCCTGACTAATGCGAAAATGTTTAATATGAATGCATAAGTAGAGCCTATATCAGATTGCATGTTGTCTTGGGAAGGGAGGAAGGAGAAGATTTGGGTAGAAAATTCAAAACTCAAAATCTTATGGAAGTGAATGTTAAAAACTAAAAATATACAAACAAATCATTAAAAACAAAAGAGTATCGGAGAACTCTAGGGAAGGAGTAAATGTAACACATCTGGCCTTTCACTTATGGATGCCAGAGTAATCACTGTTAAAGATGCATAAGAATTCTCAATAGACAGGATGGAGCCCTGTTGTGAGGGGCTTTTATGACAAACAAAAGAGTTTTGCATTTGATCTCAGGGTAATAGGGATACATTTGATGAATGAGGAAATGATATTGTCAGACCTATCCTTCAGGAATATTAATATGGCAGACAGATTAGAGAGATGGATTAGAGAGGGAAAAGACTTGAGACAAGAAGACCAATTAGGAGCTCACAGAATTCCTGAGCACTGTCAGATAGCTGAACACCAGCAGAAAGATACAGTCTCATAGCTAAGTCTATATGCTAAATATATATGTATATATGTATGTGTATACATGTATATGTATATATGTTTATATACATATACATGTACACACCTGTGCATATACAGGTATACATATACTCATATATTAAAAGGACCTATTTGTTCAAAAGAATGTTTATAGAAGCTTTTTTTGGTGACTAAGAATTGGAAATTGAAGGAGTGCCTATCAGTTGGGTAATGGCTAAACAAGTTTATGTTTATATATATATAATTGTGAAGAAGTATATTGTGCCATAAAAATGACAAGCAGGATGCTCTCAGGAAAAAAGAAATAATGGAAAGACTTACACAGACTGATTCAAGGTGAAATGAGCAGAACCAGGAGAAGATTGTACACAGTAACTAAACTATTGTATGATGATCCATTGCATATAATTTAGTTACTCTCAGCAACACAATCATCTGCAACAACCCCAAAGGATAAATGACGAAGCCCAAGATCTGCCTTCAGGGAAAGAAGTGAATTGTTTGAACATAGAATGAAGCGTGCCACTTTTCCGCTTTCCTACTTGTTTTTTTATCCTAGCTTTCTTTTGCAAAATTACCAATATGAAGATGTTTTACATGATTTTGCATGTCAAAAATATATCTGATTGCTTACTGTCTCAAGGAAGGAGGAGGTAAGGGAGAGAGGGATAAAATTTGGAACTCAAAACTTTAAAAGAAAAACAAATGTTAAAAATTGTTTTAACATGTAATTTTCACAAAAATAAAAAATGATGTAAAAGATATGGCCTCATCAATAGAAATGATGTTAAAGAAGATGCATTGCCATCTGCTGGTGTGACACACTTGAAGGTCACTGGTATTTCCTTCTAACTTACAGCAGACAGCTCCTGTACATTTTTCTCCTCCTTTTACAATGGAGTTACTTGAGTCCAAGGGCTTCATCTTTTATTTCTATTACCAACACTTTGAACTTAGTAAGCATTTAATAATATATTTTTTAAAAATTTTATTCATTAGTGGAGAGAAGGAAATGGTTTCCATGTCAACAGAACATGGCACCGAACATTATGTAATTTTAAGGGTTGAAGTTAATCTATTAAAATTTAATAGCTGTAAAGCAAGCTTAGTTCATGTTTTTGATGGTTAATTTTATTTGTAATAGACCAACAAAATGATCTTTGGCCTAGAACATTTAATAATTCTAAATCTATCAGATTCTACTAGTAGTCCAAACTTTTCCATCTTGGTTATAAGAATAATGCTATAGACCCTCCTAAACGTTTTTGTTTTGTTTTGTTTTCTGAAATTCATGTCTTGCGTCTAATCCACCTGCCCAAACTATGACACACAGGCCACTTGCTGTGGGCCAATGGTTTTCAGGTAGCCAGCAAAAAAATGTAGGGGAAGTTTGTGCAGTTTTCTGTAGGTTGTGCAGGCCTGATCTAATCTATCTGCTTTAATCATCATTAGCTTGTCAATGTTCTTGTTAATTTTTAGGAATGAAGCATCTTCCTATGAATTAGAGTTAGTCAAAAGTGGAATGGATTGCCTGAGACAGTGGGATCTTTAGTCTTCCAGCAAAGACTAAGTAGTCTAGTTTTCATTGCCAACAACTTTCATGGTCAGGTACAGGTTAGACTATATGACCTATAAAGTTCCTTTCAAGCCCAAGTGTTCATGTTTTCAGTGATTCCTAAAACAAGGTTTACTGAACTGATCACAGAAATCTAGATCTCTTACCATGTGGAAAATAACTAGAAGTTATGCTTCTATTAAAGCAGCAATGTTGTGACTGGTTTCATTTGTTTAGCTCAGTGTTGATTCATTGATCTTGTACTGCCTAAACACCCACGTGTTGTTTTTCCCGTGCATGCTTCCCTATTCTTTTTCTGACTTTTAATATGTGGTTTATTCAGGATTGACTCATGAGTCTCCTCTAGTTCTTTAGCTCATCTCCTCTTCTGCTTAATTCTGTCAATCCTGAATAAACCACATATAAAGTATCATGCTTAGTCACGGGTAATATGTCTGGGAAGTCCTTCACAAACAAATGGATAGTGACTGATACTGTAAATGGTTGAGGAACCATTTCATATGCATAACAGAACAGCAAAAATGGGCACATTCAGTCTGGAGAAGAGAAGATCTAAGAGAGTATAATCACTGCCTTCAAATTCTAAAATTGCTTTCCTGTAAAATGGTGTAGACCTATGCTATTTGGTGTAAGAAAGTGGGAGCTCAGGAAGCCGGGAAAATCTAGACCTTACACAAAGAAAATCTTATCATTAGCTTTTCTTTAGGGGAAGGGCCTATTTTTATTGTTGTTACTTTGTTTTCTTTCTTTTTTTTTTGTTTTTTTCTTTTTAGAGCAAAGAAGGTTCTTTGGTTGGGGGGAAGGGCATCAAATGAACTCCTTGGGAACATTTTAGAGGATAAAAAATTATAGAATGTATGAGATGTCTAAAGACCCTTCTGAATCTGACATTCTATTCTTCCACATTTTTGATAGGCCCTTAATCTTTTCGAGCCTTAGTTTATTCCTTTATAAGGTATGGATAGTAATAGCAATGATCGTATCTATTTTATAGGGTTGTTTTTAGAATTAAAGTAGATAATGCATTTTCAATGTCTATGTGTCTATGTAACTTGATAGATAGATGACACATTTAACAAAACATTTTAAACACATCTTAAGTGTCTATATGTCCATGCAACTAATACACATGTATGTGTATGTGTGTATATTTAACAAAATACTTGAAATTTGTAAGCTCCTTTCCTCCTGATAACATATATGAACATATGTATATACATTTTATATATACCTGGACATACAGACATATATGTATGTATCCATATATACATCTGTATTGACATTATGTGTATATGTAAATATATGTGTATAAACCATTGCTATTGTTACTGCTACTTGGACTTACAAGCAGCTTCTAGGAGTGTGAATACAGACAAGTACTCCAGCATGTTTATTCACCATTAATGAGGCAGCTCCTTCACTGATTTAATGACCATGTCTACTTGGGGCTCAGATGGGGTCCATTTATTTATTGTGCTTCCTAGCACTTAGAAATTCCAGGAAACTTAAGAGCTTCTGAGCAGTGTGTATGAATATTGCAATTTCTGGCAAAACATCTACAACCCAAAACCATGAGCTGATTCTTCTTAATGAAATGTTAATGAGGTATCAATTATGGTAGAGAACCAGAAAGTCTTTTCTTCTCTCTTTATAAGCTATATTGTTCCCCTCAGACATGGATAATTGAGTGGGAGACAATCTCTCCCTTCTTTCTCTCTTTTCAGATCTTGCATTGGGTTTCTATTTCTTGTTGTCATAGGTGTCAAACATGTGGCCCACGGACTACAAATGGCTCACAAACACTCCTGAATACAGCCGGAACCAGATGGAAATATAATTGGGAAATATTGAATAAACTAAACAAAAACAGAACACTATAGATAATATTACTATGTGATTTTCTAAGTAAATTTGTGCCTGCAGGGATCCTTATGCACAGTTCTGTAGCCTGTTTTTATTTGAGTTCAACACAAGTGACCTAGAAGAAAGACTATGAGGGACTCTCTCTCCCACTGTCAAGTAGGAGACAAAATTTTAAGTATGACTTTTAAGATAAATTTTTTAAAATGTTACCTTTGAAGTACATTGTAATTTTTTTTTTCCCCTAAACTTAATGCTGGTGAATTGCGTGTGCTCGTGATTATTTAAATTAGGTAAGTAAAGTTCTGGAGTCAAAAAGCCTT
Source organism: Pseudochirops corinnae (assembly GCA_028646515.1). Classification (NCBI taxonomy): domain Eukaryota; kingdom Metazoa; phylum Chordata; class Mammalia; order Diprotodontia; family Pseudocheiridae; genus Pseudochirops; species Pseudochirops corinnae. Next base: position 323,417,513 of record CM053586.1, read on the forward strand.
GAGTTTGAATCCTAGTCCAGATACACCTCAGTTGTGAGACCCTGGCCAATAAATAAACAACTTGATTTGATATTCAATGACATGAAATTGAGAAAATTTAGCATGAACCAATTTAACCCAACTTAAATAAGAAAGGAAAAAGTTAAATGGAAAGAAATCTTTAAATCAAATCATTGATAACAGTCTTAGTTTTGTCATCTTAAAATGACATTAATAATGGAAGTTACCTCGCTGTGACCAGTGTTTTAGTGAGGAAAAAAGGAACATATGCAAAATGCTTTGTAAAGCACCATATATATAGTAGTTGGTAGCAGTAGGAGGAAGAGGAGACAGTAGTACTCCTCCTCCTGTTATACTTATCAAGCAACTAAGAGGCACAGTCCATAAGGGTGTTGTACTTGATGTCAGAACAGATCTGAGTTCAAATCCAAAGTCAAACACACAAACTAAAATGGGGGTACTAATAATATTTACCATACAGGGTTGTCATGAGAGCCAATGACTCTATGTATTTGAATGTGAAGCACTATTTGGTTGCTAGTTATCATCATCATCATCCTCCAGAAACCTGGAGATGACTCCTTCCTTACTAACTCTACTTTTTCAAATTCATCCCTCTTTCAAGACTTGGTTCAGTTGTCTTTGAAAGGTCTCTAAATAGACTTACTTGATCTCATAATTGTTTCTTCTCTCTCCTACATGCTTAGTATATTATAACATAGTTTTGTGGTACATTATTCAAGGTGCCTAATCATGGGGATTAATCAATTTATCTTACTGTTTTCCTTACAGATGGTCTATTCCTGTGAATATAGCAAGTAGTTAATAAATACTTCTGGAACTTAATTGAATGGGTAGGGTTAAAGTAACATACTCTAGAGATTCTATAAATTCATGATGTTTTAAAAAAGCTTAATTAATTTCAATTCTTTCAAATTTAAATTAAATCGAAATAATTCAATTTATTTAATGCATCAATTTCTTTTTCTCTCAATATCCCTTTACTCAGAAATTTCATCAACTCCTACAACTTTTTCTGTTGCCTCCAAGAGGATGACTTCCAAATTTATTTCTCTATGATATTTAATCCAAATCCTTGGTCTCCATTTCTAACTCTGCAGTGGTCATTTCTACTTGTATTTATTTAATATTTAGAACTTGGAATACTTCATAAGACTATAAGTTGTAGAGGTGGTGCCAACCTTCACAGGTAGAGGGAGTTTCCTCACCTAGGATATCTATATAACAAAGGTCCAGCTCATATTCCTATCCATAGTAAGTCTCCTCTCTTTGTCCATGAAAAATCTTGAGATCTTGAGAGTCTAAATTTTTTAGAGCCAAGCCTGGCTCTACCAAGCAAATAAGGATTCATTGTATTGTATGATAAACTATGACAATGGTATTTAAAACTCTCACTTTAAATTCACTGATTTGAGAATTTGAGGTGAATTGTAAATGCCATTGTCATGGTTTATTGTGCCTAAACAAAATCTTCACCTTCAAAATTCACCCTCCCCTTCTTCTGCTAACCTATTATTCACTTCAAGTCAACAGACCTCTACAAAGTGCCTACTAGTCCCTAAGCTTGACTTATTCAAACTTCTGCTTCAGTAAAATAGGTGGCCTACGTTCAAGCAAATGTTTAATGAAGGCCCTGGATATAAAGAGTATACAAGAGAGCGGACCAAGGCAACAAAAAGACAAAAGAATATTTTATAACTTCATCTAGTCCCAGACTCCTTAATGATGCCTCTGTAACCTAGAACTCAAGTCAATTTGTATAAGAATAGACTATTTTCTGCAGGCATAAATGTCTGAGCTGGTGAGGGCTTCGGGGAGTAGAGATCTCTGTCCTTCCCATGGTAGCTCCAAGAGGGAAGACACAAGATGCATGATTCTCTGCAGAGAATCTCCTGAAGGCAAAGAAAGGTTCCTGGAAAAGGATATAGAGAGAAGCTCCTGACTCAATCTTTTCACTATTGTGATTATCTGATTTCTGTTTTCTATCTACTTAGATAAGTAGGTTTATTTGGATAAGAGAGTTTATTTACTAATTGCTATGTGTGTGTGTGTAATTGAAATTTGTGAAAAGGGATTTAAGCCTTAGGATATATTCTTTGGATTCCTCCTTTAACAATCCTCTTAGAAATCTAAGTACAAATACAACAAAAACCTTTAACAATCAGGAGAACAGCTTGAACGTAAAAATTATTTCTCCATAGTCCACATATATATATATATATATATATATATATATATATATATATATATATATATATATATATATATATATATTTGTTGTTGTTGTTGCTTGGGTGGGAGAGGCAGCAGATGATAACAATAAATGTAAACCAGTAACCGCCCTCAAAGGAAATTAGAGTAGCCAACTTTGTGGTTCCAATCTTCTGTTCCCCACCTGACAGGAATCAAATTCTTCCTAGGTGAGGAGCAGATGAAGAAAACTCTAGAGATATCTATTCATGCATTCCCAGAAGCGTCTTTTAGACAGACCCTTTTAGCCACACGTAAACTGTATGGAACACACACACAAATATATATACACATATCTGTGTATGTGTGTGTATACATGCATACATGTGTATATATAGACACAGATACACACATGCAAATGTATAGGTTTGTGTATGTATACATACATACATATATATATATATATATATATACATATATAATGATCTAACTATCCAGTTCAGTAGCAAATGTATTTAATTTCAATTTTAACAAATATTTATTAAGTGATTGCTGCATGCAGAACTCTGCTAAAAATTCTTTTTTTTTTTTTTTCATTTTACTCAAAAAAATAAATAATGCATGGTCTCTGGATTCAGGGAGCTAACAGTCTAATTAGGACATAGCACATGCAAAATGCTAAAAAAAAAAAAATTAATTAATCTTCCTCAAAATTCCTATAGCAGCTTTCCACTTACCCCAATTGCTTTATCCTTAAAAGTTAATGTGGTTTAGCCAGTCATTCTATCTGGGAAGCAGTCTCCTAATGTGTAAAATGAAGGGTTTATACAGGATACTTTCACATGTATGTGTTCTGCATTTCTACTGGAATTATAAGTCATCCCTGATGGCAAAAATAGCAGCCAAAAGGGAAAGAGAAATATATATTTTTTTAATTCATATGTACTTATCTAAGAATGTTTCCCATGTTGAAGCTTTCTTATAACTGTTCTGTTGGTCACATCATCATCCCTATCATTAATATTACCATGAATATTATTAATACTAATAATTATTATTATTATCATCTCATTTTGGAATGTTCTTTAATTATATATAATATTATATATATTTATATTTATTTAAATATATATTTATATATTTTAATATTCATTTTTATATATTTAATTTATTACATATCATATATATATATTTAAAATACTTTGGAAAACTAAATAATTTTAGTTAAAGAGCTAAAATCATGATTTTTGTTTGTAATTTTAAATCTAAAAACAAAAATCCTAATAACCCAAATTGAAAGCATAGAACCTAAGTTTGAGAAAGGTTAATTGATTTGACCTAGGTTTCCTAGTAAGTCTGGGAAAGAGACAAGCATAGCACCGTCCCTTCCAGTCTGGGCATTCTTACCTCTCAAAACTTTTCACATATTTAAATTGCTTCTTTATCTTTTGGGTTACTTGTCTCTTTCAGGTAGAGAGCTACCCTTATCCTTTTGCCTTTAACGTCTTTCTCCCAAAAGCTGTCTGACACTCTGGGCTAGATGTCCCTACTTGCTTTTAAAAAAGGAAGAAAAAAGAATTTCTTTCTCTTCTTTTCTTCTTGTTGCCAGTATCGCTTCTCTTCTTGCTCCTGCCAGCAGAATGTAAATGGAAATTTTATACAAAGAAATAAATATCTAAATCTAAATCTTCCAGAAAAGTTCACTAAAACTAGCATTCAAAGCCCCCTTATTTTGCCACTATGATAAAATGTTATATTTTACTTCTCGCCTCTTGAAATACACTGTCATGTTGTTTAGGGCAAATGAAGTTGTATGTCTTTTGGTAGCAAAAAAAAAAAAAACAATAGAAGAAAATATAAATTGTAAAAGATTGTAATAAGTTTGTTCCTGGTTCCAGAGGGTGTAGGGATAAGAAGAGGATAGAAATATTTCAAAATCTAAGACCTTGTCCCTGCCATAGCCCCCAAATAACACTGTAAAGCTCCCTATAATAAGAGGGATTAATGAGAACCACCTTCCTCTACAATCATGTTATCCTTGCTTCTCTTCCACACCCACCCCCCTCTCTCAAGAATACAAGGTTCCAGAATTTCACAACACCTTATTATTGCCATGGATTCTAACACTTTCTTTTTTTTATTATTGCTTACTCAAAAATTTTAGTCCTTTCTGACTCTTGGTGACTCCATTTGGGGTTTTCTTGGCAAAGATACTGGCCTGGCTTACCATTTCCTTCTCCACCTCATTTTACAGATGAGGAAACTGAGGTAAACAAGGTTAAGTGACTTGCTCAGAGTAAAGACATTTTTCTATAATGATAGTAAGGGGAAGAAAATGAATACTTTTATTAGTTAAACTGACTTGCTAAGTCTCCCACTCTTCCATGTGACATTCTATCACCCAGCTTCTTGTCTTCTCCTGTCACCTATACTGGCCCTTTATAGAATTCCCATCTTCCTTCAAAGAATAGTTCATGAACTAGACTTTCCTGATCCTTATCCCTGTTATTTGCACTATCTCTCTCTTGAAATTACTTTGTATGAATATGTATATGCTGTAATTTGCTTGCTTATGTTTTGTTTCCTAATTGTATAATGTAAGTTCCCTGAAGGCACTGATTTTTTTTTTTTCCAGGGAAAAAGTATACCACAAAGACTTACACTGACTAGGTATTTCATAAATGTGCACCGAATGGAATTTAATCCCAAAACCATTCAGGAACCTCACTAGAAGAAAAGGTTGTGGCATTTTGTCTCTCTGATCCACCAAAATCTATTTGTTCTGTTCTACTCTGTACACTCATTGTGTATTTCTGAATTTCTCTGAGTATATGCAGAAGGGAAAAGCAGACAATTTGGGAATCATACAGCTCCTGTTACCCTATCCACATGCGCGTGTGTGCACACACACACACACACACATACACACACACACTTATTCATACTTACACTATTTAATCCTTTAGGTATTCATTTTGCATTTCACATTTTTTCTTGAAGTCTGTTTTTAAGCTTGAGAGCTCATAAAGTAAGTTCTTAAAGTTATGAGAGGAAAAAAAAAAGTGAGGTCATTTTTAGGGTTGTATCACTAATTTACAATCTGAATACTTTCACTTTTTTTCTTTCCACAACTCCATTTAAAGAAACTCAAAAATTTATCAATAGATTTCTTTGTCACTTTTACTAATGATGTTGTATTTTTTCTCCCTCACCAGTGGTAGGTGTTGAATAATTTGAATGGGAATTTGAAGGTTCGTGGCTTCCAAACCAGCAGGAGTTGAGGTTTAATTGCTTGGAAATACATTTTCATGGCTGATACTGGTAACAGAAAAAAGTCTGTATGTCAAGAGACTCTAAGCTAATCAGTTAAGCATAACATGGGCCACCCCATACCTAGGGACAATGCAACTGCTAACAGCTTGAAGCTAAGAAAAATGTACCAATGGGGAGTTTGCCCATACATTTATTTTATTTTATTTTTACTAACAGGGGTATTAACTCTAAATAAACTAATAGAAAAATATGCTATCTTCACTACTGTCAAGGAAAAAAGGAAAGCAATTGTGTCCTTCACCCAGTTTTAACTTCCAAACACAGTAGGTCTGATCCCATTCTTTAAGGTAAGACATGAAAGTCTCCCAGTTGCTAATTCAACCTCTGCACAAACTCAGAGCCTGCTTGTTAGATCTGGTTACACTCCAGAGACCAAGATTTGATTTCCAGCTCTACAGATCAGGTCAAGAATTACAATTAGCAATTAGCAGTTAGATCTCAATTTACCACATTAGAAGGTCATATCTCCTAAGCATTTAGTCCCTTGAGGGAGAAGGAATACAGGAAACAGCAAACTGGCAAGGTTTTGAAGTAGAAAGGAGGGAAACAGAATCCAAGATGTCCTTTAAAAAATTTAGAATTTCTAAGTGTGATTTCCTTAAGAACTTAATTAGTCTCATCTTCATTTACATTTTGGGGACTAGTATGGGCTAGGTCCTAAACACACGCTGTGAGACTTAAAACAACTCCCTTTACTTCTATACAATCTAGTTTTCCCATCTGCAAAATGGAGATAATTATAGATCCCCTGGTCGCTTGGATGAAGGCACAACGTAAATGCTAAGCATTTTAAGTGTTTTTTTGGCCCCTGAAAAACCAACAAAATAAAACCTGCTAAAATGGAAAATGCTGCAAAATATTTTCAAACAGTTTCAAGCTGTGACTCTTTACTGGTAATTCTGTGAGGTAAACATCGGAAGTGTTTATAAAACAGAGGTGCTGTGAAAAGTTCTTGGTACTTCTTTAAAAAATGTAATTGACCAAGAAACAACATGAAGTGCGCTTCAGATCAATGCAATACTATTTCTTTTCACCATACTCTTTGTCATAACCATTATTAAAATGTAAGCATTATGAATGCTTAACTACTGTAATCTTCCATAGTAAGGTCCCTAGAAAAAAATGAAATGAATAAAAATAGATCAAGATAGATATAGACATACAAGTGAATAAATGAATGAAAATAAAGTAAATAAATGAATAAATGCATGAATTAATAAAATTTTAAATGCCTTAAGAAGAAATGGATGTTGCAACTTACCTGTATTAGAGAGTATGTAAATAAGGATGTTCCAAGGTGTGTCATGTAGACAATGAAGGTCACAGATTATCACAAGACCTTCCAATTCTATTCGTTACCATTAGAAAGAACTTTCAAAATTGGAGGATGCAAAATTTCCCCCATTTAAAAAATCACTGCTTAAAAATTTGAGAATTCATATTTTTTGTCTAAGAAATTTTCAATCAATACACATTTGACTATGGAAAAATCAATATTAAATGCTTTATCATCGTGGATTATCACATGAGTACTTGGTGTGAAAAAAAGATTTGATATGCTGGATACCCATACACTCTGATAAAATCCGTTAGCATTGACTTATTCTTCAAGTGAATATCAAGCGTATTTTAGGTATAATTTTTTGGGGGTGAGCAGGCTGATTTTCTACCATTTTAAGTAATCCTTTAGAAGGATGACACAAGTTTCATTAGTTTTATGATAAAAATTATTTTTCAGTGATTTATATAATGTGATAATTTTCAATTAGTTCTATGTTAATCTATATGTATTCTTGTTGCCTAAAACTGAAATTTTCAAATTTAAATTGCAAATCTTAAAGAGATACAGTTTTGCAATAAAACTTTGACCTTAATAATATGACATTAATACAGGAAAACCTTAAGGCAATAAAGCACATTATATTCTATATAGATAAATATACCAGAGTTAGATAATCTTCCCTAAATCTATCAATAAAGTAGGAAGAAACTCTACCCTAGCAACCAAAAGTAACTATTAATCCTAACACTAAAATTATCATTATAAAGGGGTTCTATTGTGTTATGTAGAATGTTCATTGTTAATCTCGTTGCCTGGCTTTTCCCATGCTTAGATCATCCAGTATGGAGACTCTTAAGTGAAAGAGACTAATGACCAATTTATGGGAAATAAGATATTTTGTGTTCCCCTTCCACATGGGTGAAAGTAGCTTCACAGCTAGAATAAGCCATGTTTTTAAAACTACCAGAATAGGAGTCTTGCTCTTCTTTTTTTCTGTGCCTTCAGAAAGAAGTGAAGATTATGTTCACCCATAGCATAGGTGCCCTGCAACTGTCTGGGAGCCAGGAACGGTTACCCTCCCCTCCCCATTTTTTTTTTTTTCCTTTATCCCTGAGAATCAGAATTTGTTTTTGTTTGTTTGTTCATTTCCTTGTTTTGTTTTGTCTCTCAGCTTTATTTGTCCTTTCCAGTTAGGTGACTCTGGATAAAAAGCTGGGCCTGGTGTAAGGAAGATCTGAGATACATATTAACCGTGTGAGCCTGTGAAAGTCACTTAAAATCTCTACTTGGCTCAGTTTCTTCATCTGTAAAAATGGAGATAATAGATCTACCCCCCAGGGTTGTTTAACTATCAAAACGGATGATAATAAGCATAATAGTAAAGCCTCAGCACTTTCAACTTGAGGTCTAGGTGAGGATATGGGGAATGGCATAAATACTCCCTGTGCTCAAGGACCTCACATAGCAATGAATGCATTGTCAGACTTCATTTGTAAAATCCCAAACAACCTTTGGAATATTTTCCTAAATATTTTCTAATCTATACTTTACCTTATTTCTTACCAAAGGTAAGGAAGTATACTTCTACTTTTAATATTTGCTCATTGTAATTTTGAAAATCCCTCTTATAATGACCTTGAAACTAAAGGCAGTGTGTTTATTTTTTGGTGGAACATTCATTAGTTATGTCAGTCCCACAAATGTTAATTCCAAGTAGGTAAAATATACAAATGATATTTTTTTTCTGTGATCTCAAAAATGGAGATAGTCTTAACATAATAAAAAGAAGAGGCATTAATATATGATAATATTTTAAAAGTACTGTAAATATGGTGAATAGAAATGGTAATATATTAAAAAAAAATAGTAATACAGACCAGATTATCAGTGCTAGAGAACATTTGTATTGAATCGTGAAATGTCATCTATAGCACGAGAGTCACCGATTGACAGTGTTAGAGTGGGGAGAGACCTCTGAAAAGCAGTAGGTTCAACTTGGCCAATATTCTTCGCCACAATAGTCACAAGAAATGGTCAAACTGCATTCTGTTGAGGAATTCCAGTGATAAGGAACAAAGTCAACATCTCCTGGAATTGCTCCTTGCACTTTATAGTTCCTGTTGTTAGGCGATTGTTAGGTAGGTCTTCTTAAATCAAGCCAAAACTCTTCAGCTTTATTCAATCTCTATCAATTATTCCTTGTTTAGTCTTCTGGGGCCAAGCAGAAAAAGTCTAATCCCTCTTCCACATAATAGCCTTTCAAATACTTGAAAATAGCCATTTCTTCCTTCCCATCATCTTTTCTCTAGGTTAAATATCTGTCAATTAACTATGGGCAGCTAGGTAGCACAATGGATAGTGTGGGGCCCAGTGTCAGGAATACTCATCTTTCTAAGTTCAAATCTGACCTCAGACACTGACTTGCTGTGTGACCCTAGGCAAGTAATTTAATATTCTTTGCCTCAGTTTCCTCATCTGTAAAACGAGCTGGAGAAGGAAATGGCAAATCACTTCAGCATCTTTGCCAAGAAAACCCCAAATAGGGTCATGAAGAGTTGGACACGACTAAAAAACAATGGCCTACCCTCTATTAAGCACTTTCTATGTGGCAGGCACTCTATGAAGCCCAGGAATACAAAGACAAAATGAAACATTGCCTGCTGCAAATAAGTTTATTATTATCACATGCTATTTCATGCTCTTGGAATCCCACAAAATCACAGGAGTCAGGATTTGGAAGAGACCTCAACAACCATTTAGTCCAACCTTCAAACACAAAATGAATGCCCACTGTACCATATCAAAAAGTTACTTCTTGGGGTAGATCATTCCACTTTTCAAAAGCTCTAATTGGGGGTGGCTAGGTGGCACAGTGAATAGAGCACCAGCCCTGGAGTCAGGAGGACCTGAGTTCAAATCCGGCCTCAGACACTTAACACAAAACTAGCCATGTGACCTTGGGCAAGTCACTTAACCCCAATTGCCCTATCTTTCCCCCTTCAAAGAGCAAAAAAAACAAAAAACAAAAAACAAAAAGCAAACAAAAAAAGCTCTAATTGTTAAGAAGTTTTGTGTTATTGTTGTTATTTTTGTTGTTTTGTCCTAATATCTCAACTCTGTATTTTTCCAATTTTCATCATCCCTCACCATCCTACATGCCCTCCTCTGAAAAGCTAGTATATTGAGAATTTACTTTCTAAAATATGGTTCTCAGAACTGGGTGGTACAGCAAGGTCTTAAACAGAATTGAACTCTCATTTTATACAGTGAGTATTTTTTTCAATTATTACTAGAACTAGATAGTGCGATTGCATGAATATCCTTGAGACCAATTCTTTATTGGAATAATGTTTGTAATTCCTACCTCCTGGTGTTGTTGTCTTTGGTGGGTTTGTTGGGTTTGTGTGTGTGTGATTTTGAGCTTTGTTTTTAATCATGAAGTGCTCTAAAAAGGAGTGGCGTTTACTTTTTTAATCAGCTAATAGCCAATGGAATGGATATGGGGGATAATTATCAAGGCTCCATCTGTATTATGTTCACGTGTAAAAATAAAGACATATGGCTGTTTTGCCATTTTTTTTTGATCAGAGAAGAATCACAGGATCATGGCTTTAGAGCTAGAAGGCACCTTAGACATCCCTGAAGGCAATCCCCTCTATTTTTTAGGCAGGAAAACCGATGCCAGAGACAACCTATGAGTGAGTTATAATAATTCCACTAGTAAATTAGGAAGAATTTAATTGGACATCTTCCTGAACTCAAGTACCATCTTGTACCCATTTTATCATGTTGGCTCTTATAAACGATTCTTAGTTCTTCCCTTCTCCGCTAATGGAACTCTAATTTGAAGCACACTCGATTATATTTTTTATAAGACAATAATAGATTTCAGAGTTGGAAGGAACTTCAAACATTAGGTCCCTATTTTCCTTCTGTTCAGCAGTGAAGAGAGTCTGTGGTGCCAGAAATAGAAGATAGAAATATAGAAGGTTTTCTTAGGAAGCTAAATAGATTATTGTAAACATGGGAAATGAGCTAAACTGAATTGTCATTCGGTGTGTTTTATTGCATTTCAAGGACCTTATGAGTCGATAATGCAAAACGGGAGGCAAACAAAACAAAAAAATAAAACAAAAGTTAAAGCAACATTAGATACTGCTAAACAGGAATAGTTTCTAGAAAATGATAATAATCTTACTCTGTATGACCCACGTCATATCAGAGGTACCATGTTCAATTCTATGAAATCAGATTTTTAGGGAGATTACTCGTAAGCTAAAGCACATCTAGAGGAAGATAATCATAGTGAGATGACTTGTGGCTATTCCATAGGAGGAACCCTCTGTAGAAGGAAAGATGTTTTGCCTCAAGGAGAGAAGACTTAAGTAAGGTTTTTGCCATTTTGAAATGTAGTTCCCTTTCTGGAGCTCTTTCTCAAACTCCCACTCAAACCAGTATTCTGTGGTTGTCCTTGTTTAGTTGTTTTAGTCGTGCCTGACTCTTCCTGTTCATTTTTGGTGTTTTCTTGGCAAATATACTAGACTGGTTTGCCATTTCCTTCTCCAACTCATTTCACAGATGAGGAAACTGAGGCAAACAGGGTTAAAGACTTGCCCAGAGTCACACAGCTAGTAAGAATCTGAGTCTGGATTTGAACTCAGGTCTTCCTGACTCAGGGTCTAGTACTCAAAGTGACACTGTACCACCTAACTGCCCCAATTGTGGGGTTACTCTCCTTGAAACTATTCCCTCCCTCATATGGCTCTCTCTCTCTGAACCTGTGTTACTCATCAGTGTGTTCTGTGTGTGTTTCTCTGTTCCTGCCTTAATGAATTATTCACCTCCAGTTTGATCTCTCTAACATGTCAGTAGAGACAGAAGAGGAGAGAGAAACTCCTCTCTCCAAGAGTAGGATTTCCTTCAAGGTCTAGCAGAGGTTCCCAAAGTGAGCAATACTTCCCCCCTGAGGGGTGCTGGAATGATCCAGGTGGGCAGTAGTAGCCATGGGTGCAACTAGAGGGGACATTGAATAAAAATAAGGGGACAGTTGAAGCATAAGGAAATAAGATAAGGAAATTTTGAAAAACCCTTTGTATATGTTTCATCTATAGTGTAATAGTTAAAGTTAAAGTAAATGATTATATTATTTTCCAAATAAACACAAAGTGCGAATTATACCACATCAATGGTCACATCCACTGACAGGTCTTAACAAGCAAGTGTTTGCAGGTGAGCACATCCAGCATTGTTGGGAAATTCAGCATGTATCAGAAGGAATATATGAATGTAATGACTTGTTTACAATATGATACTATATGATTACGTGATGCTTCAATGCAGGAAAAAAACTCACAAATTTATAATAAATTATTAAATTTAAGATATACCATGCTTTTAAAAAATATATATTTTTTAAATGATGTAAATTTAAAAAAAAAACAAAGGTTAAAGATTTCCAGGGTGGTCCTAAGTATTTTTTTTAAAGGGAAAGTAGGCCAATTAAGTTTGGGAAACTCTGACTCTAGATAATCTCTTGTTGGGTATGATGTAGTCATAATTTCCATTCTTACTTGTTCTATAAAGTCCCTTCTAACCTAGAGATTATTGGATTGTCCTGTAGTCAAGGCGTTCTTAGTTCAAATCTAGCCTCCAACACTTATTAACTGGGTGACCCCAGACAAGTCAATTAACCTCTGTTTGCTTTAGTTTCTTCAACTGTAAAATGGGGGATAATAACACCTACTTGGCTGGGTTTTTGCAAGGAGCAAATGAGATAATATTTGTTTAAAAAAAACAGGATTTAGCCCAGTGCCTGACATATAGTAGGTATTGTATAAATGCCAGTTCCCTCCCTCTTCTCCCCTATTAGCCATATTTACCTGGAAAGAAATATCATCTAACTGCTTTAATGAGTTTGGGATGCCCCAAGGACTCTGAACTTAACATCCCTTCATCACAACTTCTTTGCCAAGTCTCTGCTGAGATAATACCTAAAACAGGATCTTGTCCTCTTAGCCTCACCTTTTAAACTCCTGATACTGTAGAGAGCACACTGGGATGTCTATGCCAAAATTTTGTTGTAAAGATTCTGTGATAGAATAAATATTCTGGAGAATGATTCATTTTCCTGTACCTTGGACAATGATTCCTATGGTTATTGAAGATTTTTTCCAGTGTTGTTAAACAAAAAGAAAGAAGCCTTCCCTCTAGCACCTTAACAACATAGCTTCCAGAAACAGCAAGTGGTTAATCATTGCTATTTGGAAAAATACATGATGTCTTCAATAGTGTTTTTTATTACTTTTTTAGGAGTTACAGATTTGATTTGATTTTTTTTTACAATTTTATGTTATTTTATTTTTATCAGTTATTTAATTTAATTTTAGTTTTCAACATTCACTTCCACAAGATTTTGAGTTCCAAATTTTCTCCCCACCTCTCTCTCCCCCCGCACCCCAAGATGGCATACATTCTGATTACCCCTTCCCCAAGTCTGTCCTTTCTTCTATCATCCCACCCTATTCTTTCTTTCCCCTTACTTTCTTGTAGGGCAAGATAGATTTCTGTACTCCATTGCCTGTATACCTTATTTCTAAGTCACATGTAAAAAACATTTTTTAAAAATTTGTATTTAAAACTTTGAGTTCCAAATTCTCTCTCTTCTTCCCTCCCTCATTGAGAAGGCAAGCAATTCAATATAGGTTATATACTTGTAGTTATGCAAAACACTTCCATAATGGTTATGTTGTGAAAGACTAACTATATTTTCCTCCATCTTATCCTGCCCCCCCCCAATGTATTTTATTTTCTAATTTTGCCCTGTCCCTTTTCAAAAATTTTTGTTTCTGACTACCCCCTCCACCAATCTCCCCTCTCTTCTATTATTCCTCCCAACCTTATCACCTTCCTCCTTACTTTTTTGTAGGGTAAGATACCCAATTGAGTGTGTATGTTGTTCCCTCCTTAAGCCAAATCCAATGAGAGTAAGGTTCATGCATTCCCTCTCACCTCCCCACCCCCTTTCCCTCCATTGTGAAACCTTTTTCTAACCTCTTTTATGTGAGATAATTTACCCCATTCTATCTTTCCCTTTATCCTCCCAATATATTCCTCTCTCACCACTTAATTTAATTTTTAGATATCATCACTTCATATTCAACTCATTCTGGGCCATCTATCTATCTATCATCTATCTATCTATCTATCTATCTATCTATCTATCTATCTATCTATCTTTCCAACTACCCTAATACTGACAAAGGTTTTATGAGTTACGAATATTATATTTCCATGTAGGGATGTAAACAGTTCAATATTGATAAGTCCATTATGATTTCTCTTTACTGTTCACCTTTTCATGCTTCTCTTGATTCTTGTATTTGAAAGTCAAATTTTTTATCCAGCTCTGGTCTTTTCATCAAGAATACTTGAAAGTCCTCTATTTCATTGAACACTTATTTTTTTCCCCCTGAAGTATTACACTCAGCTTTTCTGGATAGGTGATTCTTGGTTTTAATCCTAGGTCCTCTAACCTCTGGAATATCATATCCTAAGCCCTTCAATTCCTTCATGCAGAAGCTACTAGATCTTATGTTATCGTGATTGTATTTTGACAATACTCAAATTGTTTCTTTCTGGCTGCTTGAAATATTTTCTCCTTGACCTGGGAACTATGGAATTTGATTACAATATTCCTAGGAGTTTTCCTTTTGTAATCTCTTTCAAGAAGCTATTGATGGATTCTTTTGCTTTCTATTTTACCCTCTGGTTCTAGAATATCAGGACAGTTTTCCTTGATAATTTCTTGAAAGATGATGTCTAGGATCTTTTTTTGATCATGGCTTTCAGGTAGTCTATTCAATAATGTTGATAAAAGTCTTATGTGAAAATTTTGTGGAAAGTTTTCCTCTAGATTATGAACTTCTTTAAGCTGTAGTACATCACCTAAGAGTGGAAAAGAATTAAGATTCACTGTATAAGACCCCAACCTTACCTATCAAAGATCAAAAGAGTTCTTTGTCCTTATTCACTGGGTCAAACAAGCTTCTCTGAACTTGGAACTGCCTTAGCAGCCCTAGTATCTGCAGATTCTTTGCCCCAGCTCTACTTGGATTGAATAGAACAATAGTAGGAATTGACAGACAGGATGATCATAAACCAGCAAAGTTTTGGACTAAATGCCCCTGCATTGAGTTTGCAAAGGTCAAATAAATACCTTGTGGTCTGAAGTGAGATCAATTTACTTTGCCCTGATGAGACTTTGATGGTATCATAGTAATAAAAATAGAAGCAGGTGTTTATATAGCATTTTAAAGTGGATTAAAGATTATATTTAGAGCAAGAAGGGAGCTTAGAGATCATATTATCTGATATCCTCAATTTACAAAAAAGAAAACTGAGGCACTGAGAAGTGATTTGGCCAATGGCCATGGATGTGGTAAAGGATCATTTTCCATCAATTACAAACAATATGTTCTTTGTGCTGTACCCTTAATAAACACTATGTGATCAGAGCATCACCATAACCATGTTGTGTAATCATTAAAGGTATTATTATGCAAATTATTATGTAAATGACAATATAAGGGATTAGAGAAGTTAAGGGATTTCCCCATGGTCACATAGCAAATGTATTGGGAATAAGATTTCCAGTTCTATTTCCAGTTCTCCAAAAATTCTCAAATATGATTGATAAAGCACTATAGTTGAACTTCGGATAATCAGAAAAAATGAGAGGGGTAAAAGAGACTCACGTTCTCTTAATGTTAAACAATTTATTTTCCCTGCATGATGATTCCCTAAGCTTATCATTTTCATTGTAGTTCATATAATTACAAGAGAGGAAATTCTGATAATTTTCAATCACTTTTCTCCCTTATTCTACATAGCAAATTGGTTACAGAATCCTGCATATCTTCCATATACCAGATAGCATAGCCTATATTTCCTTTATTTTCCTAAAATGACCACAGTGATCAAAGCATTTTGTCATCACTTCCCTGAACTACTATACCTTCCATCATGCCATGTGTCTTATATTCAGAACCAACTTTCAAATTGATGCTCAATGCATTTGACAAGTAATCTTCTCTCCTTATGATAATGCCAGAGCCCACCCTTCATTTTTTCATTTCATTTTTTCTGCTAAAGGTGATCTGCCCCATCACCATTATTAAATCAATGCTACTGTATCTGGTTACTAAAATACAACTCTTCTTCCTTTTACATCCTGTCAATATCTTCAGATGAATTATCTGTTTGGTTCACCTGATGGACAGAAGCACTTCATGAAGTCCTTGATGAACAACCTGTGAGTTGATTTTAGCCATTTTTTGCTTTGAGTTGCCAGTTGGATTTTTCTTGGGCATCTTTCCTCTTGCTGTGCATCAGAGAAAAATGTTATTTTATTGTGGTAATGATTAATAATTCATTGAACTATATCAGATGAATGCACTGAAAATGTGCATATAAATCTTATGAAGCCTCTGGATAAAGAAGTCAAAGTCATGGTGCACTTTTTTATTTGCATTATGAATTTTCAGACATAGATATTAGACCATGCAACATCAGAACAAGTTGAGAATTATAACAAAAATGAGATAAATTGCTTCCTTCTTCTGTATGAGGAAACTCACTTGTAAAATGCCAAATGAGGCATCCTGGAAAAATAGTCTGATCCTCAAGTGTACACACTTGAGTTAATGGCTAGGTTATCTCATTCTTAGAAACTCTGGTACACTGAGAGGGTGAAAAGGAGGTTACAGGAATTCTTCAGTGATTTTACTGTGAATAGCCACACTGGTCTTAATTAGGCAGATTACCTGTTAGGTATGGTATAGTATGCTGAACATTTTCAAACAGACTTTTCCTTAAGGCAAATGGAAGGAAAAGTCAGAAGGAATTACCATCTACACAAATACACAAATGAGAATTCTATTAGAGGGTCTGGTAAAAAAGACATCTTTCTTGTCTCACCATTAAATATTTAATTCAATTAAACACCAAAGAGTTTGTTAAAATATCGCTTGCTTATTTTTTAGAGCTTACGTCACCATCCATTGATGTTTTTCTTTGTTTGGTCAATTTTTTTTTTAATTAGTGCCTGAATTAATCAGTAAAGTGTGGAGCAAACTAAATCAGGAACTAGGAAATCTATGATCAAGCTCTAGTCTTGTAATCAAATAGGTTGGTGAGAGCTCTTTAAATATATATGGGCCTCAGTTTCCTTATCTATAAAATGAAAGAAATGAACTAGATGATTTTTAATGTTCTGTAAATACAGTTCTCTTCCCCATGAAATAAGAGTCACATCTTACATTGTATAGGCTTCAAGCAGGAAAGGAAATAAAAATCCTTCAATTTTTAAGAAACTGTGCTAAAAGAGAATCTACCAAAAGGGAGCATCTTGTCCCAGGGAGACTTCTTAGAAACAATCTTTGCATAAAATTCTTCTTTTAAGAAGTTAAATTGGCTGAAACATACTCATGATAAAAATGCAAGAAAATGTGAATGTTTACTAATTGGTTCAGGATGCAAGTGTTAACTTGCTGTATATATGCTAAATTCCTGAATCTTTTTAATCGGTTTATTCAGCAAACCACCTACAGGGAAGGGTCACTGTGTCAAGCAATACTGAATGGTATTTTGTGTGAATTGGGAACAGAGCTTTTTAAAGGCCAGAGGTTTAGCAACATAAACCAGATGTTCTCATCTGAAAAAAGCCAACTTATTATTTTTTTTTGGGGGGGGGGGAAGGACAAGAAAGAAAGAAAGGTCAGACTCTTAGATCTTAAAAAAAAAGTCTTACTGCCAAGCACATTCCATGGAAACTAAGCATTTTATAGTTTATATAAGGCTGTTCCACTGATTTTTGATGAAATATTTGCTCTGCCATGAACCATTCATGATTCACTTCTATATCTGTAGTGCACTAACAGATTTAAAAGTTGATTTAATCATTTAAAACATCTTAATATATTAGGCTAATGAAACTTTCCTGTGCTTTTATGGGAAGCAACATTGATTAAAAAAACATAATTCTAAGTATCAAAGTAAAAAATAAATGTCAGACCTTACAGTTTCTGTAGAAAAATCTAGGTCATGGTATGATTGTAGAAGAGTTTTGCAAAAATCAGCTTGTACAAAGGGTGATGCTTTCAGTATCTCAGGCTATGGCTACTCAATGTTGGAAGCCTTTAGTTTCCTTTCCAAATGTATCTGGTATAAGTGAAACTGAAGCTGGCAGATTCTTCTGGCTTATGATTCTATGACCATATAGTATCTCTAGGACATGCAATCCAAAAATAAAATGGAAGCAATTTGGAAATGTCTATTCCCCCTTGACACATTCACCCTGGGTCAACTGTCATGAAGAAGATAGAAGTGATTTTCTTCATGTTCATACTCACTCATTTATATTTTTTTCTTTAACTTGGCCCAGATTCATTAATACTGAAGCAGTTTATGGGGCTTTATGGGTCTAAACCAAAGGATAACTCAAATGTAAATTCTCTTTTAGTAGTTTCCAAAAATTTGGCAGCCCTTCTTTCTGTAGATCAATGTCCCACGTTGTAATTTCCAATATTGATGATTTGCAATAGATATGTCAAAGTAAAACTGAGCCTTCAGAATCACAGTTGCATCAGATGTGTCCTGGCAACCCCACACAGTGAGTCTGCTGCAGCATAACTTGCAATAAAGACTTGGACACTGCCATAAGCCCTATAGCTTTTACTACATTATGGTCCTCATATTTTCCCCTCTGTATAAGTCTGGGCATGTAACACCTACTAGAATACAAAGCAATTCACCAAAATTACGCATAGCAGAGGGAATGGTGATCTGCCTTGCTGTAGCAGCAACTATACTGGCATACCCAGGATGGCTTCTAGCACAAGTGCTTAGATCTACTTTCCTAGGAAAGATAACTGTTTAAGGGGTCAACAATCTTTTTTTGATTACATTCACTAGTTCAGGAAACAGTCAGCACCCAGAACTTCATAGAAAATACAAGCGGAGAAATAGAGACAAACAGACAGGATTGTGACTGTCTGAATCAAAGCAATGCTGTATACACTTTACATACATCCCTAGATCGAGAGAGTCTTTACATCTGAACAGTCAGGGAACTCTGAACATACAGTCACTCAGAATCTTGACCAGGGAATCATAAGATCCTTCTCATAAGCAAGCCCCCAAAGCAAAAGACCAGCTCAGAGTGTGTGTGTACATATATATATATATATGTACATACATACATACACACACGTATGTATGCCTCTGAGAAGTGTGTGTATATATATACATATATGTGTGTACGTGTGTGTGTGTGTGTATACACACACACACACACACACTTCTCAGAGCCAAAATCATCATAATTTTCATGACTCAGTGACTAGTTAGAAATTAGCAAAATGTGTGAAAGTCTTCCTAGAAGCAAATTTGCCTTAATGGGCTCCACATGAGGCTTATTAATGTGCAGGGAATATCTTAAATCGCATTTACCTTACACTTGGTAGAGGGAATTCTGTACTGAGAGCTCCCTACACTAATGAAATCACAGGTCTAGTGATTAGCATAGTGTTCCCCATGCTGGAATGTTGTGGGTTTTATCATCTGTAATATATAATACATGGGTCATATTAGATAATCCCAAAGGTCATTTCATATTGTTTGTTGATGATGGTAAAGTATAAATATATAAATGCACTGAGTAATTGCTTAGATTTTGTTATCTGTAAAATATAAGGGTGAGAATAGACAATATCTCAGATCACTTCACTTTTGTTATAAATAATGTTGAAATATGTACCTGTATCTATAAACCCATAAATCCATATTATATATATATATATATATGTGTGTGTGTGTGTGTGTGTGTGTGTGTGTGTGTGTTTGTGTGTGTATGTTACTTTTTAAACTTATCATCATTATGCATGGATATTTATCACTATAAGGACCTCACAGTGAGTAACTTCTTTTACCCATTCAGATCATGACCTGCTCTGTAACTTCAAGTCTTAGAGTTTTCATGTCTTCATTCAATGCGTTAATATGTTGGTGTTAACATTAACTCAGGTTATATTGACAGTAGACTGATCCTCTATCTACAATATAATATTGCATTTTGGAGTTATCTCTTCATCTCCTTTCTCACATATTTTCTTCTCCTTCATAAGGAAGCATAAATAGTATATTATATTGTGTTATATTGCATAATATATAATATATTAATCACATTATTATTTCACATAAGGATATCAATATATACATACACACATATCACTTTCAACAACAAATATGAAGGTACCTTAGAGATTTTTGTAATTTGACCCCCCCTTCTTATATTACAAATGATAAAATTTGAGTAATTACTGGATATAAAGCTTACTTTGAGTCACAGACCTTCCTTCTTTTCTCTTTCTTTCTTTCCTTGTTCCTTTCTTTCCTTGTTTTTTTTCTTCTTTTTTCCTTTCATTCTTTCATTATTCCTTTCTTCCTTCCTTCCTTTCTTCCTCCCTTCTTTGTTTCCTTCCTCCCTTCTTTCCTTCCTTCCTTCCTTCCTTCCTTCCCTCTCCTCCCTGCTCCCCTCTCCCATATATCAATACCCATAACTATAGCTATATCTATAATATACTATATGCTAGTATATAGCATACAGTATATAAATAGTGACCAGTGATATAAATAACTCCTATTATATATCATCTAGGATGTGTGGACATGTATGTGGGTGAAAACCAAAGTCTAGTCTGAAACTTATTCTATTGATGACATTTCTAAGCAATTACTGAGTGCAAGGCATTGTGCTAAACAATGGGAAGGCATAGAAAAATTAACCTTTCTTTGTTCCCTGGAGATTCACTGAAATCATCCTGAAGATAATTACAATAAGGATAGCATAGGATAACAGGTGTGACATATATCTCATCCTTTCCCTACATAAATTTGATCATATATTTTACATCCCTGTATTTTCAAAGTTTTTCATCTACATAGTTTAAAGGTGGTGACCATTTTCAATAGGAACACCAATTAAAAATATATTTAAAGTTTTTTTTTCTTTTTTTTGATACATCAATGTTACATCTAGCTATGCAGTCCTAGATATAATACATCTAACTATGAGTAACGGTTCAGTCCATGGTAATGGTTTTGTTCTGCAAGAGTTTCTTGGTTGATATCTGTATTCATTCATAGTGTGGAGATTTGTCACTTGTTGCAGCACGAGATATATAAAATTTCTAGTTACCATGTCATGATTTCCTAGGTATCAGATAGGTAGTAAATCTTTACAACCCACATTGATGTGTTACACAGTTTCTACCATTACCTTGCTTATTCTACATTGATTACTAAATTCTAAATTCTGGTAGTAATAGTCTAGTCCTAAATTACTATTATAAACCTTTCCATTTATTTAAACAAATTAGCAAGAAATTCATCTGTTCTACACTGCTTTATCAGCTTATTGTTCTAAGTGTTCATGTACATATTACTCCATGTGTAATGCCATGCACAAGCAACTTTTCAGAAGAATGCTGCTGTAAACAGTTTTTAAGGTTCTGATTACATGGTATAGGGAACACTCTATTCCATAACAAATCAAAAGCAAAACATTCACAGTAAATCAAAGTACAGCATTTGCAATGTTACAACTTATCACAGAAAATCAAAATATAGCATTCACAACAACTAATCACAAAAAATGGCCACATAGTTTTCACCACAGTGGTCATGAAGTTTTCAACAAAGAACAATTATTTAATAATTCAATCATTCAATCATTCTTAAGGAGATTTGCCTCCTCAAGGAACACAAAGTACAATAGTCAAAGTTCTCCACTCATGGGGCACACTAAGTTAACTCAATCAGTCACTTATTCAGTCATCAATCACTAAATACAATAATTTAGACAATCAGTTATTCAATCAACTCAATCATTCAATCATTCTTCATCATTGACTATTCAATCAGCAGAAAATACATAAATGCCCTACCCCTAGATTACTAGTAAATTTACAATTTCTCAGTCAGTACACAGTATTCAAGTAAAGTCTTTTTTTCAGCTTGACCCGGGGTGGTTTCTCAGATTCCCTGTATCCCTTTCCATGGTTGCAGATCCTACCTGGACTCACCAAACTGTCACCTGGGTTCAAAGGCAGATAGCTCCCAGGTCCTTGTCCAGCTCTCTGTGCAGTTCCTGCTCCACTTTGGAGCTCACAGTGTCCAGTCCATCTCAAATCCTTCACAGTCTCTGTTCCTGGGAAGACAAGGCTTAACAAAGCCACCAACAGGTTTATACGAAGTACTAGCATCACAATCATGGGTCCTCAGTATTTGACAGCTCTGACTGGCCCTCAGGAATCCTCAGCAACTCCTCAACAGCTCCAGCTGGCCCTCAGCTCTGACTGGCTCTTGGAAATTCTCAGCATCTCTGGGAGCTCTGTGGACTCAGAAGTTTCAGCTGATTCCCAGAATGAAAATCACTCCATCCAGGTTTCCAAAATCAATATCATTCTCTCCAGCCTGGGGGGGACTTTCTTCTTTAGCCTCCTAAGCTCCTTTTCAGCCTCCCTGGTGGCGGCAGCTTCTGCCTCCAAGAAGCCTGCTCCAAGAAGGTCTGTCTCTCCCTCTCTGGGTTTTTCCTTATGTACAGTATTGCCCCTTCCCACTCAGCCCCCTTCCTGTTACATCAGCAACAGGAGGCAGGAGTTCATACCTTCTGTTTCTTTAACAGAGGCTTAAGCTGAACTGGGTGCTAAGTACCTCTTAGCTCAGCAATATAAAAGGAACTTCAAATCTCATTACTGTTACAATATGAAGGATCCTTTGATTCCATACTTGCATCTCAATATATTATAGGATCTACCAGGAGGTGACTCCCTTTTGGTTCAATTTAATGTATTTGTTATTGCATATCTATCATCAGCTTTTTCTCTTGCTTGGTGAATGGATATCTGTTTTTTTAAGAAGTCATTCTACATATTTTTAATCTTTAAGCCTTATTCTGATATCAGTCTCCTTTTTTATTTTATTTTGCTTTTTACTGAGGGAGAGATAGTCTTTTGTGACTGCTTTATGATGATGGACATTGTTTTGTTAATATTATGCAGCTTTTGGTTAGGATATGTTTCCAAATATTTTATGCTTCATTATTTTATTCTATTTATCATTTTAAATTAAGGCAAGAACACCTTCTATTTTTTTATAGCATTTACTTCTTTCCATAACACTTTTGTACATCTTGTACCCTTCAATTTTATTGCTGTTCTATTTTATCTCTCAAATATAATTCAATTTCCTTATTTGCTTAGGGAAATGTGTGTGTATGTGTATATGTGTGTGTGTATATATAGATATATATGTATATATATATCTATATATACACACACACACACACACACACACACATATATCTATATATACACACACACATATATGTCTCATCTTTGAGTGAAACAGATAAACTGTTTATCTCACAGGGTTGTTGTGAGGTAAGCATTTTGCAATCTTTAATGTGTTATGGAAATGTGGGTTGTTATTATGCTATTTTTAAAAATAAACACTATATGACAGATGTTTTCATTGTCATAGCTTCCTCACACAGACGAACTAGTTGGAAGCATTGACAATGTTACCTGACAATATAGTGACCTGCCATGAACCGAGCCATGGAAAATTGTTGGTCTTAGTCTCTCTAGCCCCATTCAGAATTGCTCATTATGTACAAGTTGTCACAGAGCCTCAGAAATTAACAAGAACGGGAAAAAAAAGACCCCTTCAGTCAAAAGTCAAGAGACAGATTGCATTATATTATTCTCAGTAAAAAAAAATACGTTATGAATATTTTGGAAGAATTTTTTAGTAACTGTCCCGTGGTGACAGATGGAGTTCTTGCACACAGGATCTTTATTCTGAATGAGTCATCTGTGCTTATTAGTTATACTTCTGGCTTCCATAATACTTCTCTGGAAGTTCATGGGAGGGAAGATATTTTATTCTGAATAGACATTGAACTTTCCTTATCAAGGTTTAGGTGTTTGGGGAGCGTGGATCTTAGGTGCCTGCTAGCATAGGCTCTTAGAGGCATCTATCTTCCTTCCTCTTCATGGACTGAACAAATAATAATGAGGTTCTTCTTCTTCCTTCATGGATCTTATTCTAACTCTGTAAGTTGTCACTATTTCCTTCCTCTTCAAATTGCATAGTATTTGTTTAACAGACAATAACCATTCATTAAATACCTGCTGTATTCCAGACTTTATTCTTGAAGCAATGGGTGACAGTTGTGAATAGGTGATGGGCTTGACATCAGCAGGAAAAAGCAGGCCAGCAGATGAACAAAAAAATAAAAACTCTTCCTGACAGTTGAGGCTATCTGAGAATTGGCTGGGCTATCTTGGTTGGTGATGAGTTCTATTTCCCTGAATACAGCTCACTTCTCTGAATGTATTCAGAAAATAATAAGTATTTGTAGTACTGAATTATTTTTTGTTTGGCCCCAGAAGCCAGGGCTACAAGCAAAAGGTGGAACTTATATAGAGTCATATTTCAGCTTTGGTATACAGAAAATTTGGTCAATAAAGAGAGCTTTTCAAAAGGATAATGGACAGTTTCAAGGAGTGATGACTTATCCAAGACTATAAGCAAGCTATAGATACAAAATTCAGGTCTTCCTGATTCAAAGGCCAGTGTTCTATCCACTAGACCTAATAGCTGCCTCACTCCATGATATTGTTAAGGAATAATGGCATTTTTGAGATATTCCAAGGTCTCCCCTCCTGTGGTGGAGACAGGGGTGAGGTGCAACAAGGACAAACAGCCTTATTGGCTTGAGCATCAGAGTCAAATTTTGGAAGCCTTTGCCTCCTCCCACAGGAGAGCATGAATTTATAACAACCTCTATACAACTCACAAATGGTGGAAATGATTACTTCCACCCCTCTCTCACACACATGAAAGAAAAGAAGGATCACCTTGAAGATGAGCTAACAAAGCATTCAGGTTTGGAGAGTTGGGAAGCAGTTTCCATGACCAAAGAAAAAGAAGTAGAACTTCTTTCTTTAGTTTATCTCTGGACTGGAAAATCAGCTGGACTCCAATTCAAGTAGATTGAGGAGACAGCAGAAATAAAGTCAAAAAATGTTTCACTGTGACCATCTTAACAGTAACATAAGGATGATTCAGCATTATGAGTATAATATAATTAATTTTAAGAAAGGAAAAATAATCAAAATCACATGATTCTAATAGCAAACACAGAAAACTCCCATGAATCAATATAATAATCATTTATATTTTTAAAAATCAAGACAGCAAAGGAAATAGAAGGAACATCTTTGAATCTCAGAATATTTTTTAAACTTTTTTATATAATTAATTCATTTACTTTTGGTTTTCAACGTTCACTTCCATAAGATTTTGAGTTATAAATTTTCTCCCCCTCCTTCTTCTCTTCCTTCCCCAAGACAGTGTGCAAACTGATATAGACTTTACTTATACATCCATATTAAACATATTTTCATGTTAGTCATGATGTAAAGAAGAATTAGAACAAATGGGAGGAAAACACAAGAAAGAAGAAACAAAACAACAAAAAAACAGAAGAGCAAAGAGTGTACTTACATTTGCATTCAGACTCCAATGTTCTTTCTGTGGATGTGGATAACGTTTTCCATCATGTGTCTTTTGGAGTAGTCTTAGATCCTCGCATTGCTGAGAAGAGTCAAATCTATCAAAGCCAGTCATTGCACCATGTGGCTGTTAATGTGTACAACATAGTTCTCAACCTTTCTAATGCCGTGACCTTTTAATACAGTTCCTCATGTTGTGGTGACCCCCAACCATAAAATTATTTTCATTGCTACTTCATAACTGTAATTTTGCAGCTATTATGAATCATAATATAAATATCTGGTATGCAGGATGTATTTTCATTGTTACAAATTGAATATAACCCACAGGTTGAGAACCACTGGTGTATAATATTCTCCTCTTTCTGTTCTTTTCACTCAGCAACAATTCATATAAGTTTTTTCAGGTTTATCTGAAGTCTGCTTGTACATCATTTCTTATAGCACAATAATATCCAATTACCTATACCACCCCTTGTTCAGCCATTCCCCAGTGGATGGACATCCTCTCAATTTCCAATTCTTGGCCACCACAAAAAGAATCATTATGAATATTTTTGGTCATGTTGGTCTTTTTCCCATTTTTATGATATCTTTGGACTACAGACCTAGAAGTGGTATTGCAAGGATAGAAGGGACAATTTCAATATTATACGTGACATATTTCTAGATTATGAGAAGTCAAAGGTATAAAATATATAAAATGGTTCACAAGCATTAAAATGAAATATAAAAGATAACTCCATCATGTAGTGTATGTATAAACCTATATATTTGCACATGAATTTACACGTGTGGGTGCATTCAATGTGTACTGACATACACATATATGAATAATGTGTATATGCATAGGTACACATGTATGTATATGCTTATGCATAGCTGTAGACACATGTATAAATTACTAGCTATAGAGATATGTGAATCTATAAATGGTTATAGTTAATATATAGAGATATGAAAAAGATAAATGTGTACATACACATGTCCATACATATATACACATATTTGCTGCATTTTCATGTATATACACACATATAGGTATCTAGATACATATGGGAAGGAAATAAAGTAGCATTAATTCAATAACTACGATGTGCAAGGCTCTATTCTAGGCACTTTACAAATACCTCATTTGATCCTTCCAGCAAGCCTGGGAGATAGATACTATTATTATCTCAACTCCACCAATGAAAGAACTGAATAAGACAGAAGTTAAGTGAGTTGTTCAGGGCCACAAAGTCAGTAAATATTTGAGACCAGATTTGATCCTATATCTCTATCTACTGTGACAAATATAAAGATCCATAGATCTTTTTCTATGTATGTGTGTTTATGTATGTATGAATATAAGTCTATGTATATGTTTTGTATACACACATATAATCTATACTTCTATAGTTATTTATACATTTCTATATATGCCTGCTTATATGTAATATATGCATGCATATTTATAGACAGTTATACTTCTATCTATACTTTCATCATTTTCCCATTTGTTATGGGAATCTGAAGATCTTCCCTGCCCCTGGGTCCTTTGATAGGCTTAAGTGGCTCTGAGAATCTTTCCTGATTTGAAAGTATACTCTGCCCCCAATAGGCTAAATGTGGTCACATGGAGCCTGTGGTGGGAGGCTTGTTTTTCAGGGATGCCTGTACCTTGTAGCTTTGTGATTGGGCAATGGTTCAAGAGGGCTGTGACAGTTTCCAATCCAGGAGAAGGCTATATATTCACCCTGATGTGAGGTTTTGCTTTGCGGCTCACTTTGAGAAGAGTGGTGTGGGGGGGCAGAGCTAAGATGGCGGAGAGTAAGCAGTGACTTGAACAAGCTCCCCAAGAATTTCGTCCTTGGGAACTAAAAAGTAAATTTGAGCGGATTTAAGAGTGACAGAACCCATTGTGAGACACAGAGTGACAGATTCCCAGCCCAAAAAAGTGCCTAATCAGGTTGGGGCAGGGAGAACGGAGCACACAGGAGTGGCACAAGCACCGACCTGAGAGCAGAGCACGGTGGACTGGGAAGCCCCACCCAGCAGACTCACCCAGCTGGAGGCTTCTGCAGCCCTCTCACTGCCGAGGTGAAGACTGATGGAACTGGGTAGGAGGGAAGGCAGGGCGCATAGCAGGGTCAGCGGTTTTTCCTGGGGCTAGCAACCCACGGCCTGGATTCTTGAAGCTACATGCCCAGACTTTCAGAAGCTGGGATGGAGGAATGAAATCTAGGGGCTCTCATCCCCCTCACCGACACACAAAAAAATCAAGAGGTAAAAGCCCCACCTAGAGCACATTCTTGCATTAGTGGAAAAAGCCCCAGGCTTGGAAATCACTGAGGAAGGGGGAAGGGAGATTGTACTGTACAGAGCCTAAACCCAGGTGGGTGGAGCCAGCAAGCACTAACAACAAAAGCCCAGGTGTGCCTTACAACCACCGAATCACCTGGCCAATCAGCAAACCACAGCCCCACCCTTCTACTACAGTAAGCCTGCCTGAGA